>VZSC01003553.1:849656-950630 GCA_013398225.1 Steatornis caripensis | reverse complement strand
GGGGGGGGGGGGGGGGCGGGCGCGCACGCGAGGGCGCAGGCCGCTGGGGACGCCGCCCGCCCACCCACCCACCGGGGGACACACACGCAAAGCCCCGAGGTGTCGAAGGGGGCAGCGGGGGTGCACCAGACGACCCTCCGGGACGCAGCGGGGACCAGCATCGCCCGGGACGCTGAGAACGCGTTCGCTCCGCCGCTTCGACCGTTACCACCTCGCTCCCCGCTGTGCGCAGGCGCAGTACGAAGGTCCCACCCTTCCACCTGCCCGCTGCAGGCGCAGGCGCAGTAGGAGGGGTCCACTCCGTACCCACCCCCGCCCCCGACGAGGACGGCGGGCTTCTGTGCGCAGGCGCGCGGGAGCCCCGTGCCGCCTCGGGAGCGGCGGGGCGCGCGTCATGGCGGGACCGAGCCTGCGGCCGCACGTGCACTGGGCGCAGCGGCACCGCGAGCTCTACCTGCGCGTGGAGCTGAGTGACGTGCAGGTACCCGGGGGCTGGGCGGAACGGGAGGGGGTGGCATCCCCAGCCCCTCCCCCCCCGCCACGGGGGGTCACCGACGCGTGGCCCGCGGCTTTGCGAGCGACCGGGAGCGGGGCGGGAAGCTCGTGGCGATGGCGGTGGGGGGGTGGAGGGTGGGGTTGTTCTCGCGTGGGGCCGGCGCGGCCCCGCGTTTCCCGGGCGCCCGGCGCGGGCGCGTGAGCTGCCGCCTAACGCTTCCCCTCCTCCTGCAGAACCCGGCCATCGCCATCACCGACAACGTGCTGCACTTCAAAGGTAGGGGCTCCGTCCCTCGGGGCGGGGTGGGGGGGTGTGTGTGTGTGTGTCTCCCGCCAAGCCCCCTCTGCGCCTGCCCCGCCCGGGAGGAGCGGCCGGGGGTGCCCGCTCCCCATCGCCCCCCTTGGTGGCGGCGACCGAGCTCCGTGGTGGATGCGGGGCATGTACGGAGACGTCACGGCCGCCTACAAACCGTTGTATTCCAGCCCTAGTAACGACAGCAGGCGGTACCTTATCGAACGGGTAAAAAAACCCNATCGCCCGGGACGCTGAGAACGCGTTCGCTCCGCCGCTTCGACCGTTACCACCTCGCTCCCCGCTGTGCGCAGGCGCAGTACGAAGGTCCCACCCTTCCACCTGCCCGCTGCAGGCGCAGGCGCAGTAGGAGGGGTCCACTCCGTACCCACCCCCGCCCCCGACGAGGACGGCGGGCTTCTGTGCGCAGGCGCGCGGGAGCCCCGTGCCGCCTCGGGAGCGGCGGGGCGCGCGTCATGGCGGGACCGAGCCTGCGGCCGCACGTGCACTGGGCGCAGCGGCACCGCGAGCTCTACCTGCGCGTGGAGCTGAGTGACGTGCAGGTACCCGGGGGCTGGGCGGAACGGGAGGGGGTGGCATCCCCAGCCCCTCCCCCCCCGCCACGGGGGGTCACCGACGCGTGGCCCGCGGCTTTGCGAGCGACCGGGAGCGGGGCGGGAAGCTCGTGGCGATGGCGGTGGGGGGGTGGAGGGTGGGGTTGTTCTCGCGTGGGGCCGGCGCGGCCCCGCGTTTCCCGGGCGCCCGGCGCGGGCGCGTGAGCTGCCGCCTAACGCTTCCCCTCCTCCTGCAGAACCCGGCCATCGCCATCACCGACAACGTGCTGCACTTCAAAGGTAGGGGCTCCGTCCCTCGGGGCGGGGTGGGGGGGTGTGTGTGTGTGTGTCTCCCGCCAAGCCCCCTCTGCGCCTGCCCCGCCCGGGAGGAGCGGCCGGGGGTGCCCGCTCCCCATCGCCCCCCTTGGTGGCGGCGACCGAGCTCCGTGGTGGATGCGGGGCATGTACGGAGACGTCACGGCCGCCTACAAACCGTTGTATTCCAGCCCTAGTAACGACAGCAGGCGGTACCTTATCGAACGGGTAAAAAAACCCCAGCCTCCCTGTATTTAAATATCAGCGACGTTTCCGCCTGCCCCGACTGAACCCTGGAGAGAACGGGCAGCAGTTTGTCCGTTCGCAAAGACCTTGTTTGCAACTGATATCAAACCCTGCGTTGTGAGCTAGCGCTCGATTTGAAAGGTAAAGCAGATCTCTTCCTAAAATTTGGGGTTTGTTTCAGCCAGGCAGCTGCACTTTGCAGCACCGTGCTGGTTGGCTTGTCCGGGTAGCACNTGAGTGACGTGCAGGTACCCGGGGGCTGGGCGGAACGGGAGGGGGTGGCATCCCCAGCCCCTCCCCCCCCGCCACGGGGGGTCACCGACGCGTGGCCCGCGGCTTTGCGAGCGACCGGGAGCGGGGCGGGAAGCTCGTGGCGATGGCGGTGGGGGGGTGGAGGGTGGGGTTGTTCTCGCGTGGGGCCGGCGCGGCCCCGCGTTTCCCGGGCGCCCGGCGCGGGCGCGTGAGCTGCCGCCTAACGCTTCCCCTCCTCCTGCAGAACCCGGCCATCGCCATCACCGACAACGTGCTGCACTTCAAAGGTAGGGGCTCCGTCCCTCGGGGCGGGGTGGGGGGGTGTGTGTGTGTGTGTCTCCCGCCAAGCCCCCTCTGCGCCTGCCCCGCCCGGGAGGAGCGGCCGGGGGTGCCCGCTCCCCATCGCCCCCCTTGGTGGCGGCGACCGAGCTCCGTGGTGGATGCGGGGCATGTACGGAGACGTCACGGCCGCCTACAAACCGTTGTATTCCAGCCCTAGTAACGACAGCAGGCGGTACCTTATCGAACGGGTAAAAAAACCCCAGCCTCCCTGTATTTAAATATCAGCGACGTTTCCGCCTGCCCCGACTGAACCCTGGAGAGAACGGGCAGCAGTTTGTCCGTTCGCAAAGACCTTGTTTGCAACTGATATCAAACCCTGCGTTGTGAGCTAGCGCTCGATTTGAAAGGTAAAGCAGATCTCTTCCTAAAATTTGGGGTTTGTTTCAGCCAGGCAGCTGCACTTTGCAGCACCGTGCTGGTTGGCTTGTCCGGGTAGCACTGAGGACATGCTGTAGCTGTTTCTATTTGAGTTTTCTCCTTTATTTGGTGGGTTTCTTTAAGATGCGTTGTCTAGGAAGCGCTGCCTCCCTGGGGAGCCGCAGCCAGGGCCGTTTGGTAGGGTGTCATTGCACGTTGTGTTCGCTTCAGGATCAGTTTACGGCGTGGAAGGGTGGAAGATCGACTCAGTGCGCAGGGTTTTGGAGCCCTTCTGGGGACGAGACCCACACGCGTGGGAAATGGAGAGATGGACGCGCCCTCCTGCCGTTGCGGGGGACTCCCCGCTTTGTGCTCCTGCCAACCCACCAGAGACCAGCCCGGCTGGGTGCTTGCTTGTCAGTGTGGAGGCCGGATCCCCCAAAGGCCATCTGGATTTCCAGTCGGCTTCAAACTAGCCGTGAGCAGCCTTTTGGGCCCCTCTTTTTGGGAAGCTTGCATGCTGCCTTCGTGCAAGCAAGGACCCTTTTCCAGCATCATGCAGAGTTGCAGCAGCTGTAGCTGCCAACTCCAGGGACTGCACATCCAAGCAATGTTTTGGGCTGTTTGTGTCTTCCCTGTTATCATGTGGTTTCCTCTCAGCAAGGCGGTGGAAGCCATAACCACCAAGTATTTCTACGTATAAAGCGTCCTTTGCAGGTGGAGTGTGCGGAGCTGGCCCGGACCTTCTCACGCTGACTGTTCATTCTTATCTTTTAGCTCAGGGTCATGGTGCCAAAGGGGACAACATCTACGAATTTCAGATCGAATTCCTAGAACCGGTTGAGCCTAAAGTAGGTATTTTTACTTTTCTAACTCTTGCAAAGAAAAAAGTAATTTTTTAAAAACTTGGAGGGAAAATGGCAGTGCTTAAAGTCCATAATATGCTGTTTAGATTTTCCTGGTGACTCTGCTGCAAACTAAAAGGCGGCTGTGGCAGTCCTCTGTCCCGGTGCCCGGCCACCATCCTGCCTTAATGCACGTCACCTCACTGGAGATAGTGCTTGTGTGGGTCAGCTTTAATAGACACAGTTGGTTGTTAAACAGTAGATGTAAATTTTCTTAAGGCACTTTAAATCTTAAGGATTTAAAGCAGCAAAATAACGGGAGAATCTGCGCACAGGGAACATGTTGTCTGCTGCAACCTTGACTGGAGAGCCGGGGAACACTGTGCTGCGAAGTGTCGGTGTGATGTTCCCCGGCTTCTTTTGCAGCCCGACTGAATAAAGCCATGAGAACTAGCGCTTCTGGCTTGTGCAGATTTCTTAGCTTGCCAGTACAGATAGGCTGCGGCTCCTATTGCAAAATCTTTCTTAATTGCTGTTGCAGCTCAATAGGAGAGAGCTTGGCTGGAAGAGCAGCCCCTCCGTGTTACTCGCTGGTGGCTGTAAAGGCTGTCTTCACCTCTCAAAGCTGTTCAGGACACAGGAAAACTCTGCACTCTGCTCCCAGTGCAGGATTTGTGCTGCTTATTCCTGGCTGCCTGTTGGGGATAGCTGCAGTCAGGCTGGGAGCCACCTTCACCTCTGCTGCTTCAACAAGGGAGGAGACTGCCAGAGGGTGGATTTCTGGGGTCTGTCAGCAGGCAGGTTTCTTGTGTGGCTCCTGCCAGGTACTGAGTGGCAGACAATGAACGTCCGTTGGTTCCAGGATCCGGTCACCAGTTTGTCATCTGTCCTGTAAAGCAGCAGCTGCCTGGCCCACAGTGTGGGGAGAGGTGCCCGCCACCGCCCGTGCCTGTCCGTTGTGCTGGCAGACACGAACTGTGCTGCAAGCCAGGCCTGGAAGGCAAGTCCTTGCCTCTGCAGAGCAGCTGCCTTCCAGAAGTCTACTCACTCAAGTCACTGTGGAGGGGCTGGAGGAGAATCGACTCTGTGTAACTACAGGTGGTCAGGTCTAGGAGGTATTGCAGTCCAGGTTTTTCTCTTTTAGCTCTGTTGTGAACCATGAGTGCCTTTTGCTGGTGCCAGGCTGGCCACCAGCAAGAGGTGGAGCTTCCAACAGGCAAGGACCAGGCATTGGTAGCTGTAAATCACAGCTACAGCCTTCAGATGTCCCAGGAGCATCCAGCCAGCCTTGAGAGAGCAGTACTGGTGTAACACGTGCAGTTAAGAGCACAGTGCATGGCTCTAGTGCACCAGTTTCAGCTGGTTTGAGAGGCAGTCCCACGTAGAGCACCCTGGCGTAGGCTCAAGGTGCGGAGGGATGCGATGGTGGCAGTAAGGGTGGGCACCCAAGGTGATAATGCTGTGGGCTGTAAGGATGGAGAGGTTCTGAGCTGCCATTATGCAGAGTGTGGCCGTGGTGGAGAGGCCTCGTGGGGTGACCGTGACCAGGCTGCCAGGTCCATCAGCTCACCATTGTCTCCAGGAGTTTTCTAAGGCTGTTAGCTCTTCCTCTCATGGTAGCAGATGTCACTTGGGTCCCCTGTTTTGGACACATACCTGTGACTGATGGCAGTGTTATTTTTACCACTGGCTTGAGGAAGTGGATGGCTCACAGTACTAAATGCAAGAAGGTCTAAAGCCAAGATCATGGGTTCTGCCTAGGAAGGCTAGCGCTAGGGTCTGTGCTAGCTCTTTGTGGTGGGATGCAATGGTGCTGTAGGGTACAGGCAGGCTTTCAAGCTGCTTATCAAGTCCTACAGCCATCACAGTTGCCATCTTCAACTGGGCTGCCCTTTGCTTCCGTGCCTTGGGCAGCAGAGAGATGCTTGTGCTGCAGCAGTCTATGTCATTTCTGCCTCCTTGATAATGAGAGCTTGGGTGTCAGCTCCATCTTGGAACTTGTTTCCTAGGACTTTTGCTGATGTCTGCTCCCCTGTGTCTGCCCTCAGCCTGTATGCAGGGTGACTCAAAGGCAGCTGAACATCACTGTGCAGAAAAAAGAGAGTAACTGGTGGGAGAGACTCACCAAGCAAGAGAAGCGCCCGCTCTTCCTAGCTCCTGACTTCGACCGCTGGTTAGATGAATCGGATGCCGAAATAGAACTGAAGGAGAAGGTTAGTTCTTTGGGCACCTGTACCTTGTGCTGCCAGCTATAAAGCAAGGGTACCTGTTCCCATGTGCGTGAACTCCTGTTCTTCATTTACCTGGAGCTGCCTGGCATGCTGATTGTTACTGCTTTTTCATACAGATCCCACGTAGAATTGGTTAAATGGCTCAAATTGTAAGCAGGAATTCAGAAGTACTTCTGGCTAGAAAGAGCAGCAGCACAAATCTGAACTGGTGACTGTGCACTGGGCAGCGTCTGCAGCCAAAGGCTTGCACCCCTTGCCTGACACGTTTGCAGCCACATGTCCTGATCCACATGAAGATCAGTTGTATCGATGTGCCACACAGAGCCCAGAGATGCCAGTCCCGGGCATCGCTTGTCTGGAAAGCAGGGATTTCCAAGATGCTTCCCTGAGCTACTGGGCTAGCCCTGACGGTGCGTTCCCACCATGTTGTCAGCTCGAGCAGTTCACTGCAGCAGGGAGGTGCAAGACTGTCTTGGAAAAAGGCTTGAACGGACCACATTTCTGCAAATTGGTTTTGCAACAAACGCTGCCCTGTTCCCCTCCACAGCCACTGAGCTTAGCACAGAGGAGAAAGGGCTGCTGCAATGCCAGGGACCAGAACGCTGTGCTGAAGGCCAGGCAGAGAGCCTGGGCTGGATGTTCTCAGTTCCCTTCAGGTCACTGGTGGGTCATGGAATGTTTTAAGGCGCAGCTCTAAGAAACAGTAATAACTGAGAATTAACACAGAATACAGCAGGCTTTTTCAGCAAAAGCATCTAATGACTAGAATAAAATACATAGTGAAGGCAAGATAACTAGTTAACACCCTCTGGCTTTTACTGTACTGCAGTTTCTAGATGATGAATGTGCTGTTCCATGCACTCTAGCAACTGGCTGCTTAGCTGAGTTTTAAACTCACTAGCTTTGCAATAGTGTAGTTAACAAATCACTCGCTAATTACAATAACAGTCTTTAAAACCTTGTCCTTCATCTTAAGGAAGAAGAAAAGATTAACAAAATGAAAATAGAATCCAGAGTCCCAAAAGACCGTAAGTAACCGTACCTTTTTAGTGTGTAAGGTGGGGTTTAGAAAGCTTCTGTCACTCCTGTATGCGAACCTCAGCTCTTAGGGAGCAATTCTGACTGGCTTGGTGCATCTCGGAGGGGGATCTTTGTATTGTGAGCTATTTAGAAATGGAATAAAAATGGATTGCAGTTTCCAAGGAATTTAAAAAAATCTGACTAGCAAGAATTGAGTTGTAGCAGATGATGGTAAAAGCAGGCAGAACCCACAGTGCACACAGCAACCCTTTCATCGCAATCAATAGCTTCCTTTTTCCTGGTAAGCTTTATTCTCAGAAAGCCTGGTTTGCAGCTGTACTCTTTGCGGAAGTGTCGCCATTGTACTCTGCTCACCTGATGTGTTTATTATTGATTTTAGCTTTCAAACACCTGAAGAAGGGATACTTAGTCATGTATAATCTTGTACAGTTTCTGGGATTCTCTTGGATTTTTGTGAACATGACAGTACGACTGTTCATCTTGGGAAAAGGCAAGTAATAAGCGCTATTTTATTTGCATCAGGGGTTTTGTTTTGGTTTTCTAATGTTGTTTTTAATACTTTCTAAATAGTGAAATCTAAAGGAAGACATATTTAGGAAACAAAGCTGTAAACACATCACCAAAGCGCAGAACAAAAGCCACCACAGTGTCAAGGATAGGAAAATGCAGTCCTCTTGTAAATCACAACTGCACATTCTGATGAATGATACTTGTACCCTGCCAAGATTACTTCTAAAGAAATCAGCTGGAGCAAAACGTCTCGCTCACTGCAATGTTAGTATTTTTGAACATGAGCCAGGCAGAATATTTTGTTTTTGAAGCAAGAACGATTCGTTCTATTGAGGTACAGCGCTATTGCTTTTTTTTTGTGAAGTAATTACTGAAATAGTTCTTGATCCTTCTGTTTGTGAAAAAGAGCACTTGAGCAGTGTTTCAGGCCTATCTGCTGTGACTTCCAGATAAGGCCTACCGAGAAGTTACGTAATTATGCATAATGTTTTTTTCAAATATAGATAGAATCCTGTTACCAAAAGCTAGGCTGCTGCACCAGCTTTCTGAACCTGGCAATTCATTTGTTTCTCTAAAATGGTTTCCCATGTCTTACAGATTCCTTCTATGATACATTTCACACTATTGCTGACATGATGTATTTCTGTCAGACCCTGGCATTAATGGAGATTGTGAATTTGCTAATAGGACTAGTCAGAGCACCGCTGATACCTACTGTACTGCAGGTAATATTTTACGATTCTTCTCCTTGCCCTTGCCATGTTTAAAGTAAATCTCTATTTTACACAAGCGTCAAGACTCTCCTGAAATAAGTGATACAACCTCACTGGCACTGGACTAGAGGATGTATTATTGAAGAGGCAGCAGTCTGTGCTTCCCAGCCTTAGCTGTGGCAGGCTGTCTTCTCCCATCACCTAGATAAGGTAGTTCAGGGTAGCAAAAGCAAGAAGTGGCTGATGAAAAGTACGTGATTTTGATTTGGTGCCAGTGCCAGTTTTGTTCTGGTTGTGGTTGTCGTGCGTAAAAATGAGGATAGACCATTTAAGACTAGGTCCCTTGGATTGCAGCTAAATACAGAGCAAAATGCATACTCGTAAGAAGCAGGTCACAGCTCAGCTGCAGAGTTAGTTGTGTGCTCAGGATATGTTTCAGGTGTGAAGAGTAGACACCCTGTGTGGTTTTGACAGCAAGGACTTGCTCGCTCGTTTGATTAAGAGTGTGACTGTTCCTTAATTCGTTTTTCTTAAACAGGTATTTGGAAGAAACTTTGTTTTGTTTGTTGTCCTTGGAAGCTTAGAGGAAATGCAGAGCAAACCTGTGGTGTTCTTCACATTTTATATCTGGAGTATCATTGAGCTGTTGAGGTTTGTGGGATTTTTCTTCTAGTAGGTGTGTACAGAACAATGTGGTTGTTCCCAAGAATTCTTTAAAGGTGATTTTGATCCTTGTATCTTTTGGAAGAGTGGCTCTAGTGCATTGACCCCAGAGAGTAACATCTCCTTTAGACACGGACTGTCACAGCCTTCCTAGGTTGCTCCACCTGCCAAAAGCTGGGACAAGGCTGGACTCTGAAAATAATACTGCCCGGGACCTAGGGAAACCTGTTGCTTTTCTCCTTGAGGGTTTTGTTGCTTTGAGTTTCCATTGTTAAGTGAGCTGCGCTATGATCTGCTTCTGTTTTAAAAAGTATTTTGAAAGGTTTATTAGGTAAGTCAGGCAGTTACATTCATGCATGTGGTCAGAATAATAGCATTAGTTCTGTAAACTGCGAAATAAGGGTGTCTGTCGTGATCCATAGGAGCAATATTTTTAATACTCTTGGGTCAGCAAGACTAATTCTAGTTGCAGCTTGCGTTTTAAACAGTGTGTGTTTCTTCTCGCGCTGAATGGCTTTAGGTACCCCTATTACATGCTTTCATGCATCGGTATTGAATGGAAACCACTAACCTGGCTCCGTTACAGTGCCTGGATCCCTCTCTACCCCTTAGGAGGCTTGGCAGAAGGTATGTCCAAAAAAGACAGTTTAATAAATAATGAATTCAAGGTTGGGTTTTTTTTTTTTTTTTGGCTGATGGACTGAATAGAATAGAATAGACCAACAGACAAATGGACTTTTCTTTGAGCTGAACCAAATGTAAGCATTTTTATCTTTCGAATCAAGTATTTTTTTTCAACTTGATCTGTAAAGAAGTCTTCCTTTTGGGCACTGAAGAGGAAAGTAAAGGCAACAAAAAGTTACCTGAACAAAGTGACCAAGAGCATGCCGCAGTCCAAGTGAGCGTTGCAGGATGACAATGCTCACTTGCCTCTGCCGATGCACAGTAGCGTATTTGCCTTTGTCTGCTAGACCTGACTGGGTCAGCCTAGCTTGAGGTCACACCAGCTTCAGATCTTGACATTATCTTGCAAATTGTTGCACAGGATAGGCAGGGGCTGATTCTTCCTCTGAAAGCAGCCTAGCATGTTCTGAGATGGGCGTGGCACTTCCCAGATAGCGCTCTGCTCCCTTTCTGCTCTGAGCGTGACTGCTCTGGAAGAAGGAGGCCCATAGTCTTCTTGCTGTACCCTCTCTAGATTGGGGGCTTTACAGTGAACTCTTCTGTCTTAACAGGTGTGGATTATTTTTAATTTTTCTTTATTTAAGAAGCATATCACCTCTCAGCTTCTAGCTGTAAGAAATGTGTTGTAATTGCACCTGTCAGAACCTGTTTCTGTGAGCCAGGAGTAGGCTTGGGCATTGCCCAACTCCCAAGCACAAGAAAGACTATGCCTGTTTCGTTGCTGTGGGTATTTCTGCGTGGTAAATGCTGCTGGCATGGGCCCTGGAGGCTACAGTTGTGTATGAGAACAGTGTCTCACCAGGCAAGTTCACTTTTATAGCTAAACTGCTCTACTGCCTGAGCTAGCTGCTTTTCATCACACTGCATGTTTAAAAGAAAACAGCTTTACAATTGGTGTAATTAATGAGAGCTAGCAAATAATAAGGGAATATCCTGAAAAAGTTGGTGTGGGCTGGGCAATTGTGTATTTTATCTGTGTTTGAGAATGATGGTGGCCTTCTGCTTTCAGCTGTCTGTATCGTTCAATCCATTCCAATCTTCAGTGAAACACGGAAATTTAGTCTGGGATTGCCAAATCCACTGAACGTCACAATTGAGTTTTCATTTTTGCTTCAAATATACCTTATAGCCTTGTTTTTAGGTAAGATATTTAATTGTATTTCTCACTATAGAAATAAAAAGGCCAGTTTCCTCCGAATAAGTATATTTTTCAAAGAAAATTAAATTCCTGCTTCTTGGGGATCATGGCAACACAAAATTGCTTGAGGTTAAGAGTTATCCTTGTTTATGTAAATCTGTCAGTGATGGAGGGGAACACACCTACAATTAGCACTGGTAGCAAGTTAGTAGCGTTATCTACTGATCACTTGGGTTAAAGGAGTAATTTTTACATGTATTTATAACCTCGGTATACTTAGTTTTTTACATGGTATTTGAGCTTTGGAATGATTCAGTGGAAATCTAAACGTAATTTCAAATTAAAGCAATGTTTACCGAAACCGCATTATAATCACTAATGCAACACGAAGTCGTATTTTTCCAGGAAACAATACAGAAGACTCTTTAAACGGTATATTTAAAGAAGAGTGGTGCTTGATACGTATTTGGTTTCTGGTGTTGCATTTTTAAATATGAGTTTGTAGTATGCACCCCCAGCATGTCTGCATTATCCACAACTCAGTGGAAATCTAACCTAGAATTTTAAACTGAACTTTCACTAGATTTCTCCCTTGCACGGACATTGCTTAAAGAATACCTTTAATTGAGTTTCACTCCAAAATACCTGTTTGGTCCTTCCTCAGCTCTGCACAAAAAGTGACAAGCCAGCCTTCTGAGCAGCCCCGTACCAAACAGCCTGTGCAGCAACTCGTGCCTCACCCAGCAAGAAAAACCTTGCATTATCTTTCAATGCTATACACACCCTTAAACCATCACTTTTCTGTGTGGTGGTTGGTTTGTTTGTTCTTGTTGTTTTTTAAAATTTGGTGCAGCCATTTAGTGTTAAAAAGATGCAATAATGTCCTACCTCAACACTTTGTTCTTTTTCAGGGGTATTTGTAAACTTCCGTCATCTCTACAAGCAAAGGAAACAGCACCTCCGACCACAGAAGAGAAAGATGAAGTAAAGGACTGCAATGCTTTCTTATCTCAGTGACAAGATAAGCCTCTAATTCTTACGGTTTTATCCACTGTAATGTAAACAATTTTGTAAAATTACACGATCATGCTAGATTTCATAGTGAATTCAGGTAATGTTCCCATATACTGTATGTTCCTTTTCAATCACATATGCATGGCATTTACCATTGAACAGTAACATTTAAACTTGTGTCCTGTCAACTACTGTATTAGAAAGAAATCCTATTATCTGCATATAATATGCTTATAAACTGTGGAGCAGCACTAAATAGAAATAGTGTTTCTCTTTTAATTGGGTATTTGTTCTTTCAATATTGCATGCAGATAGGGCTTCTGATGTGGGGATATACTATTAGCTGGCCCATGCTGTTCCTAGGGTGCATCTTGATGGCAGGAGGAGCACAGTCTGAGACCGCTGTGAACAGTGTTTGGGTGTTCGTTTATTAACGGTTGGGGTAAACTTGCTCAGCACATCCCCCCCTTTCTTCTGCAGCATACTGATGCAGCAGAATTAAAACTGGAAGTTGCTGATGTCGATTTAAATGCTACCGACTTTGTTTCTAGTTTAACCTTCACAGAATAGGAGCACTGTGTGGATCCTAGGATTCCTGTAGCAACAACACATCCTTACCTAGTCATTAGGGAAAGGAAGCTGCCACTCTGTGACATGGTCAGAAATGCTTTCCTGATTGGTAATGCAAGCACTGAAACATAACCAAACAAGGAAACAGAGGTACCAGCTTTCTCCTAGCATGTGAATAAACCCCAGCAGAACTCCATCCCACCCATGCAAAGGGAAAATGTGGAACTGTCATGGCAGACCAGACTCCTCTGATCGTTCCTGGCAGGGCTGTAGCACCTGTATTTATTTATAGCCTTTGGAAAGACAGTAAAGTTGGCTTTCCTACTTAAACACAGGGGTGAGGTGGAGAAGTTGGTGTATACGCTTTGTTAGCTGGCCCCTGGTGGGATGGAGTAGTGGGTCAAATAAACCATGTATTATCTTGATAGCGTGTATCAAATCTGAGGAAGGGAGATGGCGCGTGAGATTTGAAGGGACCCTTTTGTCTGTGCTTGCTTGGAACAACAGCAACAAAAAAAGGGAAGCTCCCCCCACATTCCAGGTCATCAACTCTCTCACTAGGAAACCTTTCGTTCAGTTGACTTTATTTCAGCATGCCCTTCTTCACACCTGGCCTCGCAGAGTTGATTCTAGATCCCTCTGGCCTCCTTAATGCAGTTTAGAAAACGTACAGAATAGTTTGCGCTAAACAGTATTGTGGTTATGAACAGGTTGCTTCATAACAACTGGCGCTGTGCCCCGGGCAATGCAAAGCAATGCCAGCAATCCAGAACAAGCACTGAAGTTGAGATTAGCTTAGTGCCATGTTACTATTTAACTTTTTCTACCATAAACCAATACAAATCCTCCAGAAAATGATTTTCTATATTAAAGGTAACAAACAGTTTACTGTTTGTTATATAGACCCAGTGATTGTTACTGTAAAGGAAAGGAAAACAGCGTTATATGGAGATATTTTAACAAAGAACTGGTAGAAGCTCCACGCTGCATTTCACAAATTGGGTCCTGTCAACAAGAAGCAATGATGCAACTTCTCTTTAGGGATGCTTGAGACTCCCGCTCAAAGGAGAGTGCAGCTTACTGCGCTCAGGAGAGTTGAGCATTATTTACACATTTAATATTTCACTACAGCACACACTGTACCTATGTTTGAAGTATGTCAAAGGATTGAATGAGCTGAGTAATAGAACAGCAAGGATCACTTTCATACTTTAATTTCTCCTCTGGGCATTTAAACTTCTTTTGTTATGAAATCCGTATGTATTCATACATTGTATTTCTCAGTGAAATTGTGGTACCTAGTGCAAGCTGTCATGGATCTTACACTACTCAATTTTAGTCCTTCAGAAAGAATGTGTTTCTATCAATAAAGATTTACAACCAAGTTTTGCTTTAGTTCAGTTGTTTGTTCTTTCCCTGAATGCCAGAAGTTGTATAATTTATTATTTAACTCTTGTGATAAACAGCTGGGAGCCGAGCCTTCACCAGTGTTTCAGGCCACACAGCCTACTTGCTATGAAAATGGAACAAATTGAACTCATGAAGAATTACTCTTTATTAATATTACACAAATAAAAAACATGTCTCAAGACTAAGGTACTTTCACAAGCATAAGCACTGCAGTGCAAGTGATAACTCATTACGGCAGTACAGACTGGCTTTCACATTGGGCGTAAAATTAGTGACAACGCCCTGAAATGAGCCATGTATCTGATCTTGCACAGTGATTCTCATGTGTTTTCTTTGGACTAAACAAGTCGATGTATGAAGTATAGTAGCTGCCTTTTAGGATACTTTTACCAGTGAGTTAATTTATGTAGTAACTGCATTTTGGGGAGGCCAAAAGCCATGAGCAGTCTGGTGCCTATGATGGCATCTTCTCTCTCACCTCACGTGTATCGAGTAACTTCCACCCATCATCCAACACAGTAACTGACTTTGGGACGCTTTCCACAGTTTCCAGGTCTGACTAAAGCCACCACAAACTAGCTACATTTATTTAGAGAGCACTGATGCTGGTAAGGGACCCCGTTTTGAGAGGAAGTTCTCCAAACTAATGAAACAGGCCCTAGTAAACAGGACAAGAAAATTTGAACCGCTTGAGTCTTAATCTATAGAAGTTCCCAAAATGGAGACTTCACATTCTTTCAGTGCTGCTACTGGAAAAGTCTGTCTGCAGTGGCGCAATGTTATGATCATAGGCAGCATATTCCGATGCTCCAGTACTTGCCACTTTAAGCTGCTGAGCAGCATGTGTGAGCTGAAACGCTGCATCAGGATGGGCCGTGTCAGGAAGCAGGGTGCACTCCCGCTCCAGCATGTCTGCCACGCCTTTCAAGAGGTCCAAAAAGCCAAAGGCCAGAGCTGCCTTTCGTAAACGATTAAGTTCCTGCAAAGAAGCAAAACTCATTTTAAAGCCACCATAAGCCTTTACATAAAATGTGGTTTTCTTCTTTTTTTTTTTTCAAAGGCAAGCGTATTCACTTAGAGGAAAATAACCTTAGTGATCAGTACAGCTGCTGGGAACTGCCCAGCTGCTCATGACACAAAAAATGCTTCAGGGATGAGGATTACAGTGGAACAACTGAACAGCTGGCTTCTCCTTGATCCCTTTGTATAAATCTCCACTTCTCCTTTTCGCTTTTGTGCACTCAACTATTGTACCTGTGTGTTTTGTCTGCGTCCCAGCTGGGGGTGGCCTCCAACTTACTCAGGCTTCACTGACTGCTGCCTTTAAGCACAGTGTCCAGCAAAATGTGTATATATATATATACTGATCTTTCTTCACTATAAACTGACAATTGCTTACGTGCATTTAGGCAGGGTAGTCATTCTTGAAGTCTCGGGGGGACTACAATAACAAAATTCTTCAGCACTAAGCTTACGAGAGGAACACCAATTACCTCCAGCTACAGTCTAGATTATGGGTTATTATGACGTGGCCAAATGTGCCTAGGATTTTGTCTTTCTCTGTTTCAACTGTAGAAAAAATGCAGGAGACATTTTCAGACTCAGAATGACATTTGTGTTCTATTCCTCTCTGATTCCTCAGTTTATTTCTGCCTGGGCAACAGCATAAAATCTGCAAAGTTCACCACAGAAGTAGCGGGGATCAGCAGGGGCACCAGTAAAGATGACAGGTCTATGCCACCCTGCCAGAGAATGTGGTGGCAGGGAAAACAGACCCCCTTGTCTCACCTTAACTAGTCTGTAAAATGGATCCAAGATGTTTCCTTTACAGAACAGCATATGTTTTGCAGAGTCCTACAAGCCCACACAGAACATCCCACGGATGCAGACAGTATGTATTCCTCTGTCAAATGCACCACTATCACTGTGGTTCAAACTTGGGCCGGCCTGAAACGTTACTCACTTTATAGAAGGTTTGAGTTTTTTCAGGGAGTTTCCTTGCATTTCTCAAGATCTTCTGTACATCTGTCTGCAGAAAAGAAAAAAAAAAAAAGAAAAAAGTCTTGGCAACTGCTGGGGAAGCTGCAGAAAAAAATCCTCAACTATTTATTGTTAAATTATCCTGACCGTTGACAAGACTGCGGCTCACAAAGGCTGAAACATAAATGGTAATTATACTAAATCCAATAAACTAAGCCAGATGCTACACTGGAGACATAGCTTTCATTAAACAAGCTGTGCTTTCTGATTGCATTTTAATCATGACATTTTAAAGGGGCAGTGTTTACAAAAATGAAAGAAAAGCAATAAAGCAATTACATTAAACGGACAAGACACACGCAGACTCCGCTTTGCTGGTAAGACGCTATGCTGATCAAAGTAAAGCATTAAGTCCAAACCCTGTGTCATCACCTGGAGGCCACTCGGTTTAATCCATACGGTAACATTCTGTGCGTAACTGCGCTTGTTCTTGGGTTGCAAGGGGAAAGGGCTCTTATTGTCATCCTCTCCGTAAGGATTTTCTTTCGCATCTGAAAGAAAAAAAGAAAATAAACAGACTTAACAAGAAAGATTTGGCAAGGTCGTTCATGCAACACTGAGTGTGTAAGGGTTACTCAAATGGGTGTGACGAGTACCTGAAATGGGTCCAAGCTGCGCCATCTTCCCTAGCCACGGAAGGGGCTCAGGACCAGGTTCGAAGAGCGACATCATGAGGTTTGATTTCTTCTTGCTATCAGCTTGTGAATAGAGCATTCCATACCACTCTGGCCTATTGAAAAGAGCAAATCCCAAAGGCTGAAAAGCTTCCACCTCTCTTTGCCTAGATTCTGCCCCCTCCCACTGTGTGGAGGGTCACTATTTGCAATTTACACTGGCAGAAACATATCCACAATTAAAAATCCACAGCTTTGTCTAGCAGTGCAGAATACAGATATAAATACGTGTGATTTATAAATAAAGCATAAATGAGCAAAGTAAGAGATTTTTCAGGCAGACATCCAGCTCCGTACCCCAGCTGGACGACAGCCACCATGC
The DNA here is from genome assembly GCA_013398225.1 of Steatornis caripensis. Lineage (NCBI taxonomy): Eukaryota > Metazoa > Chordata > Aves > Caprimulgiformes > Steatornithidae > Steatornis > Steatornis caripensis. The sequence goes on along the minus strand of VZSC01003553.1, from coordinate 933,922 downwards.
CTTCCACTTTCAGGCTGCCATGTAATAAAACACAGAAGTTGGGGATTTTCCCGGCAATCTGATTAGCTGAGTTCTCATCTTCGGTGTCATCTGTGATCCCAGGTCCCACCTCATCGCCTTCTGGAGAAGAACGAATGCAAACAAAGAGACAACATAAGAATAAATTCAAACACGCTGGTTCTATTTCCAAGACACCACCCTGTATCCTCTGCCATGCAAGCGTCAATTAATGCTTTTGTAGAAGGAAGAGCTGCTAAATGAACTGTTTGAGCAAAGTGGCACTATAATGTTATCCAACCATTCCACTGCATCCTACTCACAGAACAGGGTTAGCAAAAAAACTGCAAATAAAAACAGCTTTGAAGAAACTAGAAGTGACATGAAATGGCACCAAGAGTCTGGCAATGAATACACGGCTGCTTCTGAACCTAAAGCACCCTGAATTCCAAGTCTTCCTCTCCTTTGTAATTTGTGGTCATTATGAGAGAGCAGCTGGAATACAGCTGTGATATAACTGTTAGTATCCTCTAAGATGAAAGGCCTAGCCGGAGAAGAGTGTTAAAACAGAGATGAAAGTTCATCTGGAGCTTTCATTCTTCTTTACCAAGAGAAATCTCACTTTCTCTGTGCTCCACTCCAAGGCCATGACAAAAGGAAAGGGGAAGTCGTCCTTAGCACAGGCTGATGCACACAAGTAGCTGCAAGTCAGTAACATGCTTAACCATCCACGAAGCCTACACCACTCATTTGTATAGACACTTGGCCCCAATGAGCAGCAATTAATGCTCAAGTACAACTGAGCAATCTAGTCGTGATTAAGATCAGATTTTTCGAAACAACAAATCATTCCACCAACTAGATGTAGGCATTAAATGTTCATCTTGCACCACGTATTTTGTGGCCCACAACTATTCTTACCTTTAAGTTTAACACGTTCTATTAATAATGATGCTATAAGGACACTGTTCCTTCTATTAACTTTCCAAAGAACAAGGCATTCCAAAAAAGAAAGAGCTTGTGTTCAAGGTTTTAATTTTAATGTAACCACACAAACATGTCTTTATAGATACCTGACATTTTGATAAAAGCATAAAACCTGTGCATCTAGTCTAAACCACCACAGACATTACAAAGGAAGCTTAAAGCAGTTTTTGCTAAAAGAAACAAAACTTGCTCACCTCTGTTAAGGGCAATAGGCAGTACCAAGTGTCTGGACAAGACAGGAGGGCTAGAAATGTCAGCTATATCTACAAACCCAACAATTTCTAGATCTGAGGAGAGACAACAGGTTTAAGTCAGATTTGGAAATAGCTCAACTGTATTCAGAGTCAATTTAATGTTACAACTTCTTACAGCACTAAGTCTTCTGCAGCAGTGACTAGAGGTAGCACAACAGAACCCCAACCTTGACTGGGGTGTCAAGGCGTCAGTAAGATACAAACATTCATACGTAATAGTGTAACACTCTAGGATGAGAACATAACTTCCATCACACATACACTGTTGTGCACGAACCGTGTGGCTAGACAAATTGTGCATGTTGTTTTTTACGCTGTACCCAACCCACTGGCATTTTAAATTCAAAAGGAGAGAAAACAGAGGCTATCTTTAAGTATAAGGGTGTAGCTAGACTAAACCAAATCTACTAGCTTCCAACTGGCACCATAGGACCTGCAGGAATTCCCAACAACTCTACAGCAGGGTTAGTCCCAATGGGGCATGTTCCCAGGAACGGAAAGACTGAGTTGTGGCTCTTGAGTTTTATATGCCCACCAGAAGTTTAAACGCAGTTCCATCTCATACAGAGTTGTGGGCAGTTGCTGGTAAAAGACTGAGGCAGCTATGCCCTTCAGGCTCAGCCTTGTCCAATTTCCTCCCCTGGCTGCAAGACACGTTGTATTGGGTTCACGTGTTTGAGCCACGTGAAGGTTTGGGCGTGTGGCTTAGGACTAGCCGTCGACCAGCTCTACACTGGCCGAGGCGTAGAGTACCTGCGTTGCTAATTCTTCTCTGCACGAAGCATGGTGACACATGGTGTGCTCTAGCTATGGACACAGATCCCTATGTGTATGGCACAATTAGAAATTCAATGCGTTTCCAACCTGTACTGCAGCTGGAAGTGGGGAGCAGAGTCTCCTTGACAGCCCAAGCAGAGGACCTGGCCCAAAAGCAATTTAATTGATTTTTCTCATAGCTGAACAACAAATGCTTGATTAAAGCCATGGAGAAATTCAGGAGCTGAGCACTGCACACTGCATTTTAATGCACCCAGAACAAAATTTCCTTCATGCCAAATTCCCATCTTTGGAATGACAGGAGGAACTCTAAGATCGAATGCAACAAAAAAGCCTCCCTCATCAAGACACGCTGCATGCTCTTCTTTGCTTTTGCTGTTTTGGTACAGATGCACTCATTCCTATTAAAACCATGTGGCTACAAGTACGAAGTGATCACACCCCAAAGAGAAATATTTTTTCTCTTGCAGATGTAAAAAACCCTGAACAAGTTAAGGCACTCTTGGTGGCAGTAATTTATGTGTTGCAGTTCGTTTCCTTGCAAAATTTTACTGCTATTGTGTCCTTACTCACATGCAAGCTGTGCACATTTTCTTGATGAACACAGAAAAAAAAAAAAAAGGAAGTCTACGGGACAGATCCGGGAAATGAAATTGCCGGTAGAGCTAGAAACTCACAAAAAAGAAACCATCTGAAAGGAGACACAGGCATACAATCTAACCGAGTCACTCTCTTTGCTCTTCCCAAATAGTGCAAAGCCCGGAGGGACTCCCATCACCTCCCCCGCAGAACCAGCCACGCTGGGGTGTCAATGAGGGTGCCAACCTTTAACTCAGGAACCACAGCACTCTACTGCCTGACTGGAAAGAACAACAAAATGCACGTGGCCAAGTGCACTGCTGAGGAGCTGAGAGCAATTCTGATGCTACAGTTCAAACTTAATTCTTAAGGCAAAGCAGTGAAGTTCCGTGTATTCTCTCCAAGAAGCGTGCCTAGCCATTTGCAAGTCACAGGCATGGGCTATCTACAGACTACTGCTGTTCAAGGGTGCAGTGTCCACTAGGGGAGGGCTGAGAAAGGTTTTCTTCACGCAGTCGTTTTTAAAAATAACTTAGTATGGGTAAGAAGTGCCGGGATGACAGACAAGCTATAAAGACAAAGAGTTCATAAATCTCAACCTTTACTTGTGCTGCCCCACCAATTCTTCTCGACACCACTCCTAGTGGGTTCCTTGAAGAAACCTCCAGAAAGACGCTGGTTTGTCTCACCTAATACTGGGTCTTTCTGATAAAGGCAATTCTAATACAAAATGCAGCCCCTTCTCCAACACACCTCTCCTATCCTCCATGAAGCTTATGAGGGTGTATTCATGGAAAGCAGCTCGTGGCTGCCTTCCACAGTCCTTGCCCCTAGAAACTGGCACCCTGAGCTTTGAAAGTGCCTCTACCCTAAGCCAGTCCTTTTACCAGGTACACGTGGCTGAAACAGGGTGAGCTTCTTGTCCCCTGGTGCCACATATACCAAAATATTACACAGTCGGTGACTGATCCTTGCAGAGGGAAAAGTGGATGAAACAGTAATGATACAGGATAAGAGGTCATAGTGAAAAGGTAGAAATCAAATGGATTTAAGTAAAAATGTAATCAAAGATTTGTTACCTGTATTAATCGCTTTAGGGATGGGGTCTATTTCCTCATCTATAATGAAAGGTTCTGGTCTGGGAAATACTTGCACATCAGATGTTAAGTGGCCACACTTGAGAACAGCATGGAACGGTGTGTAAGCCAGGTCTATTAGCTTTCTAGAACACAAACAGTTATTATTAAGGAAAACCTAATACGCATAAAATGAAAACATTTGGTCTAAAGCACACTAAGCTCCCCAATTTTTTTTTTACCACAGTTAATTCAAAAGTTCTAGCACTGCTAAATTACGAAACAAAGCAGCATATTATCACACTCACGGTAAACTAACAATAATTCCGGAAACGAGTATCTTCTATCTGCCAATCGTAAACAGATGCTATGGTTTGTTACAGAATGATTAAAATAAATATTGACCTTCACCAGTGAAGGTCAGGACAAAATTACAGTTAACAAGACCATAAACCAAATCAGAAAAAGGTTAATTAGAACACTGCATATCATCAGATTTCTCGTTAGCTTCGGTTTTTTTTATCGATACTAACTANAAAAGTGGATGAAACAGTAATGATACAGGATAAGAGGTCATAGTGAAAAGGTAGAAATCAAATGGATTTAAGTAAAAATGTAATCAAAGATTTGTTACCTGTATTAATCGCTTTAGGGATGGGGTCTATTTCCTCATCTATAATGAAAGGTTCTGGTCTGGGAAATACTTGCACATCAGATGTTAAGTGGCCACACTTGAGAACAGCATGGAACGGTGTATAAGCCAGGTCTATTAGCTTTCTAGAACACAAACAGTTATTATTAAGGAAAACCTAATACGCATAAAATGAAAACATTTGGTCTAAAGCACACTAAGCTCCCCAATTTTTTTTTTACCACAGTTAATTCAAAAGTTCTAGCACTGCTAAATTACGAAACAAAGCAGCATATTATCACACTCACGGTAAACTAACAATAATTCCGGAAACGAGTATCTTCTATCTGCCAATCGTAAACAGATGCTATGGTTTGTTACAGAATGATTAAAATAAATATTGACCTTCACCAGTGAAGGTCAGGACAAAATTACAGTTAACAAGACCATAAACCAAACCAGAAAAAGGTTAATTAGAACACTGCATATCATCAGATTTCTCGTTAGCTTTGTTTTTTTTGTATCGATACTAACTAGAAACCTTCACAAAGGCAGATTATCTAATCTACCAGTCTACTAACCCAAACATAGACTGTACATTCTTCAGGCAAAGGGGTCCATCAATGGTGAAAATTTGCCCTTCCCCGTTGTTTAAATCTATGAGCCGTTCCAGGCAGTCTAGGGAATCTGTGCTTTGAAGCTGCAAAAAAATAAAGTGAAATATTTTTGTTAAGTTCTTTTTTTTTCACTCTCTTTTTATTATGTTTTCAGAAAATACACACTACACAGCAGAAAGCATCTGATTGGATGCTATCATGATTTTTTGTTATCTCACTCCTTTCTGAACAAACCAACAATCTTGGTCTCCCAGGAAATGTACTCCTCCTGCTGCATTTCTATTAGACTAGATGCAGCGTTCGGACTAGTAACAATTATATAGAATATCTCGAGTTGGAAGGGACCCATAGGGATCAAGTCCAACTCCCAATATATTGCTTTATCATGTTAGGTTCTGCTTTGAAAGCAGGTTCAAGCAACCAAAAACCCCAGAAACTCTTAGTCTTCAAGAGCACAAGAATGCCTTAACTAGCGTAACATTTTATTGGTAATGCTAAGTTTCCAGCAACTTCAGGATAATATAATCATTAGGAGGAAAGGCAGATATAATCCTTTTTGAGAAGTTCTTAGAGAATGCTTGTGAAAGCACCTAAACTTATCAGTAACAGAAGATTTATTTTAAACATTCTCCAAGTTATTCTGATGTGTAAACAATGCTTCAATCCGTCAGCTTAACCAAGAGGATCATCCTTAATAGAGACCTNTTTTGAGAAGTTCTTAGAGAATGCTTGTGAAAGCACCTAAACTTATCAGTAACAGAAGATTTATTTTAAACATTCTCCAAGTTATTCTGATGTGTAAACAATGCTTCAATCCGTCAGCTTAACCAAGAGGATCATCCTTGATAGAGACCTTGAAGCTGAAATATCTATTGCATGCCTAAGTAGAAAATCCTTCTGTGATGGACAGAAGAATATAGGCGTCAAGTCAAATGCAATGCTATTAATAAAACCTAATCTAAGGAACTTTAGTCTACATAGGCTTCTTTTCAAACGTTCTTTATTCAGCAGAATTCTACCTACAGTGAAGATTTTTAAAGCTGGTACTGAGATTTTCAAAGGAACCTGAAAAGAAAGCAAGCAGTCACTGTTCCCTCAAAACTCAGTGAAGCTGGTTTGAACACTGGCTTGGGGATTTCAGAATTTTGCTTACTCACATTTCTACATAAAGCTATTGTTGTTTAAGTGTTGAGCATCTTTGCAATAGAAGTAATTTATTCAAGAATTTAATTGTGGATTAAGAAAAGCCCCTAAAGCATTCAACGTACTTAATGCAGTAAAGGTAGTACCACAAACAGAGAAATAAAAATTGTGTAATACTCCCCAGGGAGAAATGAACATGATTTATAAAGGTTATGACAATAATGCAATAGTAGTAGATAGTAATGGTGCAACAATAAACTTTAAAAAAGCTACTACAGTTAAATTTCACCAAATAACTAGCACTAAGCACCAGAATGTCAACTAAACTTTAAAACTAAGCACAAGAACATCAAAGTATGCTTTGTGCTGACCTGATCATTAGTTCTGAGAAGAACAACAACTATCCAATGCAACAAAGAAGAAGGTATGTGTTAAAGACATCACCTCTTCGAGATTTGCCATGCACATGACATACAACTTGGATGGGAACGGGAAAGGCAGTGGAAACCGGTTGCTTTCACTTCGCTGGTTGTGAGTAGCCAGCGAGTGCCGTAGGGAGCCTCTGCCGATCCCCAAGCAGCCATCGGTGACAAGAACAACCTTAAATGAAAGAGGATGGATTAGCATTTCCAAGTAAAGGCACATTTATGTCTGCAGAGGGCAACTACACACCAACACATTCCAGTAGCCTTCCTAGCAGCTTGTACTTCTGTACTGAAAACCCCTACTCACACGGGGATTTCCTCCACTGAGCTGGGGAAAGAACTGTGCGTAAATTTTCCAGAAACAGGTACGTAAATGAGAAATTGAAGATTTAACCATTGCAATTTAAACTATGTGCATGGTAAATACCCATTTTGTTGTAATTAGGCAATTGCACTAAAATATAAATTTCATAGCCAGAAACATACCGTGCTGCACATGAACATGGCCATTTTTAAGGGTACACTAGAAGAACAGTGAGTATACAGCCAGAAAAGCAGCCTGCTGCTCACGGACTCGAGAACTTCAGGTTTATTTTCAGATGGAAGATAAAGTCTATTTATTCTGCAGAATGTGGAGGGCAACCCAACTTCCACCATAAGCCACAGAAGCCATACAGAATGTAGCATTAATTACCCTAATTCTTTGCAAACAAATACAGCTACAGTATGCTCACATTTTGCAGCAGAAATATTAAAGCAAAACCACGCATTTTTTCCATGGATGGCTGCATGTCCAAAGTCACTCCTTGTAGACACCTGCACTAACAGGTTACGCTGAATAACGCAACTATTTACACTCAGCTGAGACCCACTCACTTCCAGAACAGTAAAACAGCTGCCCTTCCAACACTGCACAGCCAACAGCAGGCATTATTTTTGGCTGAGAGGTAAGGAAAACCAAATCCAACTGAAACTCAATGTATATCTCCTACACCCAGATTTGTAGTCTCTCTTCATGCTTGATCTCTTCTGCAGTCTCTTCAGTTACCATCTGAACTGCTGCTCACCCGTAATGTTTTTCACCATCACAGGATTCTGCACAGTACATTTCCCACTGCCTTTCCTCACCCCATGACCTGAAGTTCCAGTAAAATGAGCCACGACACAAATGAGAGACCAGATTGTTGAGATCTGATCTATGCTTCGTTTTTACATATTTCTAGTCCTTTGGTTTGAGCGCCTGCTTTTCCAAGGTGTCTTTTATCTTTGTTAGATTATGAAGCATTGCCTAGGCAATAAACCTCTACCCTTTTCCTCCTTAAGGAACATTGCTTGAGACATCTGCCTAGTTCACCGAGCTGCAAAATTACTGAACTTAAATCCTAACCAACAGAGCAACAAGCTCTTAAGTGTCTCAGAAAGCCGAGGGCTAAAGGCAGGCTTTGCCATAAGAGGCAGCAAATTCAGAGGGCTGAGATGTCCAAGGGCTGAACTGGGGCCTTCAGCAGATGCACGCCAAACGACTCATTAGGGAAAGAACACAGGTCAAAACACACTCAGCAGTAGTCCCATGCTGTTGCTTGAGACCTGGAACTGTTAGAAGCCCTGGAAACCATCAGGTACTGGAGGTCAAACATCACTGCGTGTGTGACTACACCCTTCCCAAACCGAGTGAGGCTCCTGGGACAGAAGATTGCATCCAGATCAAGTGCCAAGCCACCAAAATAGTACTCTTGGGTCAGATTTTATAAGCCACTCCACTACAGTAACACACTGGACAGGGAACAGTCTAGTTTCTTGCTGCTGAATATGTTAATAAAGACCATCTTCTGTTCATATTCCAGATATAGCCAAAATAGTAATTCTTTGTCTTCCTATAGCACCTGAGAGTATTCAGATTTCAAATCACATTTACATTTCCTTCTGCAACTTACAGGGAGTACTAACTATACTCTAGATCCTAAGAATAGCGAGTATCAGTCGTACCTGGCAAGGAATTGCTGCACCCCATTCCTGCTGGACAATATTGCAAACCCCCAGCAGCGCTGCCTCTAAACAGGTTTTGTCGTAATCGTCCATGTTACTTAGGGCTTCCTGTAAAGACAAGCACCACTACCATTGCTGAGGAAACTACCAGGAAACAGAGAAAAGTTATTCACGGTTCCGTGGAACGTCGGTACGTTTGCTTTGCATTGTAACACAACGGCACTGTTACAGCATGCAAAGCGCTATGTTCTTATACATGACCTGCAAAGTTAAAAAATAAAAAAGACAGAAAGATCTAAGAAATAGTGAATGATATCATGAGACAACAATGAAAGTGGACTTTGAAGAAACCATATTATAAACAGAGCTCTTTGGGAGAAAAAAACCCCTTTGCCATGTCTTGAAGAAACAGTAAAGTTAAAATTTGAAGCAATGCTAACGTGAAATATTTAGCTTAGAAAATCCTCCCAGGTGTCAGAGTCTTAGAGATCCAGGTCTTAGAGATCTAGAAAGTAGGCCACAAGGAGCTTGTCTCACAAAAACTTTGGCAGAAAGAGCAACAGAATCCAAAACTCGTACCCACACCCTGTTTCTATAACCATGAACGATCTTTTCTCCTTAGAATGAAAACTTCACACTTAACACAGCATCTTAAGAAGGATGCAGCTGTAAAACTGACATGCTAGAGGAGCTTGGCTGGATTCTTGGCTTTCAGAAATTCAAACTCCCAGGGAGGGGAAAATAAATCAGAGGGAATATAACAGCATTCATCTGCTAAAATGCAAACGTAACAGAGAATATCTTTTTAAATCGGTATGTCCCACAACTGACAAACCTGAAACATGGTGTGCTGTGACAGTGATGTATCATTTCTTCTTGATATTGCATATGATAACCAGAGACATGTGTACAATTTTTACTGTATTCAGAGACTTTCAGTACCTCACCGCATCCGTATGAGATTTCTGTCTTGGACTTCCTCCTTTCCATTTTCTGCCAACTTCCCATCACATCTATGAGGCCTAAAATCAATCTATTCTCATTCTTACCTTGCTTCAACTGGTACATACTCTTAAAAGCACCTTCTCTCTACCAAATCACTTGATTCAGAACCTTTCTAAATGGTCCAGTCCGCTACATCATTTATCAAGAGCAAATCAACAAGTACAGACAAAAAATGTGAACGTCACAGAACCACTGGCATTTTTCAAGAGCTTCATCCGGCAGCCCTTTCCTCCACCCCCACTTTTCACTTAATTAACCGCACTCCAGAGGTCACCTGCAAAGGTGTGATTCGTGAAGTAGCAAAATGTTTCAAACGCATTGATTTCACCTATCCTTAAAAAAAAGGATAGAATGCTCAGTTGAAGACACTGTGCACAGGATGATACGAAATCACACAATTTCACCATGATTTGGAAGCATGCGTGGGGCTTGGGTGTTTTGTAAAAATGCTGACAGCTTACTGCCTTTGTGTCTCACGGACCCTACCTGCAGAGTGTTGTAATCTCTCGTAAAAGGCACCATCAGCTCCCAGAGCGATGAAAACACCACCAGCGCCGTGAACTCCAGCTTGTAGTTGGTCGCCATGTGCTCAAAGAGCATGGTCAGGCCGTGGACAGCCAGGTGCTTCCGCTGGTACTCCTCAGAGCCCTCCGCCGACACTGGCCGCGTCATGGAGAGCGACACGTCCATCACCACCACCGTCGGCATGATGAGCTGCTCCTCTCTGCTACCGTCGTGGAGAACAGTGATACCCTGCATGGAGGGGGAAGAAAAAGGCCAAACGTGATTACTGAAGCCTCAGTTATGAGGCGACGCATCTCGCCCTCTCACACTGACGCACCGTGCGGCAGGCGAAGCGACAATTACCCTTTAACCCCCCAAAACGTGGGATTTAGTGCAGATTAAGTCAACGGATCTGCTCCCGAACCACACTCCGCGTATCCAACCGGCTGTAAACGCCTGGAAACGGCGAGCACGGCCACGGCTGAGCCTCGGTGGGGGAAAGGGAGCAGCAGGGGCACCCCGAGGGCCGAGGAAAGGCCGGGAAGCCCCAGCAGGGAGCCAGCCCGCCCTCCCAAGCCCTTCTCCTCAGCGGGGCCTGCGAGACAGCCCCGGGGGCGGCACGAGGGTGTTCCGGGGGGGCGAGACGGGAGTGAGGGGAGAGGCGGAAGGGAAAAGGTGTCGCTCACCCCCAGCCCGCCGCGCCGCCATGGGTCCGTCGCAGAAAGCGTCCCCCCCGGAACGCCACGGCCGGGGCGGGAAGGGGCCGGGCCGCGGCTGCCGGGTGCCTTCCCCTTACAAGGCCTCGCCGAGGGGCGCGGCGCGGGGGGGGGGCGATGGAAAACGCGGTGTTTTCGTCAGTAAAAGCAGGAGAAGTCTGCAATACTGCGTACGCGAGGGAAAGCGGTTCGGTCAGATGCCAGTATTGCGGAGAAGTACTGCTGAAACGAGAGATTCAGATCCTGTATTTCAGATGCTGCTGGGTCTTGTAGACTCTGACGTAAGGATTGATTAACTAACTGTGTGTCTTCTATGAAATCCTGTTGTGCGAGCTAGCCCCTTGGAGCTGTATTGATTAACTAACAGGTAGAATAGTCTTTTAGGACCTTGTGTGAGGTCCGTCATGTGCAAAGCAGGATGCCTAGCCGAAACAAACATGTTCAAGATGTAGAATGGGGAGTGGGTAACAATCACTCACTGAAGTCAACACAGTTGCCAAATCTTTAAGCTGGCATAGGCATTTACTTACTACGCACGCCCTAAAGGCTGCAAGAACGAAGAGTTCGCAAAGCGGTCACCTGATGAAGAGCGCTGGATAAAGTAAACAACGACCAGAGACCCCCAGAGTGACTGAAGTACACAAAGATGGGCATTAGATGACAGCACGGGACTATGAAATAACTTAACTAGTAAATATGTGACCTATTCTAAGAATGGGAGGAGTTAAGACAATGATTTCCAGAAACGTAATGAGTTCTTCTGTAAATATAAGGAATGTGATTGTAAACCCTAGTTGGATCATTCATGGAGGAGAATCCCCAGTGCTAACCCAGTGCCAACAATAAAGAATACCTACTCAACAGTGCTCCGTGCTGTTGAGTCATTTTCTTTGTTTCACTGCCTCGACCGAAAAGGCAGCTGTGTGCAGAGCAGAATTTGTGAGCAAGCATCCCACCTGGCTTGTGGCCACCTGCTCCCAGTTCTGTGCGTAGGCGAGTAAGGAGGAGGGGGTCCATAAACCCTGTTGCAAAGCTTGGATGTACCACTGCAAAACTGTCCATTCAGACAACAGTTTGCTTTAAAATTATCATCATTTTCTAATTGCCCTGTGACACATCTGTGTGACCATTAACTCTTTGGCCAGGGCTGTTGTGTCCTCCTCCTCAGTGGAGCTGCACCGTAGAGGTGCTGCTGGTATGGAACAGTTGCTGACACCATCCTCAGGTTGCTCTGCCAGCGACGGAGTGGCCCTGCAGCATCCCGCTGCCTCCATCATAGTGTGGGAGCTGAGGGATTTTTCCAGGAGAGAGGACACAGCTCCCTCTGGCATTGCAAAGGGGATTTGTGTCATGGCAAAGGCCAGTAGAGCTGCCCACTTGGCCTGTCAGCCCTATGAGATGCCTCAAAATGAAGCAACGTGCAGGTCATCTTGTTTAAGTGACCACTGCTCCATGCAGAGGAGTGGTGTGGTTTACCCTTGCTGTTCTCTTCCGTAGCTGCCATGGGAATGATTTGCATCTCACCGTGAGTGCTTTTATGCGGTAGTTTGTAATGGAGATAATCACTTGCCCTCATATGAGAATAACCTGTAGTAGCAAACAAAGATAACGGCTTCAGAGATAGACCCAAATCTATGCAATACTAGTTAATCTTCTTAGCCAGTGCAGGTATTACACTGGATTGGTTGTTCCTCCGGTAATATGTCCTTCACACCTGACCCTCTCCTGTATTAGAACTTGGCTAGCAGACGCATTGTGAAAATGGGATCATTTTCATCTGCCTCGCTCCACAACAGCATCTGCCATCTGGCTGTTAGGTATCAAAGAAGCCTCCAGCACTACGTACAGCCGTCGGTACTGCTCTTCCTCTTGGACAGCATCTTTGGAAGGTAAGCTGTACAGGTTGGTTTGATTGCTTTGGATCTCTTACTACTTACTACTCTGAGACAGTCCAACCAGTGAGAAAGGAGTTGATCAGGAGCTGACCTGTAAGAGGCAATGCGCTCTGGAAAAGAACTGCTAAATTTACAAGACTAGAGAAACAGAGGCTGGTGGTCGGGCATTGTGAAAGGCTGGAGAGCTCCAACAGTTGATCCTAGCTTTGGATGTGCTTCTGCTTGCAAAAGGTCTTTTAGGCAGCTCATTTTGGAGAGGAGAAAGAAAAACAGTGTTTAAATGGGGGTGTGTACTTATGTCTTCTGTTGTGTGTCATTCTTTTTAACTCTCATTATTAGGAAGGGTTATTTTATAATCATGTGCAATTTGTTACATTATATTATACAATTCTGCCATATGCATGTTCATGTTCTTTTTACATATGGAAAGCAAAGCTTATATCATCTATTTATCTAGGTACACCCATGACCCTCTATTGCTGTTGCTTTAGTGATCCTCCCAACTATTTAAAAGAAGATAATAATGCATGTCTTGCAAGAAATTAGGCTGATTACTTCACTGGGTGTTATGCAAGAGGGTAAGTTTGTGCTAACTTGCATGAAGGGCTTATCTGAGAATGGCTTACAAAACTGTAATTCACATCCGGCTCAAGCATAACGTACCATTCCCACTCTGACAAAAAAAAAAGAAATAAATGAAGAGCGATATTCTAAGGTAAAGCGTTCAACCAGCGCGAAAGGGTAAATTCTGTCCAGACCCAAATTGCTGTCTCCGTACTGTCACAGCTGCAGGCTCTGTCACTCTGGCATTTACAATTTCTCCCCCTTTCTAAATGCTGTTCAAATAATTATGCAAGATATGCTAATTACCCCCTAATAAAAGGTATGATTACAATTCCACTTTGCCAGTTCTGATTTCTACAGAAAAGCCTGAAAAGATGTAGTCATAGAAACAAATGGATATTCAGCACCCTCAGTTTTACTAGAACCGAGTCTTCTTCCTGCTCTTCTTGAACGGAAAGACAAACGTTCACCACCGCTTAATTCGTGTTCTGCGGGAGTGCGAGGCTGGAGAGCCACGGAGCAGCACAGTTGGGAGCTATCAAGCAGTTTTCATCCTCCTGTTGAGGTTACTTATGTGAATAACCGGTCTGTTTGGAGGGAGGCTTTAACAGCGTGATCTTGTCTTCAGAGCGTCATCTTTGCTAGCAATTCAAAGTGGGCTCCTTGACAGAAGCCGTATCCTCTCCTCCTGCAGAACACCACCCCAACTGTTAAATAACAACTAGACTCAAGTAAAAGCACAAACCTTAATAGCTGCTGGATATGGGCATTAGGTGGAATCAGAATCCAGCTCAGATTGGACTGTCTCAGCAACTCCTCTCTATATTATCCAAACCTAGGATTATTAATCAGCATAGCCTACAGTCATAAAAAAAAATCAATCCTGAATCTAGATCTGACTTTACTAGTTTAACCCACTTCTTTTTATCAAAAAATAGAAAAGCAGTCAGTGAAGTAATGTTACCCACACGGTGGGAAGTTGCAGTACCTTATTTCTTACACTAGATTTTCTTTTGCAGGATTCTACACTTCGTGTCATGCAGTTTCACTCCTGATGCTTAAGATCAGCTACAAACTCCAATGGTGGATATAAGAGCAAACTGCTGATCAAGAGCAGTTGCTTCTGGACGCAGCTCTGATTTTTGAACCTTTAGGAAATGCATTTACCACGGAGAAGGCGGTTACAACAGAACCGAATCTTTTTCTTGCTTGGCATGGTGTTGGTCCTTTTTCTCTATCAGCTCCAGTTCAGCCCCTCTGCCCTTCCAGCACCGGACACAGAACCGCAACCCACGGACTCTGTCGCAGTGACCTCCGGGGACCTCCCCAGCAACAAGACTGCTGTAACGGGCAATGTCACACCAACACCCAAAATAAGGCACTGTGTGTACGTGGATCCTGAGCCAACTGTGCCCGTCACTACAGCAGTGGATACGACACCACAGCGAGAAAATGTCACTGAAAGCTACCCAGATGAAAAGCCACCATACGAGCCCAAAGGAGAATATCCCCAGGACCTATTCAGTGTGGAAGAACGCAGGCAAGGGTGGGTTGTACTTCACGTCTTTGGCATGGTGTATGTATTTGTGGCCTTGGCCATAGTGTGTGATGAGTATTTTGTCCCTGCTTTGGGAGTGATCACAGAGAAGTTGCAGATCTCTGAAGACGTGGCTGGAGCCACCTTCATGGCAGCAGGTGGATCAGCACCAGAACTCTTCACCTCCCTCATAGGTGTCTTCATCTCGCACAGCAATGTGGGCATCGGTACCATTGTGGGCTCAGCAGTGTTTAATATCCTCTTTGTCATTGGCACATGTGCCCTCTTCTCAAGGGAGATACTCCACCTGACATGGTGGCCCTTATTTAGAGACATCTCATTCTACATTGTAGACTTAATGATGCTCATCCTGTTTTTCCTAGACAGTGTCATTGATTGGTGGGAAAGCCTCCTTTTACTGACTGCTTATGCCGTATACGTATTCACTATGAAATACAACGTGTACCTAGAACAATGGGTGAAGCAGGAGCTGAACAAGAAGCTAAATGCTGTGCAGGCAGCATCAGCAGAGCATACACAGAAGGTTGGTGTCCTTATTGTTCAGAGGGCAAGTTGGAAATACTTCATTCTAGCGTAAACCACAAAGAAAAACTGCATCTCCTTCACAAAGTGCACATTCAAACAAAACCTCAGAATACAGGTACTGCTCAATGATTGTGGTTATCAAATGAGGGAAATGCAATCTGGATAGCAGAGAGTCTAAGGAATTAGAGAGCACCACTAAAAGGGAGTTCCACTAAAGATATCACTTGCAGTCACTTATCTACTTTTAAAGACATGCATGGGATTTTGCTCGGTTGTTGTAAAGGAGTTTAAAATAAAACATTTGCAGGAACACATTCTTAGCCTGCAAACAAGATTGGAAAATTCAGTGTTAAACAGAGGAAAAAAGGCTTCTGGGAAGAGGTGCTGTCCAAGCCTCTTGCAGATGAGAGATGTTGGAGGAATTTCTCTTTTCCCGTTCTGAATTTGGGATGCTGGTGGTATCACTTGTTAAATCTACAGCACAGAGGGGGATCTGGCAGCCGTTAGCAACCATTGCCACCTCTCTCAATTGGCATTTGGCCACAAGGTTGAAATTCCCAAATCCCGTTTCCCTGCGCTGGTCACAGCTGCGTGTGCTCAGAGACACAACTCTGCGTGCCGCTGGTGCTCAGACAGGGAGGTTGGTAGCTGTAACTCCACACTCGAGATTTGAGGCCAGGGCCCTCCACTCATTGTCTTGTGAAGGAAGAACTGACTCCTTACACAAAGGCAGTATCTGAAGGCATCCCCAGAGCCAGTTACCCTTTCAGACTAGCAGATCTGGCCAGGACGTGGTCTCCAGAACGCTTGGGGATTTTTCTTCTTGAGTGTGCCTGCCCACTTCTTCCTCCCCTGTCCCTCTCCAGCTCTCCTGCTGCCTCTTTGTCCTCTTGCCCTGTGCTGCTGCCAGCTGTTGAGCAGAGACCATTAGATTTCAAACTGTCCTCTGGTGTTGGCATGCTTTACTAGTCAGGTGTGTTGCTGGCACTCAAGCATGCTTTGCTGCTTCTGTTCTCGGCCCTCCCTTCATACAACTTAAGGAAAGAAAGGAAGAGGGGTGAGGGTAACTGAAGTAGTGTAGAATCGAGAAAGCGCTTTTCTTTCCTCCTCCTGGCCTGTCTTTCAGCCAGGGCTTGAGGCTGGGAGTCCTGAAAGCTCATGTGTTGCATTCCAGTGGGATACATGTGCAAGATATGGCACCTATACCCGTGCATCACTGTGGACATCACCAATCATCACAAATTGAATTTAACCCTTCAGACTGAAGGAAAAAAAACCCTGCACTTTGAGTTTACAGAGAACTCACACTAGCATATAGTAGCATGAGAGAGCTGCTGGACCTAACCCTTGGGAAAAATAAATTACCTATATGGAAAGTAATGCTGACCACTGGAAAAAAATCCCTCTTTGTGCCTTCACTGTGCCTCTGCTGGAAAGCGAATAAGGATGCAGATGTTTGGGGTTGAAGTCTGGGTCTGCCTATATGTACAGGAGTCAGATGGTAGAGGCCATTTGAGTCTGCGTCCGGGTACCTGCATCCTCACTGAGGAGCTGTAGGTAGAGTCCTGTTTCTCTTGGGGGACACATGGTTTTAAGGAGAGCACATGGCTTTGGCTCCTTCGGTAGCATCCATGCATAGTCATTCATACTAGCTGTCCCGCTTTCTCAGAGACAGTGGCCTGAAGAGGTATCGTTATATCCAAAAGCAGGTGAAGCAGTAGTGGTGTTTAATCATTTTCGTTCTTGCTTGCACGCAGAAAAGCAGTGACGCGGATGCAGATGATGAAACAAAGAAGCCAGCGGATGGGAGGAAGCTGCAGGTAGGTCTAAGGACCTTTACAGGGATCTGAAGTCATTGTATTTTGAACCCCTCCCCATGTCAGGTTGTGAATAAAGGTGTCCACTTCTCTGTCGAGAAACCCAGACAAAATCCTATGTTGTGCAAAGAACCAGCCATGCTTGGCACAATATCCACAGCTCCCTTAAGAGGATGTCTGGCTGAGTTGTGTCCTCAAAGGAATTTTTATAAAAATTAAGAGCCAGCTCAGGCTTCCCAAGTGGATTTGACTAGCAGAGTGCTATTCATTTTGTGCTTTAAACACACATAGAGAAATTCAGAGCATGACTTTTCTTACCTGGTTTCATGGCCACTTTTCCTCCTGAGCTCCCAAAGCAGAGGTTGGTATGGTCTGTCCTTCCCCATAGCGAACACTGAAGAGCTCATTCCTCTGCTCCTGGTTAAATTGCTGACCCTTTGTCTTCCCGATGGCTGGCCAGCCATTGCCTGGAGAGGACTAGCTGATGTAGTGGCCGCATTTGTACGTAACGTAACAGGTGCTAGCTTCCTCCTATGAATGCTACTTGTCCCTCCGTACATTTAACCTACCTGTGCTAATCAATGGTCAGTTAAAGGCTCGTTAGGACTCTGGTGTCTTCTATAAGAACAGAGCACCAGAGCTTTCACGTTAAGTCAGGACACTTGGCATGACTGTAGCATTACCTTTTAGCAGCATCTAAATCTACACAGTTACTAGCAAGTTTATGACTAAAAGCACTGTGTGATTTGATTATTATAATTTATAATAGGACTGTATGGATGCTGAGTCTGTGCGAGCCCACTGGACTTACCTAAGGACAGGGTGGCCTGCTGTCTCAAGAGCATGTCTCTTGCTGCGAGCGGTCGGTACTGACAGCCATCCTGTGAACCTGAATGCAGGGGCTGTTTAAAATCCATGCTGAGGCTGCTCCTTGGGTTGGGGAGATCAGCTTCCATATAAATGCATCCCCAGGGCAGAGGCAAACCAACGGGGAGATGTTTTGAGGAGGAAACTGCTATTGACTGCTGCATTATACCTTTCCGTAGCCTGCATCAGCCTTACAGCGAGGCAGCAGCTCAGCCTCCCTACACAACTCTCAAATGCGCAGCACCATCTTCCAACTCATGATCCACACCCTGGACCCCCTGGCAGAAGGTGAGTGAATGCACCGCATCTGAGGGGCTTGGTTTTGCAGCCCTGAGCGGAGAGAAGTTTAACTGGGAATACAGCCTTTGTACGTTGGGGTGTTGTGGATCAGCAGCTCCTCCTTGAAACGCAGCTCTGAACTTCACAGATAGTGTTAGGTGGGAGGAGCTCTGCAACAGCAGGACGTACCCCTTCTGATCGCGTGGCTAGCAAGGACGAACACCTCACACTTTGGCCCTACCATATCTACTTTGCCTGTGCCAAACTGGTTGCTGCTATGGTGGCACCTGTGCTGCTGCTTGCGGGAGGATGAGGGCATGTGGAGGAGCTGCTGTTGCTGGCGTCCCTGTGGGCAGTGGCGGTCACCACAGTCCCCCATCTTCTGTTGACCTTCTGACAGCAGGAGCAGCAAACATGAGTTACAGGCTTCCTTCATCTCATAGCATGTCACATCATCCTTCCTCTTCTTCGCTCAGCCTTGGAACAGCAGCATTCAACGCTGACTACATTTTCGAGAAAGAGCTGCTCAACCTCTCAGCCTCATTTATAATGGGGAAATGAACATGGGGAGAGCTCATTACCTATACACCTCCCCAGCTGTGCACGCAGCCCCTCACAAAGCACAAACATGAAGAGGAGGAAAATGAAGTTAAAACCCTTGAAGAATTACCATTTTGACGGTGGTTAAAATCCCAGCTGAGATCTAAAACACGCAGCGTGTTCCAGTTATGATGGCTGGCTTAGACCGACACTGACCACTTCTAAAAGTCCACCCGCAACACTGCGGTACCATCACTGCCACAGTCAACTGTACCCACAGCGCTTTGCCAGCAATGGGCTGACTCCCCAGGGCCAAGGGCTGGTCAGCTCAGGACTAAGAGACACCTTCATTTAAACTGCCCAGGGTGTCTCCAGGCAGACCCAGGGTCTTTGTACACAAACCTTTAATGTGCTGCTTTGTATCAGCTTTAATACAAACGGAGCGTGGAGGTTCATTTTCCAAGAAATGGTGAAACATGTTAAAAAAGACGCTTTTTAGATTTTCTTTCCTGGCTCAGCACATGCCCTGCCCCTCCACTGCCCTACTTGTTCTAAAGAGATTATCTGTTGTCCATTCAAAGAGAGATTGAAGCTAAGCAGATCAACACCTCTCATGTCTATCACAGAGGTTACAAAAAGGACTCTCGAGATCAAAATCCCAGCTGCACAAACTGAGCGAGGGAACAAAGGGGGTTTGAGAAGGAAAGCAAGATAGATAAGTGTCTGCTTTCACAGATTTTAGTGAAGGCAGCCATCATATTGCTAACAGTAGCCTAACAAGAGCCAGACTCAACAAGGGCTTGCTCTACTGCCCTTGCCTCCTGTTCTGCCTGAAGGTGGTATCAACAGCACAAGGATAAAACCAAATACTTAGGAGAGGACATGCCATTGCCTTTAGCATCAGAAAGTACCAGACCTGAGGGACTGCTGCCCCTGAGAGACCCTCCAGCACCTTGTCATCTTCCCACACCTCTAATCGCCCTTGTGCAGCCTCTGCCCGCCCCAGGCCACCCCACCCTTCTGGTCCAGGCAGTAGAAGTTGCGGGGGGCCTGAGGATGCCGAGGCCAAGGAGAGCGTTCCAGTGCTGCCCCAGCCAGCTCAGCGCAGAGTGCGCTGCAGGGGGGTTTCAATGCAGTTAGAAGCCACTGGCCTTGCTAAAGAGTCTGTTATTACCACGAAGTGTGAATATTGAATATATGGGACTGGGGGGGCAATTTGGATCTTCTCTGAAAGACAACCTCCCCTCTCCTTTCAGCTAGGCAACCTTTGAGTTGCTGTCTGGATGCGGCAGCCACTAGATGGGAGTGTGACCACATGTGACCATACTTAAGCAAGGCCAACATTCACAACAGGGACGATGCAAGGATGGGCCACAGGCTCACCGAATGGTTGTTATTTCTTAGACTCTTTGCTATAATAATGCCGCTGAGTTAAAGGCAAAACCTCTGCCGCAGGTACATGCCTGTTCCACTCAACACTGCCAGAACAGAGGCAGCTCCTTAGAACTAATAATGATAAAGTTACTGAGACTACAACAGCACAGCACTCAAAATCAAGGAGCCAGTGTCCCAGGTGCCGGGTATCTCGTAGGAGACACCCCTTACCCTCATAAATCCCTACCTAAAGAAGAGGGAGTCTGGACAAAAGGAATCATTTATGAATAGACTGAGAAACCTAAGTGCCGAGGCACTTGGCCAAAAAGATGAAGTGGCTTCCCCAGGATGGCTCTGAAAAAGGATTTGAACCTGAAAGGCGTATCAGGACTGCAAGCTCTGCCTTTGCGTTAATAGTACTGCAGCCCTTTGGTACCCTCAGGGCAGCTGGGTGCCTAGATCCCACTGACCACCAGCAAAGTCCTTCTCTTTGCAGTGTGCGCAGCACTGTCCGTACCAGACACATTTCTGTAATCGGGTTGCAACATAAAAGATGATCCCAAAGCAATTTATCTTTCCTCAAGGGTCCTCGTTCCTTCTTGCTGATGCCTGTAGCATCAGCACTTAGTGGCTGTGGTAAAGAACACTCTACAAAAGATAAAAGTTGCCAGCTATTGCTCAGCAGTTCCTAGCTTAACCCAATGAAATTAGGCTCTCTGTAGGGTTTCCTTCTTTGTGCTGCAGCTGCATTTTATTTGGGCAGCACAGAAGCAGTTTGAGGGCAGCAAGAGTCCAAAATATGGGAAACCTGCCAGCACTGGGCCTCCAAAACCAACTTTGAGAGGCAGAGGTCTTAGAAATAAAAGTGTAAGTCTGAAATACAAACTTTGTTTCACTGTTCCTAATGCAACACCCCTTCGGAGGTTGTGGAGTCTCCTTCTCTGGAGATATTCAAAACCCGCCTGGATGCATTCCTGTGCAACCTGCTCTAGGCTAACCTGCTCTAGCAGGGGGGTTGGACTAGATGATCTCTAGAGGTCCCTTCCAACCCCTACCATTCTATGATTATGTGAAACAAAATTTCTCCTTTGAACAGTGGATTAAGTTCAGGGTGTTTGTGTTTTGTATTAGGAAGAGATCATTACTTAAGTCTTTGTCTACAGGAGAGTAGGTGGTTTACTTAAGAAGTTGCAACTTTACATTGCATCCTGAATTATGGTTTTGATAGAAGCTTTTCTTTTCAAAGTGCCTTTTAAAAAAAAAAAAAAAAAAAGAGGGATTTCCAGCAACTTTAGTCATTTCCCCACTTTCTCTGAAGGTGTGTAGAAGCAGAGCATGAGATCTTTTCAGGATCTTCCAGCTGTGCACCAGAGGAAACTTGGGGAATTAAAGGGAACAAGGATTTTGGAAAGACTGAGGAACTGTCTCATTTCTGAACTTCCAGCCTTCCCATCGGATTATTCTTTAAACAGAGCCTGCTTTTACTTTTGAATGAAGAAAAGGGCTACAGCAGCAAGGTTGTCAGAGCTGCCTACTCTCAGTATGCCCCAGTTAACAAGCTAATGATTTTGGAAATTAGACCAGAATAGAGCAGCAGGCATTGTTGCAGGCTAGAGTTGAGACAGAAAACTGAAGACAGCTACAGTTTCTCCTTGCTTCATTAGCATTCAATCACTTATTTTGACAATCATGGTACAAAGGGGCAAAAGGAATAATTATATATATATTTTTTTTTTACTTCCACTTTTAGACAGCAGAATTTCCAAACCCTCCAGGTTCGTGCCAGATTTCAAAGAAAAAAAATCTTTCCTGCTGTTCCTGTTGTAAGTTAGTGTTGTTAGATGAAATATTAGAGCTAAAGAAGTAATTAAACATAAAAGCCAAACTCAAGGTAAAGCTCAGCTGCCACTTTTAAGTCCAGCCTGGATGCTGTCAATCCACAGGACAGGGATCTTCCGGAAGAGCATCTCAGGCGCTCTGGCCAGAGGCACGTCCCCTGGGACGGGCTCTCAGACCGGGGGCAGAGGGTTACCAGCAGTGAATGCCCCAGGGGACCGCAGCCCTCAGTGAGAGGGCAGCCCGGTGCAGCACCACACACAGCACCGTGCGAGCTCAGCTAATCCCCAGCAGTAGCCAGGACTGAGCTGACAGATATCCTTCCTCCCCATGCTGACCTGCAGATCCGGCCAGCTTATAGCCAGCTCTTCCTCCTGTCTCAGCCCATCCTGCATGAAATGTGTGTCAGAGGAATTAACACTTTTTTAGATGAGGCTGATCTCATGAGAACCGGATAGTGGCCTGGACCTAATCTGTTTATCCTGTCAGAGAGATGCTCACAGGCTCCGCTCGGGTCGGCGCTCGCATCCTGCAGCCTAGGTGAGGACAGGAAGCCAGGAGCTTGAATTTATATAATCTCTTTCAGGCTGAGCCTGACCGCCCTGACCCTGCTGACAGAACCTTTTGCAACAGCTTGTGGGAAAAGCTGAACAGAAAGATGCGTTGCCCAGCGGTTAGAGGAGACTTGGAGCAAAAGGTCACCTCTTTGTTGCCCTGTGCTGATGGGTGTGCTTGTGCTTAGCACCAGCAGAGGGGGAACCAAGTAAAGTGCTTTGCATCCTCTCTGGCAGGCTTCAATATTGACAAGGAACCTGGAAGGGTCAGGCTCTTTGGTGCCAGCCAGCCTGCCTTTCAAAGGAGAAGAGCTCATTGTTTCACCTCGGTCCAGCCGTTCCGGTGTTCACTGGAAATCCCAGCTAGGGAAAAATGTTCTGTCAGACGGTAACAGGAATCACACTAGAATAGGACTTGTCCCCAGAAGCCTTGATGTGTGAGCCAGTCCCAGTTACTGGATGTATACCAGAATCTACTGCTTTTCATGAGGTTCAGCTCAGGACGGCAGATCAGCCTGCACAGCTCAGGGCCTCGAACCTGCTGTTCCTATTAACTCAGTATCACGGTGATGAATAAAGGGACAGGGCCCTGCCCTGAAGGCAAATGACAACAGCACATTCTGGTTGCACAGTCAACAGTACAGCAGATTAAATCAGTGTGATAAAACTTTCAGAGGAAATTAATTTACTGCCTCCCACACAAGCCAAGCATAGCACGGCCAACTTCTTGTGGCTACTGTCCATGTGCACACCCTGTGAGCCTCAGCTAAGTCATTGGGTAGGCACCTCAACAGAGGATATAGACCAGAGAAAAACGAGGCTTTTCTTTGAGCCGATGACTTACTCAGTTTCAATGAGAGTAGGGTTAAGATATTTGAACATGACACCTACCTATGGAGACACACACAGTTTCACAGTTCAGTATAAAACAGTATTAAAGCAGCTCAGCTGAGCAGAGCAAGGTTTACAGTGGAAGAAGTCCCCAGTAGTCCTGGAAACACAGTACTGGACCCTGCACGGGTGAGGGTGATCTCCTGGGTAGCCTGGGCAACATTGAACCTGGATATCAGGAATACAGATCAGCTCCAGCAGAGGAGACACTCGTGTTTACTTAGAGAAAACAATCATTTTCCAGATAACTGGAACATAAAAGATTTTTATTTTTCTTTACTATCAGGGCAGCAGGCTACAAGCAGCACAGTAAAACCTCTTCACCAGCCTCATGGCAGAAGGAAGGCGTCATTTTCAGCTTGCACATAATCTAGCCTGAAAAAAATAGACAGCCCGTTGGGAACAAAATGATGTTGCATTGAAATTCCTCTGTTCTTTCTGCATTCGCTCCCTATGAAGTACAGATATGCTCTGTATTACTGGACTGGAGAGGATTTCTCTTCCCTCTAGATTGTCTTTTAAATATTAAAGTATCGGTTATATGTCAAATTGGTGGCATAATTGCCATAGTACTAAGCATTTAAATATTAACAGCCAAAAACTAGAGGCACAGCCAGAAGGACAACTCACAATCAGTGTTGACTGCAATCCATGCAAGAGGAATGAGGCAAGAGAGCGTGCATGTGTTGCGGGGAGGCAGGTAAAGGGGGGGCTTCGCACAGCTGACTTCTTCATCTTTCTCATCCACAGCAAAATTTAAAGACAAGGTTGACATCCTGAGCAACATGGCCAAGGCCAAAGTAGAAACTACGGCTGAGCAAGAAGCAAAACCAGAAGGTGAGCGCAAGAAAAGTCAGTGCCGTTTGCCGCCTTTTGCACTGCAATCCCTCACCCTCCCAGCACTCGACACCCAAGGGCTGGCAAAGAAGCACTGTGGTCTAACACAAATTTTCTGTTATTACTGGTCACAGATGGCTGCTATAATAATGCAGCAGAAATCAATCCATGTACACTAATGGCAGGCAATAAAAGCCATCCCCACAGGGGTCTAGGAGTGGTTAGCGAGACAGCATCCAAACAGAAAGCACCACAAGGATGCAGTGCAAACGGCCTCCAGAAGGGTGGAAGAAGGGAAGTCAGGCCATTACAGACAGCAGTTGGGTGCTGCTGATCTTTGGAAGACCCAGCAAATGAGGTGTTTGTTAAAACAAAGTACCTTCATTTTAGCCAGGGAATTTGGCACGCTTGCAGAAGAGCATGAAAATTTCCTGCAGAGAGAAAAGCCGCACTGACTTTGTCTCCATCAATTCTACAGGTCTGTGCATCCTCCTTTTTAAAAGTTTTTGCTTTTTCTGTATCACAGCTGGTACGTGACTTTCTGAGCTGATTCAGGGGCAGCAGCTGGCCTGTGCTACAACAAGGGTCTGTGCTGTCAGCAAGGCTGGAGATTTTGAAAAACAAGCAAACGTTTGTGTGGAAGGTCCCACCTCCACGAGCACCCTGCTGCAGTACAGCAGTCACCCGAGTGCCTCACAGCATTGGGCCTCGCCTATGTGAACGTGACCAAACCTGAGGAAAATACCGTTTAAGAAACTAGTAAATTTTTAGTGTGAGTTATCAACACCACACTGACTTCACTGAACTATGAATTTTCACCCCATGACATATTCCACAAACTTTGTTGGTGCATAGATAGAGCTGTGCACGTTCCAAAAGCATTATCGCTCTGTCTCCTGCTTTGGGCTGAAAGCCTCCCAGGTGAAGTCTCCGAAGGCCTGGTTTCAAAAATCCCAAATGGCACTCCCTGAAAAGATACATTCCTGAACATCTCCCCTCGAGACTTGTTCCCTAGGGCAGTTGTGAGGCACTGTACTGGATCAGCGTACGCAGTTCAGGATAAGATACCCTGTAATGTGCCATCACGGTACAATTCATGGGATAACGCGATCCTACTGACTTGACAGGCTTGACCATATGGAGGGGATCCCTTAGCCTAAATTGTAGCAGTCTGAAAAGGGCCCTTGCTGTGACCGAGCAGAGCGCCAGGCGCTCTCTCTCACCTCTGCTTTGTGTTAGCCATATTTCTACATTATCCTGCACAGAGGTTACTGTGTTCCCCTTGGTTACACAGGTTAACACAGCAACAGCAGAGGACACGGCCGTTATTTCCTTGTACGTGTCAGCACTTTTCTATTTGCATTTGAATACCTACCAAATGATTAAAGTCTAGAAACATGTAACAGTCATTTCTCAGAAGCCTCAAAGAATATCAGTTCCCTGGAGAATGCTGCGCTCTACTAGAAAAAAAGGGGAAGCAAGGCTTTTAATCCTTCCTGGCTTTTAAGGACGGCTTTAATAAGATCTTCAGAATCCAAGAAACACTCATCAGTTGTAGATCAGATAATTAGCATTTCCCTGTTGTTACACATGCGCCTCTTGCAGCAGTTTCAGACAGAAGGTCACAGGAGCATCAGGGCATCATTCTGTGCCGGGCGGGCCAGATTCTGCCAGGCTTTTACTAATCACGATCCACAGAAGACAGAGAGGAGTAACAGAAAACCTAAGCAATCAGACTGGGTTCAACATGAAACGCCACACATTCTCGTAGGAAGCTCAAGCCTCCCTGCTGATCAAGGGGAAAGCGACTACCTGACGCTAAGATGACTGAAACCAATATTCCTCCCTCTCGCTTCTAGAAGAGGAGGAAAAGGAGGCGCCAAGCAATGTTCAGGAAGCTCCTGCCGGTGACCCTGAACCCAACCAAGACAAAGAGAAGGAAGATGCCCCGCAAGACAAACAGGTATTTACATAAGTATCACAGGTGATAAGCGCTCTGTCCAGACCAAACTTCACATGTACTTTCCTTCTTCTCTCCCTAGAGCTTCTGGGATAGGACCCAACCCATTTCCTGTAACTGGCAACTATAAATAGACTGTGTGTGTGTAGAGATGAGATATATTAAGGTGGCAGCTGAAACATTTTGGCTTACAAACACAAATCGGGTCCAAAACACACCACCAACTGATACCGTATAGTATTTTCTCCTCAAACGACTTTTCTGAGGTCAGAGTAAGGGAAGGTATGAGTACCTGCCCCTCCTGTGTTCATCAGCACATGTTTGCTTTGTTTCCTTAATCCCTCCTTTCAGTTGATGTACTTTGGCTGTTCTGATGAGGAGAGGTTTTTGAAGAGACAGTAGATGTTTCACTTGCATCAAAACCCTGTCTAAAAGTTGGTTCTAGTTACCTGATTGATAGAAATTAGTTAACATAATAGACAGGCAATGAGATAGGGTATGCTGGATTTTGTCCCACAGTAGCAAGGTGCGGACGGTGGCTGCCCTCAGCCACGATACAAATTTGATCTCTGCCAAGGCAAGGCCATGGTGAATAGATGCTGTGCAGCAGCTTGTTAGTGTGAAAACATACCGGCTTGCCTTTTTTGTTTTTCCTCTCTGATCTACAGCCCCCTTCAGACGGCAACGCCTCAGAAGACAGCGGCTCTGGAAGTGAGGACGACAGTGATGATGACAGCACGGATGATGATGAAAACGATGAGCCATTATCTCTTGAATGGCCAGAAACTAGGAAAAAACAAGCAATTTACCTTTTCCTCTTTCCCATTGTCTTCCCCCTCTGGAGCTCTCTGCCTGATGTTAGAAACCCAGTAAGAATCCATTTTCCTTCTGCTACCGGATTCATTAATGTACTATAGATTTCCGCTCAGCAATAGAGTCCCTGGTTCCATTTTTCTATGTCTAGAGTCTTTGCATACTTGAAGTGCTGACAATGCTGCAGGGAGTGGGACAGGAGCCCCAGCTGCAGCATAGCATAGTTCCAGAGACTTAATTTAATAAACCACAGCAGACTAGCAACTATTGGTCATCTAATCAAGCTGACAAAACCAAATACAATTAGAGAGACCAGGGTCCATGTTAAAGCAATTGATTGCAGCAGTGTCTCAGGAGAAAAACTTTCTTTGGGGATCACTAACTTTCCTGAAACTTCTCTGTGTTTTTCTTTTCAAACCTGATTTTAGGACTCAAAAAAATTCTTTGTCATCACGTTTTTTGGAGCCATCATCTGGATCGCTGTGTTCTCTTACCTCATGGTGTGGTGGGCTCACCAGGTGAGGGGTTTGTTTTCTCTCTGCAAGTAAGACCATTTGAGAACAAGGAGATGGAGAGAGGTGGAACAGTGTCACTGTGGCATTTTATCTGATGAATTACAGCTGCAGTCATCCATCAAAACAGTAGAAACTTAGTTTTGTTAGAACTCAAAAGGGAATTTCAATTTCATTCTTTTCAATTTGACAGAGTCATTGCTTTTTTGAGAGCTTCCAAGGGAATTTGTGCATCACTGAAAGGAAAAGTGCTGTCCAGATTTATCTTAATACTGCCTTTTCATTAATGAATGCTTCTATGCAGAACATAATTATCCCTTTACCTATAATTCTAGGAAAAAACAGGTTCTGATTCTAGAAGCTGCTAAATGATCTCAACTCCCATTGCCTTAATGTTCACCTGGTATTCTGGGAAATACTACTTCACATCTTGTAGAATCAGACCCATAACTTGTATTTAGTGATATGTTGCACATTCACGGTATAGTTGATCAAGCCATAAATCTGAAGACTCTCATATCCCAAAGCTCTCAGATCATACATAGCTGATGTTAAATTTGGAGAAGGGAAGGTAGAAGACGTCCAGAAAAGGTGAACTCAGGACAGAAGAATGAGTCATGCTATAAATGACTTGCTTAGTTTTGGCATCACTGTGACCAGATGCCCCACAACATAAAGCAAATCTGAGATCAACATATACTACGAAATGTAACTTTTTATCATATAAAGCAGGAAAAATGCTACTGTGTTTAGGGGGATTAAAAGATTTTAACTCAAATACAGCACAAAACCTAAAAGACTGCACAGAGCAATTAAATTCCATGTTCCAAAGCTAACAGCCCTTCTCGACTTTGTTTATTAGGTTGGTGAAACAATTGGGATATCAGAGGAAATTATGGGGTTAACCATACTGGCAGCAGGAACATCAATCCCTGACCTCATCACCAGTGTCATCGTCGCACGGAAGGGCCTGGGTGACATGGCTGTCTCCAGTTCCGTAGGCAGCAATATCTTCGATATCACTGTTGGGTGAGTATTAGTTCAATGCTAAAAGATGAATTTCTTCTTAAATACAAAGCAAGCTGGTTTTATTCCAAACAGGGTCTTAATTATTTTAGCTGTAATTAAAAGAAGGGCAGCTGGACAAACAGTTAATTTTATTTATTTTTTTTTTTAAAACCTAACCTAATTGGGAAAGACAGGTTTTCCTAACTTAGAGCAGCACAGTGAACATCAAGTTGCATAGTTCAGGTCATTGTTCTGCAGCTTAAAATAACAGTAGGTAGCTCAAAACAGAAACACTACCGTTGTCACTTAGTTCTGAATCAACAGAAAATTACTGATTTTTCAAGACAAAAATGCTACAAATCTTTGGGTAACATGAAAGATTCACAGACAGGATACTTAATCCAGTCACTCAGACATGGAGATCCTGCGCAATCACAGCTCAGTTGCTGTGCCTGTATCTCCCATCAATGAAGCATCAGGACCGACTTCTTCCCGGTAGCATGCCGAGACACTTAACTCATAGGTGCTATTTTAAAAACCCTTTCAGACGCTCGGATTGCATTATGTTAGTGCAAGTATTATCCAAATGCAGTTTTTGACACAAACAACATCACCTTTAGACTTATACCAAGCTATACCGAATGCAATCATGCATTATTTTTCTGTAACAGTTTGGAAAAATCATAGTTATGATGCAGAAAGTGAACTGCCTTAAAACATTTATTTCAATTACTTTTCCTTTACTTGCAGTTTGCCAGTTCCTTGGTTCCTTTATTCTGTCTTCAATGGCTTCAATCCAGTTGCAGTCAGTAGCAATGGTTTGTTTTGTGCAATTGTTCTCCTTTTTCTCATGCTCCTATTTGTGATTATCTCCATCGCTGCATGTAAATGGAAAATGAACAAACTACTGGGGCTCACTATGTTTGCTCTTTACTTTGTGTTTTTGATCATCAGTGTGATGTTAGAAGACAAGATAATATCCTGCCCAGTTTCTGTATGACATTTGGACACTTCAAGATCTATGTAAGCGTACAGCAAAATCAAGAGGGGTTTAAGGTAGCAATTGTTCTACTGAAGAAAGGAACCAGAATTATAACAAACTTACTGAGAAGAAAATATCTTTAACATACTAAAAAAAATAAAAATAAACCTCAAGCATGGCAGCGTCTACTGCTTTCCATCAGAATCAGAAAGGATCAGAGAATAAAGCGACCAGTATCAACGAACACACGTGTAGGCATTCATGGAAAGCCTGCTATGATATAGATGCATGAAGTCTGCAGCACGGCTGATCCCCTCAATTTAATGGAGCTGACCGATGTCCAGCACAGAATGTTTACTCGTTACAGTAATATTTTCAGGAACACACTTTAAATACTTAGCAAACTGCTCAAACTCACTGAAGTCAATGAACTTTACCTCAGTGGGAACAGAATCAGACATTTACTGCTTACCCTTACGGAACTACTCTGCTTAAAATTGTTGAGCGGACACACATCGTGCATCTCAAATGAACTCCCTCAAACTGCGTAACAGCAATGAGCACAGGCGCTACCGAGGTTTACGTTGCAGCTAGTTTGCCGTGACCTCCCTAGGCAGAGGTAGTTTTCATCCTTTCATGAACGTCACTATACAGCATCCCCAAGTGGTACTCTACACAAACCTCCAAGAAAGCGCTAACGGAGCACGTGACACACTTCAGAGGAAGTGCTTTTTGCTGGCCCTGCTAAGGCTGTGGGAAATGTAATGCTAAGGTTTTCAGGGAAAAAGCAAAGCAGTAAGAGTTGGCTCTGCATGCAGAAGAACGCAGGATTTGAGAGCTGTACAGCAATCCTGAAAGCTGTCCACATGGCTCCTTTTAAATCTGTACCTGATCTTGCAATACAATCCCTAAAATTTATGATAAGTGCCACCAACACAAGCGTGATGTCATATGGATTTACATCTTATAGTAACAAGACTAAACAGATCTGGGGTTAGAATATCACCACTAATAAAAAACTAAAACCAGGAATCAGAAGTACAGCAAGAAGCTGAACTGCTTGACTTTTGTTTTCATCCTGAGATTGATCTCTGAAATTAATCTCTGAAATTTCCAGATTATGGCATCCAGCATTAATTCTTGTTGTTAGCACTGTCCTCTAACATAAGCACTACAAAAAAGCCCCCAAACAACCCCAAAAAAGCCACTGACATCAACTAATCAACAAACCTGAAAGGTTTATTGTTAACAATGCCTCATGTGAGCAAACAATGTAGTTAAGAGTTGCAGACTTTTCTGTCATTCTAATCCATCTAATAAAATGTTACTGAAAACAAGCAAAAAGATTTTAAGTTTTTTATTGACTCACTGTAAAATTTCTTTTTTGGACGAGACAGGAAAAAAAACTTAACATTGTGAACACTGACTTGCATATTTTAAAGAAACTACAAACCAAAGCAAACATCCAACATACTGGTTTTTGGTAAATAAAATTTAAACATTACATATTTACAAATCTACAACCATTCATTTAAAAAGTGCTGCTTGCAGACTAACAAAGTACCATTTCTAAATCCCAGTGAGATAATATCCAGAAATACTCCCCTGTATTATTACTATTTGCGTCTCCCATTTGTTATACATAGATTTTACACGTAGGAATTTTCTCTTTCCTGGGGTACAAACAATTTAATTTGCCAGTGGAAGTCTAATTCATCAGTCTGCAACTGTACCGACAGCAAACCTTCTCAAAATGGGAAACAGTTAGCAGTGTCAGAGAAACAGCACAAGTTCTACTCACATTTCTCTATTTCATCTCCAATAATTATTCCAGTGGAACCAGAAGGAAAGCAAAATATATATTGCACTGCAAATGTAAAACTTCTGTTTAAGATTTTTGACATAAGCATTATCTAGTACACAAAAGGAGAAAATTCAGTTCATACAAAATTTTAAATTGAAAATAGGTCTCATTTTCTTTATCCATCTTTGCGGTATTGGAAAATATACTCAAATTGCTTTTCTAATAAAGGACAGTGAGATTTGAAAACTGTTTCAACGTTGAACTGTATGATGCTTAAAAATTATCCACCTCCAGACCTACATTTTGAACATTATGACTTGAATGAGGAAAGTTTCCCACTTAAAGTATATCATTATTCCAACTATATTTTATTATAGTATTTCTGCAGTGGAATGACTTGCAACAGGCTTTATCAAACAATTCAGTAAGTATAATGATTTCACTTGATGAACTACTACATGATATAATAATTTAAAAGCACACCCAAATAAACATCAGCAACGCTTCAGGAGTGACACTCTGAGGATGCAAGAGCACAGTAAGACTGCCTGAAGGGTGCGTATACAACCCTCTTCATGGTACAGTATAGACTCTTCTGATAATACTGGGAGGACTGTTGATGTTTGAATGAAGTGGCAAACTTGGTGGCTTTATAAGCCTGAAGACGGTTGGAAGTACTTACAGCTAAGCTGGGACTAGAGTGGGGAAAGCAGGCCACGTGTTACGAGTGTTGCACCTGCTCCTGTGCTAGCACGCACGGTTTGCAGTGCTACGTCCTAGTGGTTAGAGACCGGGCTCAGTTGCTTCTGCCAGACTGAAACAGGAAGTGTGAAGCTTGCTTCATAGCTCGGTACCTCTAACACACCACGGCAGCTCTGGAAAAAGCACTTGCCCTCCTTCATGGCTTGAAGGTGCTATGAAACAGCGGCTGCCCCAAGTGGTAAATGACATGGGAAACAGAACTGCAGAGAGCTCGGAGCCCTACCTTACACACAGCACAAACATGGGTCAGTTTATATACACAGCAACTACTATATGCAACTTTTACTTGGTAAATACAGTGTACCTACTGTACAGAGCAGAGAATACATGCACACTAACAGGTACTTACAATGAGTATGTTAAAAAATAAGTGGCTGCTTTTCACAATAGTTCAGAAGGATGAAGGGGGTCTGTATCCACCCCACACTGATGCACTGTTTACCATCTACCTGGGTGAAAAAAGTAGCTATATTTCATGCATGAGGAATACTTTACAAGCGTGGCAGTACAAAAGAGCATCACAAATTGTTAAAATAAATTAAATGTGAAACATGTTGGTAAGTGTAGCATTGCTAGCTCCACCACAGGGTGGGGGGATACTTTCAAAAAGGTCAGCTACGTAATTAGCAGCAAATTAGAGAAGAGGTATTACCCAATGAAAGCTGTATCTAACAAGACTGCACCTTGCAATTAGCATCAGCATATACCTGCAGCTCCACAAATTTTAAATCCTTTCTTCTTAGTGCAGCATCTTCATACTATTTTACAGAGGTCTAGGAGGAGGTTACATAGAGCTTCATAGCAGCACTACTTCTCATTTAAGCCTCTAAGAGGCTCACTCTTTTTCATTTAATAATGTAAATGGGAGCTTTAAAGTTTAGCTCCTTTTTGCCTAACTAAATATTGCTGTATTATTACACTTACAAACCAAAGAGCTCTTAAAAAATACCTGCTGGTAGGCGGACCAAAAGATAAAATCTAATGTAACAGCTGAATATTTAGAAGCATTGTAACAGCAACAACTAAAAGAAAACAGAATTGGAAAACCACTGAGATTACTTAAAATAAAGCTATTTGTTAAAGCATGGTTTGATTCGTTTAGGGTGTTCTATACAACTCCATGTCTGTTTTCCCACCTCCATACAAGACCTCTGATATTTTCTCCGTAGCTACCTTCTGGCAAGGCGCTGCTATGTGACTGAGAGCACAGAACATTTTTTTTACATTTCTAGAACAAGAAAACATGAGTCAAAAGCCACGACTCCACCACAAGGACTGACATAGTGTTTTTCCTCACAGAAAAAAAAAAGTTGTTTTGCCTGTGAAAGAGACCAAACATTCCCGGTACTATGCACGATATGCCCCAATAAATTACATTCCCTATATATTCCCTGTAGCAAGTTTGCTGTATGTACTTTAGTTAAAAGCTTTGGATTAGCATTATGCACGTGTCATATTTAGTGTGTTTCAAACACATCCACCAAGACTCTGAACACCGTATGTTTATGAAGAACTTCTTGCAGGCTGTCATTTGCTTTGTATTACATCTGTAATGAGGTCACACCAACAAACGCCAACAGCTGAGATGGACCAAGTCCGTAACATAATCTGTAGGACTCTTCAATATGCTTTCTCTTGACTAGTGAGCGGGCAGTGAACGGAACGGGAGAGGAAGAGGAGATTTCTACAGAAGTGTTTTACAGAGATATCAGTGTGTTCCTTAGTACAGTTTTACAGAAGTTTACCATACCTTCCTTCTGATTGCTGTGGTAACACGTTTTCCATGTGTGCATGAGAGAAATCCTGTAGCTAGAGCACTGTCTAGGTGAAGGTTAATGTTTTCTATTCTGCTTTAAAACCAAATCACTCTTCAAAAAGTAACTGGACAAGTTACTATAAATAGCAGTGTACTGCAAAAAAAAAATAAGCACTGTATTGCTTATGCAGCAAGTCCATTTAAAATTCACTCCAGTAATTTAAAAAAATTAAAAAAATATCAACTTACTATAAACAATTTAAAATATGTATAATACAACTTTGTATGCTCTTCATAACATCATGAATATTCTATGTAAACAATAGATTTTGAAGAATTTACTTCGCTCACATTAGTTTCAGTGCATTGTTTCTGTCCACCTGTTATTTAATTTATTTTTTTTTTTTTTTACGAAGGGAACTGTAATACGTTGTCCCAAGTTAAAGAACTTATTTTGTTTAGAATCTTCCTTTCTACATATTGATTTGCAGAAAGGATAAGGGAGAGGGAAATAATATTTGGCCCATTTTTCACTCTGTCCATTTCCACAACTGTAGATAGGTCTAATTTTTTCCACGGCCTTCTGCCACAGTACATTCGTACACACGTTCTTGAACACTGAAGACTGAGATGTTCCTTGTGACTGAAGTGGTTATTTTACACAGGTATACATCATAGATATCACCTCTTTATCTAGGTATATTTAAAGATATGGTTCTCCAAAAATCTTTCTGCATTCCATCACTCCAGTACTTGGTGGTCTGTCACAGTTATGAGTATTCTTCACTTGATTAGCTGTGAGACGGTCATAGGCCATTTTGTACTCTCTGTCAAAAGCATCTGCAGAAATAGAAAAACAACTTCTATATACTGTGCTCAAAAACACAACCCAAATACAATGACAGACAGTACTCTTCTCAGCAGAAAGTAACTGTAAAGTCTTTTTTATTCAGCACTTACCATAGAATGGCACACGTCTGCCACGGTTTAAAGCTGGGCTGGCTATTAAACAGGCAACAGATGCTCTTTGTTAATTTCAAACCAGGACAACATCTAATCTACAGATCTGGGTTTTTTTGGAAGCTGAAAAACCTGCGTGCATACATTCATCATCTATGCTTACTTGAGTAATCCATGAAACTTACCTATATCAATGTTATCTCTTCCCAGGGCAACAAGTGAAAGAAATAGTATTTCTCTGTAAAGGCTTCTGAAATTGTAAAAATAAAAGTCAATTTATAAACTGCAATAATATACCACAAAACAATCTATATTAAAATAGATCGAAGTATTTAAAGATAACTTATTTTTTAAAAGTGGCACTTTGAACATAACTCCCGATTGCCACCTCCAAAATGTTGTCTTTTCTGTCCTCTGGAGAACGCCCTGAACTCCCCACATACGGACATCACCCACAGTAGGTCATTAAGGCATCCACTGATGTGCTGGAAGTCGCACCAAGTGTGTGCAGAGTGAAGCATGCACTTAAGGCACTCAACCAAATTCCATCAACTTTGACAAACAGGTAAGGAGTTTGCTTTTCTGCATTTCTACGTTATCTTGAAAAAGCAGGCAGGCAAGCAAATAAACACCTTGTCAATGCTTCAGCTGTCGTAAAGACCGCTACATATCCTATTATAAATAAAAAAAATCAGTAAAATCCAGGCAAAAAATATAAATTAATAGGAAATAATTTTCACTAATTCCGCTGCTAATGGAAAAATCTTCCAAAACTTAAGAGGAGACTTAACCTCTCTTCTTATCTCCTCTTCTACTCTCTACCAGAAACTTAAACAAAAAAACCCTTAAAAAAATCCACCCAAGCACCCTAGGGAAGAAGTGTTCCTTTAAAAAAAAAAAAAGAACTAAACCACTAATACATAAATAACATTTAATAGCAAAATATACACATACACACACTCTCTACTTGTTTCATTCAGAGGTAAGAACAAAAACAGGTGGCTGTACAGGGGAGAGGGAGAAGAAAAAAAACCCCACAGTTTCTACAATTTTTTCCTCAGGTAAATTTGTGAAGGTTATCACAAACAAGAAGAATATTTACAAGAATGAGTGATAGATTTGTGAACACTGCTGAAAAACAGTGCTTTTTTTCTTTAAAAAAACACACTATGAAAATATGTCATATTACAATAGCCTTACTGTTGTCCAGCTGCACTCTAGTCAGGCATGTTCGAATTCTTACCGCTGTCTTTTAATGTGTGGCCATTTGTTCAGTCTCTCCAATATTTGACTCATTGGTCCATACACATCATTCATCTTAATGCTTTTCACCATACTTCTCAAGAGCTCCTGATTAAAAGAGTCATCATCTTTTTGCAATAAATGGACCATTGGGTACTTCTGGGCTGAAAAACATTAGAAATGCTGTAAGAATCAATACATTCTTTGCATAGCTCAGTAGAAAATTGTTAAAAAAAGGTGGGTGGCTACCCAAGCTATGACAACATTGACATATACATAGTGAACAAAGAATGATAAACATCAAGTCCAAATAATATCAACGTAAGAAACACAAAAAGCACGTAGGAGAAAACTCAACAGCTGCGTCATGGGCTATGTTCAGGCATACGAGCCAACACTGGCAACAAAAGTCTTAGTAAGCAAATTCTAAAACTAAGAAAAGCTAAGCGGATGAACTGTCAATATAAGTTCAGTGTATCACTGAAACATATTCCCTCTTACTCCTCCCTTCCCAATGAAGAAAAAGCCACTGGAGATACTGGTCAATGGTTTGAAATGGCTCTGTTGGAAAACCAAACTTGTTCAAGCAGTTTGCTTCTAAACATACAGCCACCCTTCCTCCCTCCCAAAACACCATCTTAGAATAGCAACACCAAACTTAACACTCACTCTCAAACAAAAGAGTGCGATTTTGACCTGCAAGACAAAAAGTAGTATGATCAAAAATCAGTTACGTATCTTGTGTGAACTATCCACAAAGACATCTTTTTTCAAAATACATTCTTCAGTTGCTCAAAATTAAAATTGTTCTTTAAAAAAAAAAAATCCAACAAAACCCACAAGAAACAAAGCTTACTCTGAGCATTCCACAAAATATACAGAGGCTGCCTTGGATCCTGATGCAATTTCATGTTGTCCCATAGCATCTGAATAAGAACATATTTACTGTCCTCTGACATACAGTTTCGCGGAATCTGAACAGGAGAATGCATACATAAAGATATTTTATTACAAAGTCATGACAGAGGACTTCTGTATTTAAAATATATCATCACATCTGTAGGCCTCAGGGTAAAAAGCTTAATATTAAACTGTTGTAAAACCAGAGAAAGCTAAATCTGAATGGGATATCAGTGACATAGCAAATGAGTATTTTGCGTATCTTCCTACAGGCCTAAAATAGTAACTTCCTCCTTGTTCCACTGCTTAACTAGTCATCAAACTGCAATAAAACCAACTAGAAACTTATCTTCTTTGTAATTGAGGATCACAAATTCCAGTGTGACTAGTAAGAGCTAAACACTTACCCAAACAAGTACTGCTGAGCCCAAGTTCTGGGGTTTTGCATATTTTCCTTCAGTCGACACATTCTTTACCAACTCAGGACTGGGCCCAGCATACTGTGCTACACATTTCTAAGAGTTACTGAATTACCTAATGATTTCCTATATGGGAAAACAAGCATTCCTCAGATGTCAATATTTTCTATCTGATTCCATACCTTGGAGTTTTTATTACAGTGCTCAGAAGAAAGAATTAATCCTGGTAAGTTGCTAGGCAAGTCCAAGCGTCTGAAATACCACACCAAATTCCAGAACACAATAGGATGATGGTCTACAAAGTCCGCCACTGTTATTGCATGATCCCCTTCATTTTCAAGTAAGCTCTCAAGCTCTTTCCATACCACTAGAGGACTGAGATAAGGAACTGTTATAGGATCAGGACTAGGTAAGCGCCATTCTAGGCCCAAGGAATCCTACAGTAAAAAAGGAGAAATGCCATTAGTTGGAACGTCACTATCTTCACAAAGTCTTATGAATGCTTTTGTTCCCTGCGAGACACATCAACATCTATAAGTTACATCTAATATTAGTTTAAATAATAAAGTCTAGTATTTCCTGTTATTTGGGATGGTTAATTCTGTTGTCCCAATCCAGGCTGTTTCGCATTTCTCTGATCTATTGCAGACTTAAAAAAAAATGACACTTAAGGTAGAAAAACTACACACTGTTGGTCCTTGCAAAGTAGCAGGCAGGCTACCAGTAGGAATGATATGGCTGATCTTCTGGTTTTCCTTCTCATCTTCTTCCAACGGACCAAAAGTACTGATACTCCTTGCTACAGGGTGACTTGTACATTCTGACCCAGAGGTATTTTGCCTTCTTCCTGAGGGGATCTGGATACTTCTGGCACAAATATTGTCACGCTGCTTAGATTTGCTAGGGGAAAGGAAAAAAAAAAGGCTAAGAATCTCAGCTTTTTTTTTTCCACTCTGAGTGCTCAAACACGTACAGACATAAACCGGAAATAATTGATCTGACACTTCAAATCCTACCTTGTCAGCCACCACACTCATTCATGTCACAGTATAAGTTTTATTCCCCCTTGCACTGATAACAAACACAAACATTCTAAAAAAGAGTTCATAAAGTTTGCAGAATTACATGTGCCTTTGTGATTTCTTTTATTAGGGATGAAATGGTAAACACCATGCTGAAAATGCATTATGTGGCCCACTCGAAAATATGGGAGAGGCAGCAAGGAGATTCTCTCTCAAATCAATTTCTCCTCTTCAGAGAGTATCTTATTAAATTTATTTCTGTTGATAAGGAATATATGCATATCCACAGAAAACCCAAGTAATTTCTACACAGAAAATGCAAGCTTACCTATTCGAACTTATATCCTCTTGAACAGACATCAGAGATGTAGCAAGGCCAACAGTAGTTGCAGCGTTACAGGATTTCCCGCTCTGATTTGAAAAAAGTGATGGAAATTGCATATTTTCTGTAGAAGGGCTGGACTTCAGAAAATAACTGCAGAGAAAGCAAAAGCTTAATATTACCTAAAAAAAACCCCAAACAAAAAACACTTCACAATTATGAACAACCAATATCGAGGAAAATTCAAACAATGTTATTACCGTCCAGGTCGCCGAAGATCTCTGATTTCTATGCTTAAAAAAGGCAGAAATAAATTGCCACAGAAGGGACACGTGGTATTGAGATTCGAATCATCTGCTGTCCAACCTGCCATGATTTCTTCATCATGAACCAAACAGTCACAAGTTCGACATCGTGAACAGCTTGAGATGAGGACCTGCACAGAGCAGATAGCAGAACTCTGTTGTTACATAGTCTCAAAACTATTCTTCTTCAGCAAAGCAGTTAAAACTATAGCCAAAAATCTTTGCCCTTAGATGAATATTGCTCACCACTGACATACAAGTTCAGCCACATAACTGTTCCCAGGCTTTAGGCTGGAACACTTGAGTTTAAATTTATGTATTTCAGAACAACTATTAAATCTTAAATCCAAACTGCATTAGCAGACAGCGGATATGGTAAATGACTGGAATGAACATCGTCCGCAAAATTTATTAAATGCAGGTCTTTGTTGTATTGCATCAAGGAGACTGGGATCTGGAACTATGCTCATGAAATAAATATACGTTAGCTACATGCATTACGTGATCCTTTTATGGCTTCCCAGAGTAAAGCCAGCCAGTTATTCAATAATATTTTTATTAACAACAACGTGCCATTTGTAATCTGTTTGCAAATATAGTAGTACAGGAATATTTATGCAGCTACATAAATTATCCTTAGAATGCAAACACTTTTCCAAAGTGACTACCAGTATAATAGAAATGAGGGGGAAAAAGATGAAAATGATCAGTCATTAATCCAAAACCACTGGGGGGGTGCAAAAAAAAGTCATCAAAACTCAGTGTACACAGTGAAAAGCAAAATGATCTTACTAGAAGCTATAACAAGAAATAGCTAGTTATCTATTCTGTATTTTTAAATGCATAGTGCTATTTAAGACTTGATATTGTCACTTTAAACAAATTTAGCTGTGCTAGTGATTTAGACGCCTGAATTCAGTGGCATCCAATTCTCAACTGCAGCTTTAAGAACCGAAAGATGAGACTGCAATAAAGACATTTCTAGAGCAAGATCTGAAGCGAAACCTACTCTGTCACAGAAATATTTATCCATCTTTCAGTGGATTAGTTTTAAGCTTTGAACTTTAACAGAGATTCAGATAGAGTTTATGTTTAAAGACATATGCTTTTTGCATATCAATTAAAATCAATAAATCATCCTGTACCTCCATAGCGTAGTTCTGAAACACACTGGTACTACTTGTACTGCAAGAAGATACCAACTCTGATTTGTCAGGTAAAGGGAACTTTGAAAGAGAACCTGTTAACAGAAGAAACCTGAAGTATTAGTTATTCAGAATATGCAGTAAACTTTTTCTGGTCTAACAATACTGCAGATATAAAATATGTGATGAAAGATGCAACAAATCAGATATACTCAGACAGAAACATGCGTGAGGCTGCCATCTGCTTAGCACCAACAATGGCAAAAATAAAATCTACCAACACAGAGTTTCCATATGTTCAGTTTTCTTCTTTACAGCAGTTGGTAGCTGGGAAACAAATTTTGCAGATTAAGTAATTCATACCCACACTTTCCGTCTGGGCAAAACCTAGGGAAGGATAAGAGGTGCTGCTTGTGACTGCAGATATGCCTGACCCTTCTCTTCTCCACACTAAACGAGCCAGGCTCCCCTCAGCCTCAGGATGCCCAGATCCCCTGGCCATGATGGCAGCCTCCACTGCTCCTCTCCAGCTCCTCCACATCCCGCAAACTAGGGAGCCAAATCTGGGCATGGTCTTCTAGGTGCTAAGTGGAGGGATCTTCCTTTCATCCTGATTCTGCTTTACACCCTGTACTCCATAATGACCGTAGTACAGAAATTGATACACACAGTCACTACCAGTCATCCAGCACAATTAGCCAAAAAAACCCCCCAAAACAATCAAAAAACAAAGTCTGTCTGATAATCAGCTTCAACAGCAGCTTATACAAAATGATAATAATTTTCCAAAAAAGGATTTTCACTACTTTTAGAAAACAAAATCAGAATAATAAAGTTACCACTTGAAAGTTTTTATAGATGTTTTCTGGAGCTGTAGAGCTTACACAAATAAGACTATTACATGAATAGACGGGCCCAAAGGGTCTCTTACTTGCATAGCTGTAGCACCCAGAAACTTATTCAGGGACAGGATGTTACTGTACAAGTTAATCCTCAAAAAAGAACACCTAAAACAAGGTTCTGCAATAAAAGTATCCGTACATATTGACATATCAGTATGAGTAATAGTTTGAAGGTAGGAAAAGAAAAATTTACTACTTCCACAAAAGGAACAAAAGACTAGGATGATCTCTAACTGAGAATTATGAAAGAACAATTTCTAGAACTGGAATATTTTTGTTCAGATTGATGAATGCAATGCAAAAGCTTTCTCTCACCACACTGGTCAAATTGTTTTGAGGAGCCATCGTGGGAAGCTGAGCTTTCTAGGCTTGTCCTGCTCAGGCCAATTCCCTTAATTTCTGATGTGGTATTCTCCTGAGGAGATGCACTTTCAAAATCATTGCAGACATCTTCATCAGTTAGAGAAGTAGATTCTGAGTCCAGAGCTCCAAGCGATGAAACACTAGCTCGGTCTGAATTTTGATCCTGAGAGAAGAAAAATTCCACTGAGAAAAGGAAAGCAAAAATATTTCTGAGAATAAGAGGTAGCTGCCTTTGTCTCAGTAAATTCAAGGCGTGAACTTCCCTCCTTGAAAAGTCACTCAGCTCAGATCTGTATTCAGAACAAGGCTAGTTTCACACAGGGTTAAATAGCTACACAAAGATTCTTTTTAAGAGATTCTCTGAATAAGAAGATCTATGAAAACTTAAAGATTTTAATCCTATAACTTTTCCCCACCATTTTTACAGAAGTTATCAGCTGCCATAGGAATGCATTAGGATAGGCAAGGCATCATCAATACTGCAGTTAATCAGTCTCAGATTGCTTTTAAGCACACTAAGACAATACACCAACAGCAAACAGTATTTTCATTCCCAAGGACTGAGATCAGAAAGAGTTTTGGTTTGAGTTGGCAGCAGCAAAGAACATTCTAACCAAAGACCTCCATTCAAAATTAGCCTTAAATCACTTTGGTAATCAATAAAAACAGATTTCCCTTTTTTCATAAAAGGTGCAAAGACTTAAAAACATTATTGTTTAATTAGGTATTTTTTCTTTAGGTAAATAAGGGACAGCAGAGCAGTCTTCTCTGCCCTATCAACACACTACAGTATATTTATGTTTTCCCCACGAAATATACTCTGAATCCATACTAGACAAAAATTTTGTTTGATTCAGGACAATAAAATTAGGGTCCCACCAATTCAAACATGGTTAAAACAACTTAATGCACATAGTCTACCACGATGCACGTCATCCAAATGGGGGATTCATCACATAGGAGGCAGTGACAAAACCTTTACAAAGCTTTTTACTTAATTTATAGGGAACTTCGGTTTTGTGTGTGCGTGGGAATAGTAGTTATAGAAGTTTACCTTCGAGGATGCAGCATACATTGCAAATTTTGAGTACCACTTGCTAGCTTTCTCCGCAACCCCCTTTCCAGCAGAAAACATGCTGCTTTTTAGAACATCAAACTTCGGTGTTAACAGTGTATCCAAGTTGAATGATGGTGAAGACACAAGTGTTAATGCACTAGTTGCATCCTGTGGCTGTTCCTTTGCTGGACTGCTTGGGGAATAAGCTGGGGAAGACCAAAGCCTATCTCTTGGCCTTTCTTCGTTTCTTGCGTGATAACTCTTGGATTTGGTAAGACTGGATGGCCTTGGGGAGTTTGGGGGAAGGCTGGATCTCCTACAAGGTTGGATTACTGTTGGGCTCTTTTTATTAGCATTTCTGTCGTCATAGGGTTTTTGCAACTCAATGCTTGGGGCACGACTGGACAAAGGGCTGCTCATATTGTTCATGTACATAACTATTTCTTCAGCTAGATCTCGCCTTGCAGATGGAGTAGAAACACTTCTATCATCATCATCTTCCTCATCCTCTTTCTGCTGTTCTGTCTCGGCAACCAGCAGAGACAGCGGATCAAATCCGGTTTCAACGTCTGTCTTTTCAATGGGCTTTACTGGAAAGCTGCTCTTTCTTTGCAGCCTTCTAGATTTTTCACCGGAGGATTTCACAGCTGTAGATGTTTCAGGTTCTGCATCCAAGTCTTCCAGATCAAAGATAACAGGAGACTCTGTTTTATCTGTAAAACTGCCATCAAAAGCTGCGTCTTCATCACTAGATTCTTTCTCCAAACTTTCTCTCTTAGATCCTAAAGAAGAAGTTCCGATATTAAGAGTTTTTGGCCTTATGCTTTTCTGTAATGCACTGGATAGGATTTTGGCATCAGCTCCTAGTTTTTCAACAATTTCTCCAGGGTTTGCTTCCTGATTTATTCTATTTATCATGAGTCCCACCAAGCTGTCTCCACTCAGGTTACGGTTCCTGCTTTCCCATGGTATCTCCCTTAAGTCAGGTTCTACTGCGCTTTTATGTCTCTTTCTTATGGATTTACTTTTTATAACTTCTGCTTCACTGGCATCCTCAAAAGACGACGTAAACAGCAATCCTACAGAACTCTCTGGAAAACAGATGAAACAAGGTGCTTTATTTCTTGCTATGCAAAATTACAAGAGTGCAAATTTGTCTCATGTTTCAAACAGTTTACAACACAGAGATGGAATTCGCTGTGTATTGTGCTAGTGGTTGAAAAGTTGAGTTGACCATGGTCATAAGTTTCAGGAAGGGTCAGATGATAAAAACATTCTAAAGGGAGTCAAATCATGTAAATCAAGAGTACTTGAAAGATACAGTCACAAGAAGTCTCTGATGTATTTAATTTCCTCTTTTGGAGGCATACCCCATTATTAAGAGGTCTGAAAGCTAGGGACAGCAAAGTTATCCAGGAAATGGCAAAAAAGCGCAACACTTTCTAACTGGATGAATTAAGAAATAAAGCCACAAAAGGAGTTGTTGTCAGAAGTTTCCATTGTTTCACCAAAGCAAAAAGACACAGACTTTAAAGTACGATATTACAGTATTTCAAGCACGGCTGACAGTGTTGTAATAACCAGATTTGACATTACTAAAGACTTGTGAAAATGCTTGAAAATTCCTT
The DNA here is from genome assembly GCA_013398225.1 of Steatornis caripensis. NCBI lineage: Eukaryota > Metazoa > Chordata > Aves > Caprimulgiformes > Steatornithidae > Steatornis > Steatornis caripensis. The sequence continues at coordinate 889,826 of VZSC01003553.1, read as the reverse complement.
TTAATCGTACTGCATAGAAACCTCTTGTCCATCCTGAAGGAATTTATTAGTTGCTGGAGGTTATATAAAAAAAAAAAAAAATCAAAGACCTGGGATTTTGTAAGCAGATGTAACTATAGAAAAAAAGCAATTAAGAAAAAAAATCTGGAAATGCAGAATATTCAGATGCATCTCCCTGACACAGCATATGCAGCCCCTAACCTAAATTCACTCCCACAAATTTCATCAGGCACTGCCATTAAACCACTAAAATACTGTACGTTTTGTGGACAACAGAACTCAGGCACGCTACTTAAGAGCGCTTGTTAGAAAAGGAATATATAGAGACAAAATTGCACAAGAATCAAAATCTATCTTCTCTTCCACTCACCCGTGTTAGCTTCTTCTACGGTACTGTCGAGTGTACCATTGAGTCGCACTATGCTAGAAGCAGCTTTGGCAGTACTGGAGTTCTGGTAATTTAGTTTAGGTAGGCAGTCACCACTCCCTTTTGAGCTCTCCACTTCGGACACTGTACATAGAAGAGGACAGACAGTTCTTTAGAATCAAAGCAACTTAATTTAAATCTCAAGTTTCCATTACTTATTAGACGCTTTATGCCAGATTAAGTGACAGCATGTTGTACACATTCCGTGACGCGTAGGCTGATATCTACTTGGGCAGAGGTTTTCAAGTTGGAACAACTTAACCAAGATATTTAATTCCCAGCATTACTTTCATAACTAGAAGTTCCATCAGCTTCTGTGCACAGAGTTCAAGTAATCAGTACTTGCACACCAAAGAGAAATGAAACAAATAGGTTGCAGTATTTATATTTACGTCTTTTAGATATGAGAGACAAATTCTGTTGTCAAGTGGCTACCCAAAATAGATAATTACTTTTCTAAAGGATTTCAAGCAACTAAATATTCTCAATTTGTACTCAAAAATTACTAAATATTTTCCACACATAGTATTTCTACAGAGCGCCACAAACTCGCTTAATTACGGCTGAAAAAGTACAAGCCTTCAGCAGAATTCATATTCTCTGTGTCCTCAAAGGTTTCATTAAACTTAACCTGCCTCCCATCTTACAGGTATGTTCTTGTGACCCCGGGTAACACTCGCACAGAAGTTTTCAGGTAAAGAGAACAAAGAAAATAATAATGCTAGAAGAAGGGTGGTGGTGAAAAGCAAACACTGAAATAACTTTTCTGGTTCTGTATTTTCTCATACTTTTACACCATTTTCACTTGGCAATAGGATAGTTAACTCAAATAGTAGGGGGAAGCACACTGAAAAAATTAAATAATTATAATATTAGGAGAATGTTTATTACACAGAGTATTTTCCACAAACGTACATGGGAATCTATAGTACTTTTAATTTTTACAACACAATCTGACCTACTGTATGCTTGCATAAAGTCTATGCTGCTCAACTGCAGTTAAGGTAATCATGAGCAGCAGATGTAAAACTTGACGAGAAAAAAAAGGTAAATCCAAAGCCCGTCTCATTTTGAATGCATCTCCTCAATTCTGAGAATTCCAGGGAGCTGAGTAATTGAGACTTGCTCTCACAGACCTGCAAAGACTCAGCTGTTCTCCTCTTATGGGATTTATAAAGAAAACAGACTGGTAGAAAAATCCTTTCCTGTCTATTATGCCTATAAAGCAATTTAATTTTTTTAAAAGACAAAACCATTAAGCTGTAATTATCATTAAGCCTTTATATTACCATTATCACTTATTTGAACAGAGGAGGAAAAAAAGAACTGTAATTTTATAAGCTAAACCATTAGACATCCAGGAAAATATATTTAGAGAAGAACTTCATGCATGGGCATAAACTGGCATTATCACACACACTCACTGTAAAAAAAATCAGCTGCCCCACTTAGCTTTTGCTGAAATCCCTATTTACACACAATGAACTAGATACATACTCAGATACATTCACAAGGTACATACGAGAACTGGAATCGCTCTCCGTCTTGTCCTCTTTTTGTTCTTGTATATCTTGAAGACAGGTTTTCCCTTGCCTGGCTTCTTCTTTGAATGATGTGTTATTGTCAAAGTCTGAAAGTCCCCCTATCATAACAGGGCAATGACAGAATAAAGACGATTATGATATTTACTAGCAAGACATTGTTAAACAGAATAAATTGAATATCCACAGTAATTCAAAGGCCTCTTATCAAGTAAATTCCAATTAACAGTGAACATTTTACCACAAAAAAGTCAGAAAAATTATTGGCTTACTTTCACAGTATAAACATTGAAGCGATGCTCTACAGGATGAAAGTAAAGGGGTAATTTGCAACACTTCTTTTTAAACACTGTACTAAAGCACTGCTTGTCTTTGATTCTGTTGCCTGGTTTATTTGATCAAAATGTCACATCTTTTCAAGAACTCTAAGAGGCATCTAATCATGGTTTCATTTTAGCGTAGCATGTTTCTCAGAGTTAATGCATGTAATTCTCATGGTTTTACTCTAGAAAGTAAAAAAATTGAAACAATGCAGCAGCAACCATGAGTGTGTTTGCAAAATAAGATTAAAATAAAAATAAACACTACCACCCAAAAAAACCCCCTGCAAACATTCAAGCCACTATCTGGTCATTCTTGAGACAAAACAATGCCCCAAGTGTAACTAATATAGTCTGATTGATTTCAAGAATTAAGTTTACTTGACACTAAGATGATTGTTACAAAGCATGAGCACCAAAATAAAGCAAATAAACGAAGCAGATAAGACAGTTTCTGTTCATTATAAATACTAAGAGAGCACTTCAAGTCACACATATTCCTTATCTTTTGTCCAGGTCAGCCTCAAGACTCCAGCAGTCCCACAGCATCTTTAGGGTGTTTACTCTCAAGCAGTTTAGGAGATAACAGTAAACATCTGTCCAGGATCAAGAGGGTACAACACGGCTGAAAGTCAGCTGCTTTCCCTCTTTTCCCTAAAGATCCTGCACTGAATCTCTACAGAGAGGGTAAAAACCTTATTGCTATAGGAAAGATAGAGTGTTCTAAAATTTATGGAAAATTTTTTGGGATTGCCTGAAGAAGCTAGAATCCATTCTGACATGTGTCTTCATGCAATGAAATCGCTAAAAATCTGGTGATGTCAAAAGCAAATACCATTAATTATATAAATGGCAGTTACTTAGTAAAGGCCTAATTAACACTTCCTTAGTTTCACGGTCTGAGTTGCGACCAGCATTGCTAAGCTCTTACGTAGTGCTTTGCACAGACAGGTTTCAAAAAGTGGTTTATCAGGAAGGTCAGCTTCATGAAGAACAGGGAGAAAGTAAATGTGCTCAAATTCATCCACCAGGCTAGTGAGAGAGCCAGAAGTAGGACTGTAGTCTCCTGAGTCTAGGAGAAATACTCTAGCCGTAAGGCCATCACATATATTCTGTTTGTCAGGGCAACGCTTTAATTGTACATACTTGGAATCATAGAACAGCCCTGGTTGGAAGGGACCTTAAAAGACGATTCAGATGATCTTCTGATCATCACACATTTACACATGCATATTGTAAAGGTCTGCCAAGGTCAACCACAGCTAATCTAACTCTATTGCTGGTATTCTAAAATGTACTATCTCACTTTACTAGTAGTAAGTTATAAATACTGTGGGAAGTAGTACCTACAAAAACCCATAAACTACAGGTAATCACTAGCACCAGCATGGTAATATAGCCATTTGAACATAAGCTAAATCTTCACTGGAAAGAAAACCAAAATTTACAGCCTCTTGTACTTATATCTTGTACTTACATCCTAGATAAAAATAAGTATGATCATCTCAGTTGGTACACAGAACCTGCAAATAGTACTCCAAACTCAAGGACTAGTTCTAGTTGCCTCTTAACTAACATAAAGAGAGGGACAAACAAAAAAATAAGGCAAGGCTAGACAGAAGTTTCTGCCAGTTATAAGACTGGCAATTGTATGAACTAGGATAATTATCACATCGATTTCAGGCTCATATTTTGCCTCCATGAAGAGTTGATACAATAAGTAAAGAGCAGACTATTTTGGATCCAAAGACCAAAAAACCCAAAGCTGTTTCTAAAAAATTATGCAAGAACTTATTTTTTTTTTCTCTGAAACAGTTTTATCATCAACTTTACAACAGAAAGCTTTCTGAAACAATTTTCTTATTGCATGAAAATCAAAAAGAAAAGGGTGTGAATACTCTACCAGGAATGGCTGCATGTGAGGTGCTTGCTGGTAGCTTTTTCAATGCTTTTTTAAACTGTGCTATTCCTAAAACAACGTTTCGTATTTTCATCCACAGGAAATAGCCACCTCGATTGCTTGAAGGCCAGGTACTTTCCAAAACAGCCTATTTTGGAAATACCAAAGTCAAATAAAGTTATCTTAAGGAACAGTCAGGTGTGAAATCATTAACTTAAATTTCAAATTGGGTTACACTGGCAGTTATAAAGTTGACTTCTCAACCTACAAAAACAAAGACAACAGAAATATTCCTTCTTGCATTTCTTCCAGTGACTAGAAATGACAGAATTACATCTGAACTGCTCCTTTATTTTCCTTGTTTCTATTTGCCTGGATAAAAATTCGTATTTGTTTTTTCATCCTCTTTCAAAATTACTTACCTTATTGTAGTAGCCGTAAGTAATGGCATTAGGGTCAACACCAGCTTTCTGCATTTCAAAAAGCACTCTCACTGCCAGCACAGGCTGACCATACTGTCCACACAGCTGCATGAGCACTCGGTAGCATACCTGAAAACACACACAAATTAGTATTGTGCTTCTATAGCCAAACACGTACTCCATTCAATAAAAACCACGGGCTACTTCTGGAATTATGGGGTTGACTTATTTTACCTCATCAGGAGGATCTATTTTTTTGGTATGCATTTTCTGTAGCACATCATACGCAGTTCTGAGAGCCCTGACTTTTGAATGGCACACTTTCACATACGCAGGAAGGCAGATAAACCAAAGACCATAGCAGTGACGTAACAAACACCTGGACCACATCTGTGGTATGGATGAGTACTTCTTAGCAATTTTATGTGCAGATTTTATTTCCTGTAAAGAATCATAAAGATTATTTGCGTATATTTACATACATATTACACAAACCTATATGGTAAAAACTGGACAGGTATCACTGTACCTACAGAAACCACAATGTTGGTATGAACAACATACTGAATAAAGTAGGGAAGAAAATGAAAGCAGATTGAGTGATACCAAAAGAGGTTGCTGTGTAATACTCCTCTCCTGTAAACTTGCATTTCTTTAAATTTACGTTTATTACTTTTGGTCTGCATTTTTTTGTAAGAGACATTTGAAAGTTAGAGTCCCTCTTAAAGACCCAGACAGTGAAAAGCAATGAAAAAGCAGATGTCGAAGCCCAACAGTTTATGTTCATGGAGAACAGCGTGAAGTACACGGAAGGTACAGGGACTGCACAGCAAATGACAATCTGTGTACAGGTAAACATTCAAAGAACAATTATTATGGCCACCCTACAGTCATCATATCTGTGAAGAACTGTTAAGTTAGACCGCAGCCACTGCCACTCGGTCTTTATAGCCAAACTTAAGATGAAGGCAGCAAGCTGTCACTTTCCCAAGCGCCTCACATTACAAGAGTATCTACAAATACCTGCTTAGTTCTTCTAAACATTGGTGATGGGTTGTTGGGGCTACTGGCTTTTGAGGACAGTTTGTTATTTGGTGCTGTGAGAAATCCTTCGGGTCGCTCAAACAAATCTAATTTTAATACTGGAAATCCATTATAGCTGTAAAAGAAATGCATCACTTAACTCCTGTAAGGCAGTTCCAAAGCAAACGTGCAACTTAATAGCAAACAAAATCAATTACACAGTTGCACTGGAAGTTACACAGGAAACAGAAAACACAAAAGCAATTCTTTAAAGACACCGTTGACAAAATGGTTAACTAAACCATCTGCATGATTTCATAAGACTGCACAAACAAACTCTTAACCTGTTATTTCAGTGTAAGCAACTTAAATTGATAAATACATCTGCTTTCATAGCATTTTCTTTAATTAATGTGTCAAATGCCTTAGTATTGATTCCAGTTATTAAAAAAAATTCTGCGTGGCTTAGTCCCTAGTGAGCATCACATGACAGAGGTTTACAAAAATCAATATGAACAACATCAAACTATCTAAAAGATTAAATTAGATTGAATTTTAAAAATGTTTCTCAGAATTAATGAAGGAACCAATAGACAAACTCATTTGACATAATTAGTAAGTTAGTAACACCAGTTTTCAGTGATTCTTTGAAACGTAAGCTCTCTTTCCACAGAGTACCTGCAGCTTGTATCGTTTTCAGTAGCAGCAGCAGGCCCACAGACCAGGTCTGTTGCTACTGTTAATTTCAATTTTAACCCTAAAAAGCATCAACAGCCAGCACAATGTAACATGAACACATAGCCAGCTTTATTTAAAGTATTATTGCTTTTGTGCGTACACACACACAGAATCGTTAATACTTCAGAGGAGCTGGCACTCTTGGCATTTTACATACACGTTTTTACTTGAGCAACGTAAAGGGACAGGAAAAATCTGTACTTTGGAGCTGTCACAAGAACCTAGAAATTAAACTCTACAAGGGCAGCTGCTAGGATTTTGGCTGGCATCCTACTGTGTCCTTAGGTTACCTGTATTGCAGAGGGTGCTCTTCACCGTTTGGCAGATGAGGGATCTCAGGTGGTGTTATGAAAACTGTATGTTCACTCTTGTATGACTCATCCAGCTCAATAAGCCGTGTTTCCCCCGTTCTGTCCATATCTACCTGGAGAAGTTATGTTAAAAGAAAAAGGAGTTACTAGTGTTCTTGTATTTTCTGCCATTAAAGCTAAATAGTCAAGCAGGGCAAAGTCTGTATCAGCATCAAAGGATTCCATCTGGGATGCCTTGCGAAGTTATAATGAGAATAGTAAGCGTTGCCTCATTTTTGTAAACTGTACCCCAACGCAGTAATCGATGTTTAATGATATACTCTGAATTGACTGCTTTCAGGTAAATATTATAAGCAGTTGTACAAAATGGTTATTCTTTCTGAATTCAACCATTTCTGGAACTGTTTCCAACTGCAGCAGTAACTTGGAATTTATTTTCAAATATGGAAATAAGCGCTATCTTTTTTCCCTCTATGTTAACCAGAGAAAGCAATAACAAACTTTATCCAATTGTCTGATTGTACAGAATCTACAAAATCTAATCATTTCAGTTACTTACATAGTCATTAAGGTCATTGCAGAGATTGCAGAAATACACATGCATTCAAAGACATAATGGAATAAAAATGTGTGACCTTACTAAAATTAAAGGGGACAGAAGTAACTTTGGTTTTCTAAAAAACCAGTAATCTGAAAGGTGAAGGGTAGCTTTGTGATTTTTCTCTCTTTCAGATAACTCAACAGTTGTACCTGTGAAAATACAGCACATATTGCGTGGTCCTGTCCTCTCAGAGCTAGGATAGAAATTCAGTTCATGGATAATGCTTATAAATATCTAAATGCTTACAAATATCTAAAGGGCGGGTGTCAAGAGGATGGGGCCAGGCTCTTTTCAGTGGTGCCCAGCGACAGGACAAGGGACAACGGGCATAAACTGGAGCACGGGCAGTTCTACCTGAATGTGAGGAAGAACTTCTTTACCGTAGGGGTGCCAGAGCCCTGGCCCAGGCTGCCCAGAGAGGCTGTGGAGTCTCCTTTTCTGGAGAGATTCAACCCCACCTGGACGCGTTCCTGTGCACCCTGCTCTGGGGGCACCTGCTTTAGCAGGTGGTTGGGCTGGGGGATCTCCAGAGGGCCCTGCCAGCCCCTACCATTCTGTGATTTTGTGACAACAAAGGTAACTTGTAATACAACTATAATTAAGCATATATTATAGTTGTACCTGTTTTGTTTTCTTTTCAGCTTTGTAAGTGGCAATTTGACTGTAAACCTTTGCTTTGCTAGCCTGGCTGTTGCATACAGGAGGAGAGATTTCAGTTTCCCAAATTAATGCCCCTGCTTTAAAGACAGCAGCAGAGACATACTCCAAGGTTCCAGGCAAATTTCAAAACAAACTGCAGGATCAAGTGGGAGAAAGCTGTCCAACAATTCTACTGAGAGAATTTCATTCCATTGCTTGAGACAAAAATAAAGAACCAAAGCAAAACTCAGCCACCCCCAAACAAGATCCTGGGAAACTATAAACTGTTTCCCTTTGAGACAAAGAACAGACAAGCCTTTACCTTACAAGCTTCCTACTGCTACTGCTTGCATTATGGAAACCACTAGGAACAGAGCAAATAGAAGCATTACATTCCACCTGAGAACCTTTACTTGGTATTTGTGCTGATATTTGTATTGCTCTGTCTCTGATCTTCTGTCACCACTTGTGTCTCCTCCAATACCTCCTAAGCGCTGCTCCTGCTTGTGGCATGAGACGCGTTCCCATCTCAGAACTGGCACTATGAAAAACTATTGACTTCCTAGCACACAGAACATGCCTTTTATTCACATATTGACAGCCCCAGTGTTCAGCTCAAATTCTGTCACAGTTTACATTTATAGCCACTAATTAAATGGTTTAAATGGCAACGAAATTACAGCCAAATGCTACATTATTTCAAAGAAATAAGGAACCCAAGGACGCGTGTTCTTCATGCCTTAAGAGTTTAGCAACAGAGAATTAATGTACAAAAAGAAGCATATTGCACAGTTCTCTCCCTCCGGTGAGGTGGAAATGTATCAAGTAGTTTCAGTAGAATTCTTGAATACTTAGAATTTAATAAACATACAAATAGGTGTTCTTAATTACACATTTCACTGCATGGGACAGATGGAAAGTATTAGCAAATCAAACCAGCCAAGCAGCAATAACATACGGCTCCTGAAAAGCAGAAATAAATGAAACCTTACTTGGCAATTTAAATACTTCTAAGGATGTAAAAACCCCACAGTTACAAGCTTCACCAGTGAAATACAATAAATCCAGCAGCTTAAGTATTCAATTGAGATAATTTTTGAATTCCTGGAAAAGTGAAAACTTGTGAGACAATTACATTGTATCTTTCAGTAGACAAAGTGGGTAATCAATTGCAATCTCGGCTGCTGTCTAGGATAAAACAACATGTAGAAGAGATTACTCTTCAGCTTAAACTATTCTTATAAATTATTGAGGCAGGGCTTAGATTATATTTTAGAGATAACTAATTTCACAGTACATAAAATTTGTCTTAACCCAGTGGTCTATAACCATTCATGAGAAAGTGTTGTATCATCTTTCAAGAGTGACGCCATCACTCTTTCATGCGTACCCTTTCAGGTACTGGTTTACCTAGTGAAAGACATTAATATATAATTAAACATTCACTTTACTGGAATGACCAGATCTTAAATTTGAATTAAAGTAGAGCATTTTGACTAAAGCTCTAGTTCTTACAGCAGTCCTTGGTATACTTCAATATTTTGACTTTGAATGCTACTGTTAAGCACAGTATGAGAAATAAGAGAAATCAAGAAAGAGAAGCAGGAAAGAGAGATGAGGCCAAGATATCATTGTTCAAAGAAATCCTAGATGGGAACCCACTCCCTCACATCAATGAAAACGTAGTTTCACAAGCAATTCTAAAGCCACGGTATACTAAACACATAGGAAGTCCAGTGCCTCAGTTTCCCCACAATTATCACTGGTATAGAAGTAGTTGTTCCATTAATAAAACTGAATGAACTCCTCAATGACAGAGACGGCAGTTGGAGAAGTGCAATGTTTTCTGTAAAATTCATTCTCATGGCACTGTCATGAGCATTTTTTTATAGCAGAAAGAAGCTGCCCACAGCATCAACTAGCAAAATAACTGGCGTTAGAACAGATGGGTGTCTGCTTCAGCTGTACGAGCAGCTATTTAACCTTTTAGAAAAGGTGAAAGCTCCAGCAGCTCCACAGATTATGTGCAGTCTCACAGTGGCATCACCAACCTAAGTATTACTTTTTTTGGAAGAGCTCTTTGATTTCCCAGGCAAGGTAACTTCAGCTAGGGCATCAACTTCAGGGCCCTCATAAGCCGTTCCATAAACCGAAACAGATAGGATTTTTATTCAGAATGCGATGACTATGCAAGTGTCAAATTCTATTTAAATTAGTCAGAGAACTAACCTGCACCACAGTGGAAACTAAGTACTGTTCCATAGTGTTTAGTCACTGGGGTATACTCCTGTCTATGACACCTCCCATTGTTAAACACTAACCAGCATACAGCAAAGCAAGCGCTACACATGTTGAAGGCTTTTTAACTGAGCTATAGGGTAACTGAGTGAACATTACATAAATATTTGTAATTAAATCAACTTACAACCCACGAATACCTGCAACTCATTCTGTAGAACACTGAGGAATGCTTTTGAGAACCACTACTAATAAAATATTGACACTAGCAAAAGCTATAAAGAGCATTAAATACCATTAGACCATGCTTTTGCATTTCTCTCAAATTTAAAATGTAGCTGCTTTCAGATTTGTTTTCAAAACAACAACTCCTTTCAGCTCTCCTGCACTTTCATAGCAGAAATAGCCATAAATTGAAATTGTAAATAGCAGTTTTGATAGTCCTCGGTATTAATTCCTGTGGAACGAACAGCAGGTGGCCTACTTTGCAGGAAATCCTAGACAACCTGTGCATTACTTAAACATCAGTGCCCCAGAACAGAGTGTTACAAGTAGCCAACAAGATGACAAGTAGGTGTGGAATTCCTTGTAATATTCATAAAAATTTATTTCATGTTACTATAGAAGCAAATACAGATATAAGATTGTGGGTTTCAGTTCAGTTCTTTTGAAAACAAAAACTAATGAGAAAAAAATTTCAAGCAGCCTCAAAAGACTTCTGTAGATCTTTGGAAATACAATGGATTTTCAAAAGATAATATACTGTAGTTTTTAGAAAATTAGTTCTTCACAGTGCCTAACACTACACTAATGTGGACCTTTCTTATAAATATCTTTGTATTTTTAGAAGTCTAAGCGATACTTTCACAGAAGACAAAAAAAGAAATCCACTTTGAACTGGGAAATCCAGCATTCTGTGAGCTCCAGCCCAGCAGAAGTTCTAAGCTTATTTCAGAAAAAACGTCAATTGTGATCACGTTGCAGTTTGAGACTCCTTGCCATGTAACCATTAACAACTACCGTTCCTTCTCATTACAAAGAAAAGAATGGCATAGCAACAGGTAGCAAGGTATTCCTTTACTGCAACATAAACACAACGTTAGAGTAACAGAACCCACAAAGAATGTCAGCTTATGCAAAGCTTGCATGTGACACACCGCAATAAATCTTGCTTACTTTAAGAAACCCATATATTTCATATCCATCAATATTTGATATCAAGGTCATTAGAAAATATTCTTATCCAAGAGTATGACTACAAGCACTGTATTTAAAATATTTACACCAGCAAACTGGTTTTGAATTGGGGGAAGGAAGTGACAGCAGTATGAATGAAAGGAGAAGTGATAAAGATTCGTTTTAATTACTTAATTTTAGTACCAGCCTTCCAAAAATTCTTTAAGAGTAACTAGAGAATTACTATTAGAAATAACAGGCCAGAACATTGCTTAAAAAAAGGTCAAGGAACCTTCTATTTACAATGATTAAAAAATACTGAGATTGTCTTATATGTCTTAGTGTGCTGCTCATCAACCCCATTCCTAAACAGCTGCATGAAATATTACACAATCTATAAAAATGATTTTAGTTTTATCTAAGGAACGTATTCCTCTGATAAAGAAGCTCGAAGTTGCTACTTTACAGTCAGAATATTACACTTCTTACTACGGGCTAGTATTTCAGAACCTTACATACATGTGAAAATTAGCACTTCTGATTTGTTCTCATATATTCAGAATCTGAAGCAGAAAATAAAACAAAGCTCAAAAAAAAGGGAAAGTGGAAGGCTCCAGTGCCTAGAGGAAAGGAAGTAAGGGAAAAAATAGAAATAAACTTCAAGTATATTCTGCTTGTACTATATCAGATAACGTAAGCAACAGCAGAAGTTAAAAAACTATATGCGCATGGAGACACACTTACTTTATCTACGCAGTCATCAAAAAATGCAAGGCTTGCATCCTTATCACTGACAAAAGAACACTCTTCAATGAAGCGAATAAACATTTGAGTTTTGGTCATCAGTGTGTAGAACTTCTGATGTGAACGATCTCGACTTTTGAGAAAACCTATAAAGTGAAGTCAGAAGCATGTAAGAATGTCTAAAACAAAAACAGCCCTCACCGAAAGTCAGCGCACTTTCTACCAATAAGCAGTAACCTTTCTGTAACCTTTGCCACTACTATGCAATTATTTCTGCTCTTACATTTCTACCATCATTCACAACACTAACACTACAGGTGTTTTTATTTTTTAAATAAGAGAGAATCTAAAATAATAAATTAATACACATAAAACAAGTTTACGAGTCTTCACCTTGTAGTTCAAAGAGAGAACTTGCATCTGTGGCTGTTTCAGAGGGTGCCTCTGTTATTGGCCTAAGATAAGACCTGTAACCTTTTAATATTGAGGCCATGAAACACAGAAATGCTTCCTGGATCTCCAAATCTAGCAGATGCAATTTCTTCCCAGAATTAAAATCGTAGTCATTCATCGCTAATTCCATTAATGCATCTTCTCTCGGTCTCTGTTGCACTGTGAACAAAACCAACATTATAACATCTTACTTTTTTTTCCCTCCAATATTCTTATAAGAAAATCTCTTTATCCTACTAGATTCACTGATTACTGCGCTCCATAAAGCTTGGAACAGGCTAAAATACATGCAATTAAATTCAATCACGACACACGACAATGGATTCAGGTTGGTCTTACACAACTCATGTACCTCTGGATAATACCAAAAGCAAGACACATTTACCTTTTCAGCACATTAGTTACTACAGCAACAGAGAGAACCAGTATGGACACAGCTTTAAAAAACCCTCAAAGAAAGCTGCTTGCAAAAACATGAAAATTTATATAAGAGGTGATTAAAGAAGCATATTTTAGGGACAAACACAGAGATGGGACATGCGTATTACAGTGCCTTTCATTTCAAAGTGTTCCCGAAAAGCAGACTATACGTATTAAGTATCTATATACACAGAAAAACACCACTCAGATGCAAAGTGGAGCCATCAAAACACAACGCAATGCAAAACGCGGATACAGGGAGAAAGCAGGCACGTTTTAAAAGATGTAGCAAAATCTCTATTCTTAAAGTAGATACTTGTATCAACATTTTAAAGCCATTAGAATTCAGTGAAGGATTCACTGCTACACACACAAAGTACGGTAATGTTCTAATAATGTCTCAAAAAAGTGAAAGGATGGTTTCATTACTGCCTTTCCACACAATATAATTATAGCCAACCTTATACTGATATCATGTTTAAGCAATTTACTCTGTAATAAGAATTTAAGCTCAGTACCACTCTATTTTTATAGATTATAGAGAACACAAGGTTTAACATCTTTTCTAAAGAAATCCTCACAGTAAAATATATGAAAATTTTGACGCTACAGACAATTTTCATCGCCTATGTGCTATACACATTTTTTGTGCAGCACACACCAATAAAGTTCTGTTTCTAAACATTCTAATCGGGACACAATTAAATTCTAGTAACCTCAATAGCCAAGGTATAAACAGCCTTTAAAAAAAAGTGCACCAAATCCAAGTGACAATTACAAAGATCTCACGCAATATGCTTTCCACGTATGTATTTCTCAAACATACAGTGTTGATCAACCCCAACCTTTTCATATGCTGATTTATGTCTTAAGTACTTGCTGTCTCTGCCACAGCAATCTGATTTTACAACTGCATTTTTGCTCCTTAATGCTCCCTCCAACGTCCACCGAAATCATCTCCTGAGCAGACAAGTAATGTCAGAGTGCTGATGGACTTCCTTCCCACTTCATCAAACCTATTAGCTATGATGCCCAAGCACATCAGCTGGCCTTGACTACCTTTGTGTTTCCAAACATTTTGTTTTAAAGAATTTCACTAACATCACCCCTATCCATTTTTCTGCTTTCTCACTCACATGGAGGTTCAATACACCTTGCTCTGCAGTATTTGTGGATTCTGTCAATGACCATTTTTTTTTCTTAGAAGTGTCCAGTAATTGTGCTATACATTTAGGAAACCAATGTTTATAAAACATGTGTGTTATTTCCATCTTAAAATTTCAGAAGTAGTATCAGCTTGGATGTCAAAGTTATCTCAATTGTCTAGACATCAGCAGACTTGAGTAGGCTTTGAAGACAAAACAAACATCTTTATTAGGTCCTGGCCTACTCTGCTTTACTATTCCCTTCTTATAAAAGCTCTACATTTTTTTTGGCACGAGGATAACATCAATACAAACAGCTATCTATTGGGAACTGCCTTATATATATATGGAAGTCTCCTCCACCCCAAAAGCCCCTACACGGGTTCTCATCTCTGGACATAAAGCACAAATTTTCCTGTTCTGTATGAAAACATTATGTTTAGTGTAACTGGTGACTTAAGAACATATTTAATTAGCTATATTTATATGTTAATGTGGCACGCTATATCCAATGAAAATCTTACTATGTACTTTCCCACTCACATTCTGCCAGTTGCTGATATAAGGTACTTAAAGTGTTCATCAGATTTTTACAAGGTTTCTTTGGTAAGATCTTCCATGCAATAGCTTTCTTATCTCCAGTTCTGGAAGGGAAATAAAAAAAGCGTTGAGTATACACTGGAATATGTGTGTGTATATAGGACTGCATTCAGAGGATTTTTCTATCCCACCAGTGAAATGGGAGAACATACACAATTTGCTCCACTAAAACGGGACCAAGCAAGATTGAAAACCAACCAACCAAGTCAAACTTGATTTCCTAAGAGGAGATTTGATCACAGCCATCCAACCCATGCCCCATATTTCAGGACGATGATTATGCACCCACACTCTTTAGCACTAAAATCAATCCACTTAAAATTCATGAAAGATGGATCAATCATATTAAGCACCTGCCATTGCACAAGCAACCACCACAGATGCTATGTTCGGAGCCGTAATTACTTAAACTAGGATGGAGATAATGACTGGAACGCTCATAGCGACATGAAATCAGTTTAATGTGGTAACTGCTTTGTGTTTAGTGCATATAGAGTTGGACTTAACTGTATCATTATCATGATGGAAAAAACCCGACAACGTTCTTTGTCAACAGAGGGCACCAGCAAGCCTCAAGACCCTAGAGGTCACAAAGTTGCAAAAATTGTAAGCATTTGTTGGACTTCTTTTTCCATACAATGAAATGGAATTAATATATTCTAAGAAAATGCACAGAAAATCAGCTAAAAGTAGAAAGAAAACAGAACTAACAGGAAATAAATGATTTTCTATTAATGGCCAATCAGATAAATACCAGACAAAATGCACAGACATGTTCCTCTCAACCAAAAAGTAACAAAACCAAAACCCAAGTTACACAGCCTAGTTTGAACTAGTTCCTAAAAACTTTAGAGCAAAATTGCTATACAAACTTGGTATCAGCATAAAATCCTTAAGAAAAATTTCTATTTGCAAATACTTAATATATGCAATGTTCTCTAAATCCGCACACAACGACTGAAGCAAAAATAAACCCATAAATAAAAAAATTTAGAAAGAAAAAAGTTTTTAATTAGCCATATTAACGCTGGAAGACTGCTCCCAACAGGAGGATGATACAAAAGAATGCTGACCAAAGGTTTTAAGAAGTAACACTAACTAAATATGGAGTATATTAAACATTATATTGTAATAAGTTTAATTTGAAATACAAGTTTAATTAATTTTGTGTTTTAGATTTAGAAGCCTTACTCTCTTCTGTCTATGTTTTTATCACATCATCACAAGGAAATAATTCTTTCCTTTGAATATCTCAACAGTATGGACTGTTTCCCAAAGGCTTTAACAGTGCACTGCTATCCCTTACTAGTATTTTAGATACTAGGTAACTAGTATTACAGAAAAATTTAGTACTGTACATTGTTCTGAAGGAGAAATATTATCATACTGTTACTTCAGTTTGCTAATGATGGCATGATGTAAGTCTTAATTAAGACTCTCTCACGCATGGAAGTTCACATCTCTAATTCTCAACATGAAGTTCCTATACTTCATATTGGTACGGAGTACGATTTAATTGTTATAATTTTCAAGCAGATGCCCATACAAAGATACTCAAATTTCTTCAACACTGAGAAAGCTGTTAATGAAAAACAAAAATTACTATTCTCCTCCAGGGACAACGAAGTGAGACACAATACGATTAATCCAGGAAACATGCCAACGCGTGCAATAAGATTTTAATGTAACAGAATAAAAGGCCATAATGTTCCATGAGGATTGTAGCTCCACTACGCCATGTTGACAGGAGATATCATTTCTAGCATCCTCATTTCAAGAAGGATGATGTATCAGAAATTTCAGATGTTTTAAACAAAATCTCCCAAAATTATGCCAAAAAGCTAGTTTTCGCCTTTGAAAACAGGAAGCAAAAAAAAATTAACACAGAAGAAAAATTGTTAATAAATACTTACTGAGAAATCGTATTGGTATCTAGGTCAACACAGCTAACGTCTGGTGGAGGGTCATAGAGATCAAAGTATCTTGAATCAATTCCCACTATGAATGGGCATGGTGCACTTAACACATCTGCCAGCGCCAAGGGACAGAGAGGAATATATGGGCAAGGCCAATGGAAGGGAAATATCATCTTTGAAAATACGCAGAGAAAAAACATAGGTTAAACATGTAAAATGATGTATTCTATGCAAGTATAAACCACACATCACTAACTGCCACATCAAAATTACTTAATGTGGCAGATGATTACTACTGGAAGTCTAGATGCAGATTATTAAATAAAAAAATGCACTCATTTCTCTAAAATACAGTATTTTTAATTTGTAGGAAAAAAGCTCTTCAGTATAATAAGACTGTATACAGCGGAGGTAGGAAAATACTGCTTAGCGAAGCTAGGCAGGAGAATAACATGCATTTAAAATTCTTCTGCAAGAGAGAATACAGTGCTATTTGGGAAAACTGGGAACTCATATTCAGTGCATTGTGATGACCAAACAACATACTGATTTACAATATTTACACACAAAGAACCAACAACAGTTACTCTCTCTCTTCTGCCTTCATGGCATATCATTAGCAACATGATTTTTTTCTCTCTAACGGTCTTTATTTTTGTTCTTATTTTTAAGTAAACTTTAAGCCTAATAGCACAAAACCTAATTTTAGATTTTATCTAAAACCCATTCTTTTTTCCACTTATAGGCGTATGATTAAAAGAACATTACTTACAGAGACTAATGCCTCTGTCACACTAGTAAGGACAGAAGGTCGCAATGAATGGATGAGAATTTTATGTTCCGTCACAGCAAATACAAGTAGAGTTACCGCATTTTCAGGTCCTAAATTCTGGAGAAGTGCAGAAAACTTGCCCCCACTGTTACAGAATATAAACACACTGATGAGTTACAAGAGACCATAATAAAAAAAAAAAAATTAAAAGAGAGAGAGAAGTGTTCAGTAACAAAACAGAAAACAAGGTATTACAGTAGGATTTTATAAACTTAAACCTGCAAATCTTCCTTTTAAAGAAGACTGCAAGGCAGACTACTTGGTACACTTCACTGTTCAGTGAAGAATGGTTACTTCCCAATAGCAACCATGATTCCTTCAGATTCTTCAATCAGTCTAGGCTATTTTCAGGACACACGCATGATGATTTTTCTTTTTGAGTAGCAATTTACAGTGACACAACATGCGTTTCCTTAACCGTTCTCCTGCATAGACACACCAAAGTCAAGACAGTCACAGAGCAACTTTAACTACCTTGCAATGCAAAAGCTGCACTCCCTTGGGAACCTGGATACCAACTCCTAGAAAGGGCATCTAACAACCTATATTCTGTCTCAAGAACCACTAAAATTATTTGAAACAACACAGACATTCATTAAGTATGTATCCTTGTCAGGGTGCAGGTCTAATCACACAAACTTCAGATACACTAGCTACAAAAAGCACCAGACAAGGTAAGTTAATTTGCAAAGTACCAAATCTTTTCCACAACCTAAGTCAGAATACATTTCACAATCAGAAGATACTGCTACTTGCCTCAGTGGAAGGGGTGATGACACAGGTTGGCTAAGAATCAGGTTATCATGTGGAGATAGCTGGAAAAAGATTTTAAAACACATTCTTTTTATTCTGCACTTTGGCAATATTTATTAGAAACTACACAACTACAAAAAAAGAAAGCCTAAAAATAAAATTTAAAGTAAGCCGAACCTTATGAAGCCCAGCTGTATAGATAGCACTGTAAGAAGTGGAATGCAATGCTATGCATCAGTATCTTTTAGTAAAAACCAGGCAAAGCACACTCTTCCTTTCTTAGTCAGAATTGAATACATTGCATATTCATAAAGAGGAATTTAAACTAGCTAATACTGCACAAAATTGAATATATTAAGTGCTGAAAAATGAAGCCTTCTGTATTTTAAGGGAAGTGGGGACCCATAGTTCGTATACAGCTTTCAGGGGCCGGGGGGGATTCTTTTTGGATTTAGGGGAAAAGAGATTGATAAAACACATGAAGGGGAGAGATGGCAGATTGCAATCTAAAGTAATGGTTTTTTTTGGAAGACACAAGAATTAGGCTCTTGGCTGGTAGAAACAGCTCAGCTTTGACAGAATCTTTAAAATTTGCATTAGCTGAAGAACCAAGACAAAGATCTTATTAATTCACATTTATTTCTTACAGTGATACGACATTAAGAGAAATCATTCATCTACTCAGCATGAATAGGAGGATTCAAATGATAATAAGAATACAGACACAATCAATTTATCAAAGCTTAACTGACATTTTCAGCCACAGTATATCCAAAGTCACAAGACAGCAGTTAGCTTAATCCTCCCTGCTAAGTAGTCATGCGTTTTCTACCTATAGTATAAAAAGCACACATAGAAGCAGCAGTAGTAATTCAGTAAGTCACAGTAACTTGTACAACTAAGCTGCAAGTTCAGACAACTTTTAGCAACGTTGCATTTTTGAGTGTTTCAGCTTAGAACCCACTGCAGATGACCAGGCAATAGAAGTCAGAAGATCAGATGAATTAGTAATACAAATGCTGAAGCACTAAGGCACCTGGCACCATGCCTGGACAGACACACAAAAGGAATGACGTTCACGAGAGTCGTGCAGTACGCTTCCTTGCGTTTTTCACATAACAAGAGCTTTTGAAGCTAATGCCACATTTAGCTTCAACGACAAATGAGGATAGCCACACCACTCCACGTGCTAGATTTGTCTTCAAGTAAGTCACCTTGTGACAACGACCACCATTAACTTGTTCAGTGAAAGAATTCAAAGACCTCATTTTTTCAGCCTGAGGTAACCTTCACAAACAACCCTCAGAAAGGATGCATCAGCCTAATGTCCTAAGGCTTCTGTGTTTCACCAAAAGCAGATAAACACAACCAAGCATCTAGTCATTCTCCCTTAGGCAGAAGGGGCACTCACTGCCCCCCCTCTTCAAAGGCAGAAACATATCACTCCATGTGCTCTTGAGGTTTGCAGGTTGTGAATACACCATTAGAACAGGAACATCTGTGTAATAAGGGGATGTAGGACACTGAGAACGGAGCCTAGCAGATTTCGGATCAGAAACAACCTATCAACAACGGCAGCTGGAAACTGGCAATCAGGAACATTCCTGAATGTTTTACTAAGGGCTATAATTTCTTTGAAACTTAAGTCAGACACGTGCCGTGTTCTCTCACTTGCAACAGATACTAAGAAGGATCTAAGAATGGGTTACACATCCAGACTGCCATACATGTAGTTACTAAAATACATCAGGTCTCACTTTCAGAAGGTATATAGGCACTTGCAAGACAGCAACACATTCAGAAGGATTTGCTATACTAATTATTTAGCAAAAGACTACCACGTTTTAAATTAAGCTTCAGAAAAATAATTACTATTTCTGCAACGAAATGGAATCCTAGTTTCAAGAACACAGGCATTTCCCATGCTATTTTGGGGAAAACATCTTGGATACAATAATCTGTGATTTTATCCACAGCAGTATCAAACACAATTTAAAAGACCCTGAAGTAAGTACTTACTGAAGGAAGTACTTATTCATAGACCTCAACTACCACTGCCTACTTTAAAAGCAGTGTGTTCTCCATCTGTAGTATCAGCTACTCAAGTTGTACTAACTTGAGGCATACAGCATTTTGAAAATAAAATGTAATAGACATAATTTCACATCGCTTACAACTAGGTCCTCAGACTTTGTTCCGGGATATACACCCATATATACCGACAGAGTTTTCTAAAAATTCAGACTAAAAAAATTTAAATGTTCTTCTCTAAACTCATAGTTCTCCATAAAAGTGTGTGCAGTGTTCCTTAGCACAAACATTTTACTGAGGTGAGTAGAACGAAAAAAACCCCCAAGATGCAAAAATATTGAGGTTTGCATTGGACTTTAAAATCATAATAAAAGCGACAGAAGTGTCAGATACACTTTCAGTGTAACCGTTCTCTAACTCCTCTTCAGTAACAGTAATAAACGTCACTTCTTTAGAACATCCAAGTGCACTAAGGCGGATCTTTAATATTCAATAAATTCTATAAAGACATAACCCAAGACTGTATTTACTCTGAAAGACTTCACTAGCATACAGGCTACTACACAAAGACGGAAAACCGCACAGGGCTCTCCGTGTTTTATTTCGTACAAGTAGTAACAGAGAGTAACATCATTTTGTAACAACTTCTTCACAGCCACAAGATTGGCAGAATAACTGCAACCAGAATAGAGATGTCATTTCCCAGCAATAAATTTTAACATGTCTCTACCCATTTTGCTCCTCAGGAGGAAAAAAAAAACAACAAACCCTGAAGATTTAATAACATATCACTTAAGACATCTTTAAGATACAGATTTCCTCTCTCCTACCAACAGTGACATGGGTGAAATGCCAAATAACAGGTAACCTAATCCTAGCAATTATAACATTTCACTCAGTAAAATATGCTAGGTCTTGCACATAGGACAGAATAAGGGTCATACTTGAAAAAGCGTGCCTCTGTTGAACATGCGTGGCTCTTGCAGTTTTCAGTAAGAGCTATCCATTATGTAGAGGACAGCATGAAGCCCTTTGGGAAAATGAATATATTCTTCACATCTGGTTTTAATTTTACTTATTTATTTTACACTCTGCCTTCATACAGTAGCAAGAAGAAAACAGTTCAAAAGCTAAAATCAAACCAGATGCTGACTTTGAGTAGTTTTTAATTAATTTCCATATACTATGAAAAAAAAATTAATTTATAACCTCACTAAACAGTGTCTTTTAGTATCTCATTAAAGTCCTTAACTGAACTGGACATAACAGCGAGAAATCTGTAAAAACTAAGTGTATGACTTTAGGAAAAAAATCCTGAAAAAAAAAAATTTGAACATAAAAATTACATTTTCCATTTACTAACCTGTTCAACAGTTGTTTTGTCTTCACTTAAGACATAGCTATTAAGAAGAAATTTACACTTACCTGAACTAGAATTCTTGGCCTCTGAGGGGATGGAAAAGGAACTTTATGCATGAAATGGGAAATGTGTCTAGAGGAAAAGAAAAATACTGATTTAGTAGACATTACACGCTTCAACTGCTTTACCTCAAGATAAAATTATTGTCAGTAAGAGAAATTATTAAATAAAAATAGCACATACTTATTCAGAAGACAGAGAGCAAATAAAACCCAGCCCCCAAATCCTGCGGGAGTATTCTGACCTTGAAAACCTGTTTTTCTACTAGTGACAATCAAAAGGGCAGGCCAGATTATCTTTCAGACTACAAGCTTGGTTTGAGACTGAAAAATTACAAGCAGCTTTTTTTTTTTTAAATAAAATTTGTAAAGTAGAAGTACTGATGTTTGAGTACCACACCACCATTTTACAATCCTGCTTCTGAGACTCTGTACCTCAGAGACTAGCATCGGTTATTTGCAAAAAGATATTCATAGCTGAGTATCAAGGAAAGTCATTAAGTTCATTCATTTTCTTCACTTTCAAATAAAAAATATTATGTAAGATTCTGATTTTAAAAGTGTTATTTTTCCATATACTACAAATACAGAAAAATGTTTTTAAAATTTGAATAAATTCAAGTTTTATGAAGTGATTAACGTTACAAAAGTTCTAAAAGGTAGGAGTTCTACATAATACACACTTTCACATCAAAAGAAATGACACAGATCAGTAGAAATGCAGGAAGAAACAGGTCATGAACTGTGTGCTACAGCACATACTTTACTGTGATTACTGCAACTTTTACGATTATTCTGATGCAGACAACCACCACATTTTGAAGAAAGGGAAACCTGCAAATAAGCATTGATTTACATAGGAGACTCATTTTACACACTTCTGATTCAAAGCTGCGTATTTCATACACACATTTCAATGTAGCTGCATATCACCCCATCAGATGCAGGCAAGAAAACTCCATTTTTATTGTGTTTTTAATTTTGTGTACTTGTGCTAGGCTTAACTGTTTGTTACAGGTCTATAATCACATAACTGGCATTAACCAGGAGTAGGCTTGTGCCTCCTCTTTGCCACTCCTCAGTTGATGTCCCTTGCATCAGCATCAATATCAGTGCAGCCACACGGTAATGACAACAGGGAAGGAATCAGGCTGACAACGGATTTGGGGTTTTGTCTTTATTACCAGTGTATGAAGATGGTGGCAGAAACAGGGAACATAACAGCAAACATCAAAGGAAGGGCCTGCTGCTCGCAGAAGCAGGGCTGAATGAAAATGTTCAAAAACACATGTATGGTAGAGACAACCTTCATCACCATTAAAATAGCTGAAGAAACAAGGCTAAATGCTATATTAACACAAGACAGTGTAGCTATATTTAAATTATCAACAGTAAATTGACCAGTCAGTTCACAAATCAGAGAAATCAGAACAAGTAAATAAATCTGTAAAATCAAGATTAATAAAACATTTATTATATTTACTTCTTAATTTATTACCAAAACTCAAACCCCAAAAATAGTTCTCAGCTTAAAAAAAGTCAGTCTTTTCATTATTGGAAGTTTATGCTATCAGAATTTTAAGATAAGTATAATATGTACAAAGTGGAATAAACACAAAAAAATGAAGTGGATAAACAATAAAAAACCCCACTCTTAATCCACAAAGTCAAAGTCATATAAAAGTTAATAATGAAGTTTAATGAGAAAAAAGATTGATGTGTAATAAAATAAAAAAAGCAAATACCGCATTTGAAATCTGATGCATTAAAAAATTACGTTAGCCTTGAAATGTTACAGGTACTACGAATCAAATACAGATATCAACCACTTCTTGGATGTAAGGATTTCCTCTGCATTTTAAAATGCAAAATCCTTTATGTAAGGAGGAAATTAAGTTTATTGATCACAAATAGAGCATTACTAGTGCGAAAAATTCAATCTGCTTTATTATCTCTCATTACACAACAAATAGGCATTTGAAAAAATGCAAGACTACATATTTCATTCTCCTTCATGTATGCAACATTAAGAAAGAACTTATAATCTTGCTCGTCCTAAGCTATACTAAAGGGTACAACGCTAACTAAAAAAGTTTTTCAGAGATACCTTTGCAGACACATAAAAAACAAATAAAAATCCTTCTTTAATGTTTGATACCAAAGTGAAAAGGAAACTTAGAAGTGAAAATAGAGCTCATCAACTGAAGTTACTGTTATGAATTTTTGAAATTACTTACTTCTCAATGGGTAGGACATGTGGACCAGAAATGGAGTAACGATACAGAAAGGTAAGAAACTTCTTGAAAGCATCAAAGAAAGGCCAGTGAGAGAGCAGACAGATGCATTTATTTGTTTGAACTGTTCTGCACGTGTCTGACTTTCCCTCAACAGCAGCTGCTAATCCCAGTTGAGATCTTTGTTTCTCTGTGAGATTCTCTTCAGGATACAGTTCATAAAACTGAATAGCAGCACCATACACCTGCAAACAACAGTCGATTTTAAGTCAATAAATCTGCCTCGATCTTCAAAGCAATCTAACACACCCCAAGCATGCAAGGAAAATCAAGTCCATGTTACTGTTTGAAAAGTTACATTAATGCACCATCTTTTGAAGCAACCTGTTCCGGAATATTCTTATGGCTGTGAAGATCCAGACTGTCTGTTAGTTATTTAAAACACTTAATGTCATACGAGAAAGAGTAATTTATGAAACGATTTCAGTGAGAACTTCAGTGAGAGGAAAATAATGATTATACAGAGTACAACTACAGTCAATTGCACCTACAATTGCCTTTAAAGCTATTTTAGGAATACTTTATAAGCAACTCAAAGCAGTATTCCTCTCACATCCAATTTACTTTCTAGAACAAGTATATACACGCAAGATTGTTTCCATGCCTGCAATAAAAACATTATATTTACACATATATGCAGCCAGAATTTTTCTAGCTCTCTAGTTTCAAACACTAGCATGACCGGAAAGCAAAGGAGTACCGGTTTACATGATCAGTCCAGCAGTGAAATAAATGCAAGTCACTCTTTAAAGTAGTCTTTGTATTAAGCCCAAATGAACATATTCAAATTTGTCTATGAAAATGCACATTATCATTCTCCTGAACGGATAAACAAACACATTTAATTTCAATTACTAACTGTGATTTTTTCTTTAAGCTTTCAAAATACCTTTTCTGCAGAAGCTCCAGTTAGTACAAACGTAGAAAAAACTGGGAGAGGGTATTTACTGTTAGATGGCCAACATTCAATCGTTGCGCCCATAGGCAGACAAAAAAGAGGCACAGATTCTGGTAATGGGAAAGATTCATAATCTTCTTCGGGATATCTGCATATTAAACCTAGAAAGGCAATTTGTAAAGAGGCAGTTACACAAGGAATAGCAAAAACATATTCCTAGTAGTTCATTCCATAAAAAATGCCCAGAAAAATCGTATATGAGCATACACCAACTTCAGAAGATCAGTAATGGAAAGTTGTAAATAATCAGGCATAGTGAATAGCTGGGAAGGGGCAGCATGCTTCCAGGGCCTAAGGGGAAATCACCTGACTAAAACATTGGACTGAAGTTCTACTTACTATTCTAGGAACTATTCGTAACTAATTTATCTTCTTCTGTTTGCAGGTTGTTCACATTCATCACTAGCATGAGTAAAGATTTACAATTTAGTTTAAAAATGGGAACTT
Organism: Steatornis caripensis; assembly: GCA_013398225.1. Taxonomy (NCBI): domain Eukaryota; kingdom Metazoa; phylum Chordata; class Aves; order Caprimulgiformes; family Steatornithidae; genus Steatornis; species Steatornis caripensis. The sequence goes on along the minus strand of VZSC01003553.1, from coordinate 864,478 downwards.
GAATAATTGAGAAATAAGACTGATGTTTTCAATTGTGAAAGCAATTAATTGTTGACAACAAAAGTTTCCTGAAAAATCTGACAATATCTCAGATATTAGATAGATAATCTTTTAATATCAACAGAATAAAACCAATTAATTATGCCGATCCACCTCTGGTGAGGATTCAGTGATGTGCTATCAGAGGAATGTGTTTAGACCTAATTTTAAATATAGCTGTAAAACACAAAGTTCTGAAGCAGAGGCTCTTAACATACAGGTCTTCAGTTCCGTGGTATGGCTGTGGCAATCTATCCTTTTCTTATTGCCAAGCCAGGGCACTCCACACTGAGAATGAATATTGCGTGAAGGGATTTAGGCTTTCCCTGCATTAGAGAACACAATCTCTACACATTCTTTTCCAATATACAGTGAAATATTAATAAGTAAAAAACCCCTGGTAATTAAGAAGGGCAGTGGTTCCCCCCATCCCACCAAGAAACAAAATTCTGTGCAAGCTACTGCCAGATGTGGGGCATTTTAAAGTTTTTATTTATTTACAAATTTATTGCCCACCTTCTAGTTAGTCCTAAACTACTGTTGTTTATAGAGAGCAGCATCTCAAAGGGATCTAAGTGAATTAAAGCTTAAGTCTGAATCATGCTCATGACTTGCACTCAACAAAATCAGGGTTTTAAAAAAACAAAACCAACCAACACATTTCATCAGAACCACAGCAAATCTAATTCTGTCATATAAATAAAACAACAAAATAAAGATGATACACAATCCAAAAATACTTAAAGAGCTCAATGCCACTGATGTTCAGGGCAGCGTGGAAGTCTGCAGTATTCTTCAAAATGTTTTTTATATAAAGTGATCATGAAAATGCATCAAATAATTTTTGCAGCATTTTCTTCTGCATGTGTCTATATATATATATATATACACACACCCCCCCCCTTAAGAGACAATTATCAGCAACAAAAACAGAGGTGAAGCACATGCACAGGTTTGTAGAAATCTATCAAAAAACAACTGAGCTTCCAATTAAAAGCATATTTTAAAACACAGGGGTCACAATACGTAATTCTAAGGCTTATTTTAGGATGTTATTTTAAAAGAATTCTTCAGGGACAGATTCCTTTTTAGATAATGCCGAGGCAATGTCTTTGTCAATTCTTCAATAAAAACTGTACTACATTACAAACAAGCCCATACACCCTAAATTGAAGATAAAAAAGCTAAATAGTAGTTACATACCAGCTTTATATGATATGGTGTTGGTTTTTGCCACAGACTTTTTATAACATAAATATACTGCTGAGCCCCACTGTAAAACAAAAGAAATTATTGGATTACATGAAGTACGACGAAAGGATGTAACAGAAAAGAGTGGAGGAAACATTCTCTTCCTCGTTTACAGAGAACGATAATATTTTATGTTTCTGTGTGTAGACTAAGATAGAGGAATTTGGGGCCTGCTACATTATTCTGTCTGACAATGGCCACAAACACGTAACTGAAAGAAAAGTGCTGTGCTAGCTCTGAGCTAACCAATGCACGGCAGCCAGCAGCCTGACCTCTACAGCAGAAACGGTTTATAGACATCTATAAATTCTTCTCCAAAACATTTGTTACCACAACTAGAGAATTTTAAGTACAATTGTCACCTACCTAAATATTTAAACCATTCTCCGTTTTGTTAAACTTCTGGCTTAAATGTGTACATAGATTTAGAATCTTACCATACTATTATTAAGATTTTTGTCAACCTTGCAGAATGTATGTGGAGGGGTTTCTCCTTTGCTTGGTATGATTATACATAAATCCGTAACAGCCAATGTGTTTTGCGTCATGTTTTCCGATGCTCTTCGGTAAGTGATGTACACTCGTTGTGATGAGGCACTGCCACTAATATTAGCAGGCCGACCATATGGCGTAGTTTGAATTATTTCACAACCTTGCTTTACTCTTTCTTTCCCATCATACAAAACCCTAGTTAAAATGGGATGAACAAAAGTCAGAAGGCATGTAATTTTTTTTAAACACTTTGAATACTAAAACTACACTAAGAATTATAACAGACTAGTGCTAGTTTAACAGCACCTCGTCTCATCTCTGATCAAAACATTTTTACTGACACGTTCAGGTCACATTATATCAAGCTGCATTCTAACAGAAAAGCTTTGCAATGAAACTACACTAGTTTTCCTCACGTGCAATGGCTTTTAGGTGTTTTGTTTACCGCAAAATAGTGTTATTTTCAATTGTATTAAAGATTCACTGCCTGATCCTAAGAATGTCATAAAACTCACCTCTTTTCAATCTGTATTAAATAGGTTAAGCATCTTATCTCAACCAAAATATACACATTGAAAATCCTAAATGGCTTTGAAAACTCCAAAATGCAAAGGATTACAGTTGTCACTAAAACCCACTCAGCATGCATTTTTCCTACCATACTGGGTTACAATATGCTCAAGACAACAAATATCTTCCTGTTTAGAGTTTTGCCTTATATTTTAAAAGTATGATATTTCAATAAACCTGCTTTATTTGCTCATTAGTCAAATAAAACTGCCAAAATCACCTACTGGAACACAAAAACCACTCACCCCAGATCAGTAAGCGGGGGCTTATCCCTTCCTCGGCGATAACAAAGGTATATTTGCGGTCCCACAAGACTGCCATTATTGAGATCTGCAGACAGTCCTGAGGGAGTAACATCTATGCATTTATATCCCTGAGGAACTTCCTCCCCCAGAGATTTATTAATTACTGTTACATCTGTAATAGGTTCTTTTGGTTTAGCAATTTTATGGCAAGCATCATTGAAGTGGATTTCTTCTTCTAGTGGTTTTGAAATATCTGTTAATCCTGCGACAACAAAGTAGTCAGCAACACGAGCCCCTTTGTCTTCCATCTTCCATTACAAGACGTTATAACTGGCAAGAAAGAAATACATAATCAGTATTTTTAAAGGTAATAAGATATCAGAAATAAAATTATGTTTATTTTTAAAACCAGAAAAATTGTAATAATATAAATGAAAACACAACAGAAGAACACAAAAGAAACAGAGAGATCCAGCATCAGATCATGTAACATTTTTCATCCATAACCATGATCTTTCAAATTTGAAATTCTGAGCCACAATCATGAGGGTTAATTGTTAAATCTTGGAATGGAAAACCCAAGTGGCCTCTTTTAGTTAACTTACACACTAGAGTAGCTGAACCAACAGGAACTGTAACAGCAAAACACCGTGCACAGTTCTGCAAATAGTTTACTACTAAAAGCTCACGGCTGAGCCAAAAAGTAGTTCTCATGTATTTGTCATATAGTCTATTACCGCACTCTGTTCACTGTGAAAATGGATCTTCTAAGGCATGATATGCAATTAACTTGCTTCCTGAGTATTAAACGTATATGCAAAGGCTGTCTTGATTATCCTAAAGATACAACTACAGTATTTGGAGCCATCTCACCCTATGGGATTTTGTATCAGATACCAAGGCCAGGTCTTCTTGGAGTATTTTTGCAGGCTAAAAGCAGATACCATCTTACAGTGTTTTGGGGCTCAGATCCTTGATATGCAACCCATCCATAGCCAGCAATACACCAGCTTTTATACATAAAATTTAAAAATAGTCGACTTCAATGGACTACAGACCACTGCAAAACAAAAACATTCAAGACCACGTAAAGATTTTCATAATGAGAAGGAATACAGTCCTGCTGTTACAGCCAAATTGTGTAGAAAAATTACATTCTTCCTTCTTGGAACATACTGATAAAAAATATGAATTCTTTCTGTACAGTGGGGTTTTTGCAGTGTTTGCTACCAGTGTTGCAAATAAACTTCAGCACAGGATAAAGTAATACCCGCAGGATTAAAAGATGGCCTTGCAAACCATGCTGTGCACTATGTATCAGGAGATTCAGTTTCCTCTTTGTCAGAGACTCTTGAACACCTTTGCAAGTCACTTCAACCTCACGTCTTATTTTATTTGCAAATTCAAGCTACTGAATACTTTCCACTCTTGCACGGAATATTGAGAAATGGGCTAAAAATGTTTATCTAAGTCACCCATATGTGCCGGAACCTCACTAAAGTAGCTTCAGGAAGTTTACTGTCATCAAGTTCCAAACTTTTTAAACCAGACAAGTTATTTAAGACTCTCTTTTGTTGAACGAATTTTGTTTCAGTGTAAAATTTTACTGCAAGAGAAACTGTTACAACACAGGAGTTTCAGGAGCTTGCCAACATTCAGAAACTCAACAAACAGAATTTAAAACAGTTTGAACAGTTGGTACAAGACTTTATTTTTCATGCCACCTTTATTTTGGTTGCTTTATCTCCCTTTATTTTTTGCTCTAGGGAGCAAGTACTAAGCCTTATCAAACTTCATATCATCATGATTCTTGGATTTTACCAACAAATCTCTGTTAAACCAAACAAAATAAATTTGGACGTCTCTCACTGGTAATTCAGAAAATTATGTCCTAAGTCGATACTGTGCATTTAATCAAATTGTACCAAGCTGAGCTCAGATTTCCAGCACCATTCCCTGCCTAGGAATGAAGAATGTCAGCCTGTGCCTGACCACCACTATCAACCTCATCCACCAATGCAAGCAAGGTAATTCCATCTTCCTGCTCTTATTTTGTAGGTTGGTTGTATTTTGCTGGAGTAACTAATTTGACTAGCTTCTAAAGTCGTGAGGAAATGAATAATAGATTTTATTTTAAGGTTATTTATATTATGCAAGAAAACACCAAGAAAAACCTCCAAACTATCCAACCTTTCTTTCTATATGGTTAATAAGCACTATGGGACACATTAGAACACATGATTACTGCGAAACAATCATCAACATATAGCAGTATAACAGTTTGTAAATAACCGTTCAGTTTGTTTTCCAAAAGAAGAGAGAACGCAGTTACAAAACTAAGCTTAACTTCACCTAAATTCAGTTATTTCAAAAACATCTGGAATACATTATTCAATAAGCGGTATACGAGAGTAATAACTGCAAACTCAAACTTCTCTGAGTGCTATATCCAACGACACACCAATTCAACCACTGCATATGCCTATTATTTCACTGTACGCCTGGCTTCAGCAAATCCAGAACAGGCTAGCAACAAACGCACGGAGAGATAGAGAAGTTTCACAAAGCATCTTCAAACTCTAACATAAGACCAAGCACTAACACCTTTTAGTTAACATGACTGAAGTTCTAAATATGTTGTAACATTAACAATTTTCTGTAAAACTACGGCATACTACATTTTAATTGCATGATAACTTTCTATATTAACCAGCATTTACTCTAAACCAATAGGTAAGCTGTAATGGTGTTTTTAAAGCTACAGTACACTGGGCATGCATTTGCTCTTAAGTTAAAAAAAAAACATATATATACATCAGAGTGTAAGCAGTTGCTTTTAAAAAGTATCATTTGAAAATGCATCAAGGAATGTTGAAAGAAAAAAAAAGAATACTTCATAGCACAGATCGGAAAAGAGCTATGGTCAAAGACTGCTCAGAAGATAGCTACCAACCAAGCAACTTAAACTCAACGCTTACCCCATCAAGAGCTCTGGTGAAAAAGTTTTCCATTAAAAGACTTGAGAAGAGAGCAGGTTGACTGAAAGCTGGCTAAGTCTTGCACTATTGTGTGTGAAAAATACCTCGTAACCACAGGCTCAGTACAAAGCAGCACAAACACTACGAAACTGAACTTTGCCTTAAAGATTCTGAATTAGAAAAACATTTAGTTTTGTTTTATTCCTTTTCTCATTAGCATTATATCACAAAACTACACCAGTTTCTGGAGCACTTCACAATGCTTTTTAAGTTGAAAACAGAACAATATTTAGTAATCAAAAAATATACAAACTACAACTGTTAAAATTGCAAGCAAGCCTTATAACTTCAGTGTATTAGCAGCACATTATTCCAGTCTAATTAGCCAAGATAGCATTACAAATAAACAGAAAATATATATGCACTATACTGAAGAATCATAGCTATCTCGCACTTTAAACGTCATTGTTAATTATTTCCTATTACATTTATATGAAAAGTCTTAAATTCAAACACTCATTTATTCCCAAAAGCACTTTCAAGAAAATCTGGGACAAGCTCTCCTCATTTAGAGCCAGTTAAAATTAGAATCCCCTACATACAAACACCTGCTATCACACAAATTTGCTTCCTAAGGTTACAGCAAGTAATACACAAGTCAGCAAGACTTTCATAATTTAATGCAGGTTTTACAAAAGAGAGAAAACAGGCCTAGCTGATGATGCATCATCCCTTCAGATCTTTGCCTTCTGATACAAAAGGCTTGCAGCTAAAAGTGGGATAAAATGCAGAAGGTATCAAAACAATTCAGTGGTATTTTATTCAAGCCGACGTCAACTTTACTAGAGCTACTGTGATACTCAAACTTTCAACATCTGCTTACTGTGAGAGCAGATATATGCAAACTTTATATTACCAGATGCCAGAAAGAAGGTATATAATGTAAGCTAATTCTGTGTCAATCATTCTGTGAACAGCAATTTCACATCAACTGAGGAATCGAAATAATTTCGATAGAAACTCTTACCATGAAGGTATTCCAAAGCACGTTACCATTATGTACATCACACGTACTGCAAGTCAATTTCCAGGAACAAAAAAAGACAAAAACAAAGTCTGCACAAGAGTGTTGCTCCAAGCAGCAGGTCCCAGGTGAAATTCAACAACATCAACAGTGCCACACTGAGAATCAGCTACTATTGCTTCTCTACACTTCAGTCATCTGGGGACAAAAGGCTGTGCTTTGAAGACAATGCCATGGTATCATAAACATAATCTTTTACAAAAGCCCCCCGGAAAGAAGTGCAATATCTGGTCTTTGAGACATCTTATGACAATCATTTTTAAAGGACTGCATATAATTAACGCCACTATAAATTAAGAAGCACAGATGTCAGCAAGAAACAAAATATCCTTTCAAATAGCAAACTGAGTTGTAAGAACATATTAAAAACACACAGAGACTTTGCAAATCATTATATAAACGTGGGAGAAAAGAGGGCTTTTTGCCATTTCTAAAAATATGGAAACAGGGGAAACAATCACAGAATCCTGCCACAGGTCCACAAACTATTAGCTTGATTACTTTGCTGAAAGACAAAGAGTAAACTCACTTTCATTGTTTATTAGATTTCACTTTTTAATATCATTGTATTTAGTCATAAACATTTAGGAAATACTAACTAATAATTTTTCCTGTCTGTCAGCACTGTTGTAATTCATAGGTGTTCTGCGTTTTAGCAACTGTGCAAAAGAGTTTAATCTGAAAAATTAGCTTTGCGATCTGCTGCAAAGTGCAAAACAATCCACTGTTACAAGAAAGATGATCAAGAGGTTTACAGGAGTTCCATGTGGCTGACCCTTTTGTGATAAATAAAATACCAGCAGGACTTTGATCTCATCACTGAACTCAGAAAGCACAGCACGTATGTTTTATTTTGCTTCCAATGAAGTTTTTTTTCTATTCGCTATAAGCTATCCACAACTCTCATATAGACAGCAAACAGAAACTGAAAGGCATGATTTTATACTAGCTCACATATTTCAGGATAAAACAACTAAATCAGTGTCCAAGCTTCTTTGAACAGATCACATTTTTCATTCAAACCCTACAATACATCAGCTTTTTCCTCGCCACATTACCAGAACTAATGCAGATGTGCCATATATTCCACCGCTGCAGCAGCAACAGGCATGATGCCTCATGAAGTACGGAGTTTACTACAGATGCCATTTCCGAAGAAAAATATACTGATATAATTCATCCAACCTCTCCTGCCCACAGACTTTTGTAGAGGTAACTTGTAAGTGGGCTGCAGACCAGAACAGCTGCTCTAGCTGTGCCAGTTTCTTTCCAGGAGCCAGCTTTCCCAGATAGCAAAAAGGGTTCACTTGTATGCTTTTTGCGTGTGCAAGAGATACGACCTGTGAAAGACAGCAGTAAGGAATATCCGACTCCATCAGAACAGTTTCGCCAGTCCACCTCTGGCAGACACGAATACAACTGTCTTGTAACGTTTTAATCTTCCTTGTCTTCATTCTCATTCTTTTCTGCATTTTCCCTTGAGAATATTAAATCGCTTATTAATTTGAGTTCCTTATTAGGTCCATTAGCTGTCTAAAGCAGGTGACATTTTAATTTGTTAGCCTGACTCCAAAGAGATGCTCTGTTTGTAAACAAGGAACAAATACACCGTAGTGTAGGTTGGAAACCAGTGCAGGGCTCTGCAACACACCTTTTTAAAAACAGTTCAAAGCTTTATTAAAAATGGTGATTTTTTTTTTTAAAGCATTTCTCACATAATCACATTCCAAGAACCTCCTTCCTTTGAAGGCACATGAAGAGCAGATGAATACACAGACAATTTTTTTTAAAATTGCCAGTAAAGTTCTAACAGCCCCTAGCATTTCAGTCTCGTATGCGTACCACTGCATTATCCTGTTGAAGTACGCTGCCAACACACAGAAATGTGGTGGCTAGTCAGGCAAGAGCAAAATGAAGTTTACTGGATCCGTCAGTCCTGCTATGGCTACTCAGAACCATTTCTTGGCCATGACACTGCACGAATCCCATGGGAGCTCAGCAGACTAGACAACATGTGAATAACTGCAGTTACCCAGGGAAAAACCTTCACCCCATCCCTGTACTTCCAAAGTCTCCTGGCAAAAGTGACAGACAAGACTTTTTGCCCCAGTATTTTCTTCATAGCAAGCAAACAGTCCTGGGAACAAAGCAGAAGCACCTCAAACATCACAGGAATTCTCTCGAGTCAGAACACAAGCCTTCTGAAAACTCTTTCAATGCGTTCCCTACCTTTCCATCAGGGCATTGCTTCTACATTGCTTCTCTCCTGCTGTTGGCCAGGCTTTAACATAGACTTCTTGTTAAAGTTGCATTCCCTATAGAAATAGTAAAAACAATAATTAATCAACACACATATTTGTTGAAATGAACTTACTGCATGCTCCACTGCACCAAACACATTAAAGGAACGTTGTGAATTATTGTAGGATTCACTTGCTAAGCCAAGGTTACATATCACAACTGTTAAAAAAAGTATATAAAACAAGATTTTAAGCTTAAGAAACAAAATACGAAATTTTATGTTGCACTGGTATTTTAAGAATGTGAGCAACATAATATATTTAATGCTTTAAACAAACAAAATCAAAGAACGGTTGAGCCAGCCACTTGAAATTATTTCAACTCTGCTGCTATTTTCTGATAAAAAATACCTTCCACATCTATTCACAGGTGTTAGCCAGCTATGAAAGTGCTGTTTTGGCTCAACAACCTTTCAAAGTCCACTTTAAAACATCGTTCCTCTTTGCAAGATTCTGATATTTAAGCAGATCCTTCTTACCCCACAACCAGAAATACACATGTACTCTTCCATCTAGCCGCCTTACTCCAATTCCCCATGCTCGCAGTTACAGTCTGCTTGCCATTTACTGTCACAATTCACTGTTTTTTCTTCATATATGGTATACTTAGCCTGTAAATACTAGTGTGACCATAGACTGCTTGAGCTTGTGTTCTACATGGAGGCATGTGCAGGCCAGGCAGCCTGTGCTACGGTTAAGCCTTGTGAAGGAAAGGCTTTCCAGCCTGGGACTGAGGGGAACACCTCGCTGGAGACACTCTCAGACTTCAGCGTCCCAGAATGCCTCATTAGCATCGGCAAGGCTGTAGTCAAAAATAAACTTTGTCTAAACGAGGCTTCTATTTGCCAGGACTTCGAGAACAGTCTTAAGACAACTACAGTGAGAAGACTGCAGAAAACAAAATGTAACACAAGCAAGGCTGGGAAGAAACACATCTCAGGAGGGTTTATGCAAACCATGAAAGATTTGCTTCCACTCCTGAAGTGGAAACATTTGGGGAAAACACCCTACACTAGATTATCAGAATTCTATTTTTTGGAGCACAAAGTTCAAGGCTCTGTTCATAAACCCAAAGTACAAGACAACTTATTTCAGATCACGCAGAAGTAGTAATCAGCGCCAATAGTTCATTACTCCTACAGCAAGAAACGGGGGGCGGGTGTGTGCGACAGCCTGCAGAGCAAAACACTGTCCAGTCTTTGTTACAATTTTCTAAGTGTGTACAGGAGAGCAGTCCCTGCTGCAAGTCTTTCCAATCCATACAGCGCTATGGACTAGTACCAGTTAATGGCAGTTACTCTCCAGTAACTGACTTTAAACACTTTTACGCCAGACTACAAAGCAAGAGAGCATGCAGCAGCAGCACTACACAACTTTGTCTAATGACCTGATCTGTAATATAAAGTTTCCAGGAGTGTCAGAAATTATAATTTTAGGGATCACCTGCAGACCTCAAGCACAGCTGCAAAAAGTCTAAGAAATAAGCAGCATTAACACATGAATAATTTCCCCATGGACACTTCAAAAAAACATCTTTCCTAGTGACCTATCCAGAAAGCCAATGAGGAGAGTTACAGGAAAGAAAAATACGCTTTTAAGCATTGCAAGGAACACAGCCAGAACCACTGCCAGTGTACTTGTAGCTCTATTACGTAGTACTCGCAGCTTGTAGAATGTATTTACAACTAGTTTGTTGTCCTCCATCTATCAAGTAAAAGATCTACTTGTCCAAGAAACAAGGTGCCAAGGATGTACATTACCCCACTACAACCAGGACTTCTCATACCATTTTTATTTCTAAGTAGGGCATTGCCTATGCTTTTTCTTCACATTTACTACCACTACAGTTCAGCAAATGACAGCAACAGAGAAAGCTGCTAACAAATAGGGCTAAAGTGATCAACTGCGCCACTTTTTATACCCTAATATTACTGCGCTTAATATTAGATAAGGCAGTAATTAACAAGAAGCCACTAGCCTCTGCTAAGCTCCCTTTGGTGCTGCATCAATAGCAGTACTAGTGATAAGACATGTATTGGCACATTAAAAAACCGAATGAGAAAAACCCCAACGTTGTTCTGCCCCTACATCACTGGACTGGAATTGCTACCAACTTTTTTGCAGGCCCATTCACAATCATCTGTACCAACTCATGGTTAATGTACTCTCATCCAAACAGCAGAGGAGATAAATCAAGAGAGCTCAGAAAGCTTGGCAACAAAGGATCCCTCAGAGGTGCCTGGGAAACAGTGCTGGGTAAGAGCGCAGGGACAGAACACAAGACTATGAGTTTGGGAGCAGAAAATAGGAATGCAGGCCAAGAACTGAGGGACAAGCAGATTTGTTCAGCAATGCCTAGGAAGAAAGAAAAATGAGGCTTACATTCAGAGGCTAATCTAGATTCAGTGGGATCGCTGCAGTCAACGAGCAAGAACTAGCCACCTAGAGTATCAATGCTTAGAGGAGGAAGCAGAGTAACTGGCAGAGAGAAGGGAGAAAGGAAGAGATTTCATCCTGATGGAGAGATCAGGCATTTCCTACATCTCTATACTTTCCACCATCACTCACCGTGTCCTCCATTTTTTGTTCTTCATCGCTGTTTTTAGTCTTAAGAAAATCAAACTATTCACTAAGAGGGTCTAACAAAGCACAGGCTGCTGAGGTGTTCATTACAGTTGTGCCACAGCAAAATCCCACGACACGCACCCCTGACCACAAAAATTCAAGAACGTGATTTTCAAGTATCCCATGAGATTCATGACAGGGACAAATCTTAACAAGGCGGGTTTTAAAGCTTCCACTTTTCTTTCTAGATTATAGTATTTATGACCAAAAAGCACAACCAAAGAATGGAAACAATTTCTGAAGTACGGCTGTGTATGTAGGGAGGGATGCAGAAAACAATTTATAGCAAACAAGTGGGAGGGAAGCCAAGGTAAGCACTATAAAATGTAAATATTACTTCATTCAAAACACAGTTCAGGAGGGCAGCTAGTCCGTGTTTTTGTACAACTACTTATTATACAGCAACTTTTTCAAAGGAGAAGTCCCCCAAACAGAATGTTCTGTTTTCCTTGGCATGGTAGACAGAGGCAAATGAAAGCAGCAGATCTTCCAATATTGAGCTTCAAACCCAAAACCTGTCACTGAAAATGTCAAAGTGCATCAACCACGACTGACAGAAGTGGCCTGCTTTCACCTGGCCATCTTGGGACACACAATGCTCACAAATATCTAAAGGGTGGATGTCAAGAGGACGGGGTCAGACTCTTCTCAGTGGTGCCCAGTGACAGGACAAGGGGCAATGGGCACAAACTGGAACACAGGCAGTTACACCTGAACATGAGGAGGAACTTCTTTACTGGAGGGTAACAGAGCACTGGAACAGGCTGCCCAGAGAGGTTGTGGAGTCTCCTTCTCTGGAGATATTCAAAACCCGCCTGGATGCATTCCTGTGCAACCTGCTCTAGGCTAACCTGCTTTAGCAGGGGGGTTGGACTAGATGATCTCTAGAGGTCCCTTCCAACCCCTACCATTCTATGATTCTATGCCAACCTCAGTTTAGCTTTGAAGCCATTCGCTACCCAAATAAAAATTTTCAATTCACAGTGTGGCAGAGGGGAAAGACAGGTGGGAATTGTTTCTAACTTTTTTTGGTACATTTAAAAATACGCTTTAATTGTGACTTAGAACATTTAACGTTCTTTTTTCCTGTGGCCGGCAAAAACGTTCTGTAAGGTAAGAAAACTGGACCCAGCCATGCTGCAAATTATAGACACTGAGTGGATGATACGCATGGACTGCAACTGCAGGGCTATAACTGCTGTTTGCAGATGATCTACACCACGCTGGCGAGGTTTAATGGAGAGATAACACTGACTAATATCCCCCTCATCTAGTAAATCTCTACAGTCAGTTAGCAAAATGGTCCTCTTCTACCCCACAGAAAATGAAGTGTGAATGTACAGCTACCAGTTCAGCTACAAATATATCTATCAACTAATACACATGGCTATGGCAGTTTCCTAGATAGGTTGGCCAGCAAAGCAACATAAAGCAACCTCAGGGTAGTGTTCCCCTTGATAATCACAGTAAGCTAGCTGAAGTGCAATAATACACTAATGTAACTACTGCTTCAGGATTCCAAAGCCACCTCAAAATATTTCTTTGTAACATAGAACAGACATATGTTAAAGTCCCTTCCCCATCTTTTGGGCCAAAACCATTAAATAACCACACCATTAAAAGAAAGGCTGGAGCGTATTGAGTCAGGGAGAGTCACCTTGCGTACTAAATATTACAAGAAAAGGACTCACAGAAGGGTTTGCCCTCAGTGCGCTACACAACCAAGTCTCACTGTCCTGAACAGGAGTTCAGCATACCAGGTAACTAAAGTTGTACAATTTGTTAGAACACTGCTCGTGTACAGGGATTTAACTGACAGCACTGTGCTGAGCTGTATTGCTTTTGCGCTTGTCGGATCTGAACAGCATCGCCTCTTTACCTATAATTTTATAGTCAAAACATCATACAGACAAACTCACCCACACATGGAAGTTACCGGAGCTGGACCAGATTCTGATCTTGGTTGCACAACTGCGAATAATTCCTTAAGCCCACAAGTTTCTTCTGAAGCTCAAGACAAAACCAAAACTCAAGATTTCAGCCCACAATCCCCTTCTCTTTGTTTGCATAACGCTTGCACACAAAATGGGGCTTTCCTCTTGGGACTTTTTCAGTTGTGTGTATATACATACAACTTATACAACACATGTACTACTTGTCCACTTTTATTTCAGATGGCTTTTATTAACTAGTATTAGTATTAATGGGGTTTTTCTCACCCAAATTTAAAAAAGTCAGATTTTAAGGCAAAAGTTAAATAGCGAGGATATAATTGGCGAACTTACTTCTAACACTCCTCCTTGCTCTCCACATCCTATTTTTATACCATAGTTCCTTCTTCTTTCACTCCCCCCCATCATTGCTTACTTCCACTTCACTCTATTTCAGCCCCTACAGTAACCCTGTATCTAATATATGAAAGTTCACTTTGAAAACATGAAAACATGCCATGTAAAAGAGCAGGGCCAACACTTTCTGAGTCTTTTGTTTCCACTTCCCTTCCACGATTTCCTCCTGGTACTGTTTCTGAACTCTTTAGGGAACTACCAGTGACGACTACTGCATCATAGGCTGCTACTAAAATGACTGCTACAGATCAAACCTCAGCATCACTGCCTGACGTAACCTTCACTGCGCATTTTAATTTTGACTCTATATCTGTGGAGGCACTTTATAAGCACATATGCATCAGCAGAGTATTTCCAGATCAGTCACAGAGCAAGCCTCCAGACCAGGCATAGACTAAGCCTGCACTGAAGGATAGCAGAAAATATCCAAGGCTTATTATGCAATATAGCAAAGAACCTCATTCACTTCGAGTAATTACTTGGACAGTACCACTGCTAGAAACAGCTCATTTTAAACAGTTGAACAGTGGTGATGCATTCAGTGTTTATACATACTCATCTTCTACCTGTTAGCTATCTTCAATTAAAGCAAGGCATAACCAGCTCTAGCTTGCAGAGGATTTGCAAGGATTTGCTGCTTTTAGTATGGCATAAAATTTCTATCATGATTTGTGCTCGCCATAGCACATATTACTTATATACAGAATTGATATATAAGGGAATAGACGCAGGGCCTTTTCTGTGCCTAAGACCACCCAGAGAGGCTTATAGCAGAAGGATAAGGGAGAAGTATAACTCGGCCCTCTAAACCACATCTCTACCCTTGCTTTTTGTGTAAGTTCAACTTAGACTTTCTGCAGAGGTGATAAATCTTTACAAGGTTTGGGTTT
>VZSC01003553.1:826815-845992 GCA_013398225.1 Steatornis caripensis | reverse complement strand
GGGACGCGGCGGGTCCTACGCCACCGCGCTGCCTTAACGGCCGTGTGCGGCCACCCCGGCGCCCGGCTCCCCTCTGAGCCCTCCTGTGGGCGGGGGGCCTCGGTCCAGCGGCCCCCGCCTCCCTCCTTCCCTCCTCAGGGAGCGGCGAGGCGCCGGCGGCTCTTAACCGCGAGGGGGGAAGCGAGACCCCCTCAGTGAAATCCCTTCAGCGCAGCCTGAAAGACGGCGCAGACCCTGGGCTCCACTCTGCCGCCCCCACGCTTCGTCCCACAGTGTCTCCCGCCCGCCGACAGCCCCTTTAAATTAAACAGAAATTATTCCCCGACCCAAAAATGCCAGTTTTTCTCTCACCTGCTGCGCCCGTCGGCAGGACCCGGGGGAGGTGCCGGCTGTCTGGAAAACAAGGGAAGAGAAAACGAGGGATTTTCTGCAGGCTTGATGTAACCCGCACCAGGCTGTTGCATCAAAGAGTAGACAAGAACCCGAAAGAAAAATAATCTGTTAAGAGCGTCCGGCTACGATTAGTGCAGCGTGTCGAGATGTTGCCGAGCCCAACAAAATGAGTCCTCCTGCTTGTACCAACACACAGAAATGCTACTTTTCTGGCGCCTTTGCAAACCTGGGTTTCAAAATTGTATACGGATGTGCTATTTTTGTAGTGACGTTTAGGGATAGGCTCCAACCATACAATTTTGGCTTTGAGTTCGAGCTTCCCTCAGTCTGGACATTTGGCTCGAGGGTTTAGACGTGGCTCGTTGCAAAGGCAGAAAATTCATACGAAGTCCTGAATTCGGACTGTAAATGCTTACGTATGTTCAAGCCTACTGTATTGGCTTGCCTCGTCCCTCTGAAAAACCCGACCAAACAGGAGAATATAAAAGCAAAAAGTACAAAATAAGACCTTTTTTTTCCACCCCACATGCTTTTATTAATATGACTGTTTATAGCAGAAATGCTGCTCCCCGTACCCCCCATGTAGGACACAGCGGCTGACACAAGGCAGCCTCAACGCAGGCAGAAGCACCCGTGTACAAGCCCACACATGCAGACACAGATTTGCGCTGCCAGGTTTGATATTTGTGAGCTGAGTCTGCCTCTTCTATTTTCTCAACCGACAGCATAATGACTAAGGAATGTGTCAAACCCCTATCCCAGGCAGAGACCACAAGAACAACATTGCCCATTCCTTGTGTTTCTAGGTAAAATGCCTTTCTAGCCACACCCTTAAAGACATCGTCTCTCTCAACAACATACAGTGGGGTGAGTGAGGGATCAAGAACCCAGAACCTCAGTATTTTTTCCAGCAAGCTGGCCTGCGTTCTGTAGTGAGCCCTCCAATGACGTAGCGTGCTGGTAGAAATTTTTCTAAATCCTTTGACAGTTTCTGCTACGTTTTAATCCTGGAAATGTTTTTCAAATAAATAGCAATAATGAAGTCCATCTTCTGACTTGTGCTAGTGATTTTGATATTCTAAGTATTCTGCGCCCTGGCTCGTTTTTCGTGTAGGCATAATTTTTAGGCTTCAGTGTTAACATCCAAGATTAATGGGTCTGCTCCTGCTTCTGGGGGTGTTGTTTCAGCTGCCTGTAAACTAAGGCAAAAGCACCGCACTGATGTATGAGTAGTTCACCTTTCAGCATTAGGTTCATAACCATTAAAATATTCTTGACTATTTCTAGTGGAAACTTCCCTTCCACAAGAACTTTTTTTTACTTAAACGTTCTGTGGCAGTTTTCATACTTTTCGGCTCATGTCATGGGTAAAACTTTGTGTAGACATCTTTGACGTGCTGTTAATTTATAGCCTGACCTGTTTATTCCCCTCCACCATTTTTGTCCTTCTAGGACTTATCTGCATTTAATTACATATTGTGTCAATGTCAACCAGTTGCAGTCAGGGACGCGGATCTCGCCGTGCAAGGCCTGATATAAACAGCAAACAAAATAGTTTCTGCCCGATCCTACCATCGCAGCTGACACAGTGCTTATCTCTGACCTGTCCTTCGTGTTCTTATATCTCCCTCTCCTTCCCACCCTATTCCATCAAGCCTCCTCAGCTTTCTCTCCATGACCTACCTGCTGCTCGCTCGCTCTCTTGGCTGTGCCACACTTTCTTCCCCACCAGCACATTTAATTGCAATGTTCCATTTCATTATTAGCTTGTCACCACCTCTATCAAGTCACCTTTCCCGACATATCTAGCCGCAGAGCTTTCCTGCATAGCTTGTCATCAATTTTTCACATTAAGTCTTGTCTAGAGCCGTGTGCGAAAAGGTCTACGAATAGTAATGACTGTAGTGCTGTATTTTTTTCTGAATAAAGAGCAGCATCAGTGAGCAGTGTTACTATACAGGCAGAGACAGATTTACTGTGTGCCCGGCTCCTGCATTGCACAGAAACGCATCTGTGTGCCAGTCAAATGAAGCCTTTCCCTTCGTGGGGACATGAGGGATTGCTTGGCAGTGTTCTCTGCGTGCGTATGGAGACCGACCCCAGGATCATGAAGTCAACATAAGTCTCCCTGTTAATTCCAGTTAGTGTTGGATCAGATTCTTGTTGTGCATAGTAAGTTAATTAAACAAGTTAACAGCCGCAGGTGGGCAGGCATCAAGCATGCTTAATGTGGTATTCTGCTGCCTCTCAAGTGCAGGGTGGAGCACTGTCAGCCAGATTTAGCCTCCCCAGGAGTGCGGCCAGGGAGACGTGCAGGGTTTCTATGGACTGGCAACGACAGAACCATTTTTTTCCATGTTGCGACCCCAAATTTCTAGCTTGTGGCCCTGGAGTTGTTTTCAAAGTATGGTTTAGCTTATTTTAAGTGCGTTTGACGCATTGGTAAACTCAAGCAAGGCAGAGGACAAGTGGCAGATGGTCAGTGACAGGGCTAGGGAAGGAATGGAGAACTTCCCTGTCCCAGGACATGGTTTTAACAGACTTTGTCCCAGAATTGTGAGATTTGCCTACTTATAATTCATGAGGCTTCAGCAGTGCTCAAAAAAAAGAAGCAAAAAAGAAAAAAAGCGCAGCTATTACTGTTCACAGTATTTCCTGGCAGAGACTGGCTTCCATAGGCAAAACTATTTCAGTTTCTTAAGTACTCGGTTTGGGGCTGAATCTGTTCACTTTCTTACCAATTTTAATCCTTTTGAACTCTCTTGGCTGTGCTGTGTGCACTGCTCTTTTACATCTACAGGGGGAAGAATGAGGTTCCAAAAGAATCCAACAGATCGTCTCTCAGACAGACACAACGTATCTCTAACCTTGGTAAAAAAATAACTATAAAGATAATGACAAAGGATAATTATAAGCCATGTAACTGGCAAAACAACGCTCTGCATTTCAGAGGATGAATTGCCTTACCCTGTCCAGTAACGCACTTTGCGGCGCAGTAATGGATCTACATCCGGAAGGTTATGCAATGAAATGGAGCCTTTGGCAATCTGGAATCACGCTGAAAATGAGGCAACATCTTCATGGAGTTTTTTCATATGCGTGTATTTGAAAATCTGGAACTTACCTCTTTTGACATAAAGAGAGTGTCCCTGCTTGGAATGATTAAATTCTAGGACAGATTATGAAATAATAAAGTATTTAAATATTACGATGCAGCAGTACAGCAGTGCAATTACTCTTCGTTTTACTGCTTCGAGTATAGTATTTCTGAAAAGCTTTTTGTACTCCAGGGAAACTACCGATTATAAATCATAAAAGAGTATCATAATAGAATATCATGCATGTATGACAAAAAAAAAAAAGAGGTTTCAGACCCTACTCTAGATAAAGAACTTACTGAAGCAGCTGAAAACATGGGGAAATCAAGCGAGCACAGGGCCTGATCCAAAGGCCACCGAACCCAGCAGAAGCACTGCAGGGGGAGTTCATTAGGCATCAGTCATGTATGTCATGAATTTCAATTCACAAAATGCAAATAAAGAATGTTATTGTAGATGAGCAAGGATGAAGTCTAATTGCAGTGTCTAGGCATTCCACTCGGATAAAACGAGCAGATTTTTCTCCAGCAGGTAGACTTTCTCAGCAAGGATTTGTCGCCAATATTTGTGTGAGAGTTTGTAGTCCCAAAAGCACAGAAATGCTGGGAAACAAAAAGGAAAGAAAATGTATCCAAAGAAGAGACCCAAATGTTTGCAAGTCATTTCTATAAATAAAAATCTGATGCAAACTCATTATCATTTCAGTTTTCAGTGCTGATTTGCTTCCTCGGGATTTCGGAGTGTGCATCTGAGGATTTAGATAGCGCATCATAAAGTTTCCCTCAGCAAATGCTACAACGATTCAGAAGGCATTGCAGCATTGCAGCAACTATCAACTAGTGAATGACAAGAGACCCACGGCGTGGCCATTGGTATTAGTCGGTAAGAGAACTGTTAACATTGTGCTTTGCTGTGTTGCGGTGGGCAGGGGTATCAAGCAAGTGATGCTGTACCTCTTCTCCTGTTGTTAGTAGGTAAGTAGGTACAGCTGGAGCATATTTCTGGAACGGCTCTTCCCGTAGACACTGGAAGCTCCAAAACAAATATTTACAGCAGATGTTTTGAGAACGGGACAGCAGAAAGATTGCTCGAGGATGGCCCAAGTCCTAATGCATGCACCAAAACCAACCTGTTGTCTGTTCCAGCGCTAACCCATTTTAAGTATTGCTCTCATCAGTAAAGCAAGAGAACAAAAGCTTCACTTTGTGGAGTAATATCAGAAAGGAAATTATGCATGCAGATTCGCCAGCAAAAATAACAGTCTTGGGCTGTAAATGTACGCACTGGTACTGCTGGTTTGTTGCTATTTTCAGCAGCCGCTGTACTCTCAGGGGTGAGAGTAAGGGCTGAACTGTTATTGCTGCTGTTCATGCATCAGCCTTACAGGTTCGACTTGGACTTTGCTCTTTGGCCCATCTAGAGGTGATTTCTGCAAATAGCAATCTTTTGTCTGAATCAGCCCAATTCATCATGCAGAGTCACACCACATGGTGCTGTGGTGCTGTGGGTACCTTCTCTCACATCAGATATAAAACCACTTTCCTTCACTAGAGATCTCAGTTTCTTATTGTTTGCACTTTTATTTATCTTCAGTTCATGCCTAGGCCAAGTAATTGCTTTTCATGGAGCTAAACGTTCCCCACAGCTTTGTCTGGCTCAGATACTTACTTCAGGCTCTAAACTCTTGTGTAGTCCTGCTGTTTAAAGTTGTTGTATTTTGTCCTAGAGATCACTTATATCACGACGGGTTAAGTGAAGTGTATCTATCAGTTAACCACTTCTCAGGAGTACTATTAGGCTTAATTAATGGTTGTAGAATACTATGGAGATTCTCAAGAGAAGCAGCTATAGAAGTGCAAAGGATTATAATTAATTTAAAACTACCTCATTTTGGAGTAAATGGCTAACAACTCTTAAGCTGAGATTCTCCAAGTAAAGCTAATTTATTTGATTCTTAGACAAAAACATTCTGAAATCTGGGTTTCCGTTTACTACTACTATGATGCATTTCCATTTTTACTGTCCTTCAACATCCTTTGATATAAACAGGCACATAACATAGCTTGCTTTAGTTCAGGAAACACTGTCCAACATATGTAAGTCAGGTTAAAGTAAAAAAAACCCCAACCAAAATAACTAAATTAATAAACTCAAGGACAATCCACATCACCATGTGCCTTTAATATGTTAAGTATTTGGACCATAAAGCCGATAATTAATATTATGGATTCATTTCCATATTTATTTATAAGGCATCTCATTTACATAAATAGTCATTATCTGGAAATAAAACCAGATCATTAACATTCAGAAAACCGACAAGCCAGAAGATTGAGATCAGTCAAGATGTACCAAAGAGATTTGCTAGGCTCCCTGTCTGAAATTGTTCTGAGAGAAAAATCTCTGCTCCCGAATAGGCTTAGACAGGACACCGCTTTGGAAATGCAAGCAGTGCTTCGTCCACGTGACATCACCGAACAGAACAGTTATTTTGTACGGTGAGAAAACATTGGGTCACTCTTCTCACAAACGGCCATGGAGGGTTTCCAAGAAAATGCATCTGACACATCTGCACTGAAAATCTGACTCAGATTATAGCTGATGTCCTCATTGCACAGCTTCTCTGCTTTTCTGAAACTCTACAGCATCTCAAAATACTTTTCAAGATGCGTCTTTCTTTCAAAATACTTTCAAAACTTACGGTCCTTTCAAAATTTTGCATCTAGTCAAAAAACACATTATGCAGAAAAGAAAAAGAAGGAAAAAAATGGCACTTCCATGTTTCTGTTTGCAAACTAGATTCATCGCTCCTCAACTATTAGCCAGAGTCACAGGTATTTAAAAATATGTCCTGGTTGACTAAAAGAATGTATCTCAGGCCCTGCTGTCAGTGCTTTTGCCATTCAAGATCCAAAGGGTTCATTATTAGAATTTTTTCTAGGTAGAAAGAAATATACCCACCTATTTTCAAAAAGCTACAGCCACAGAACATATTCAAAAAATATTGCAGTTGCCCTGTTAAATCAGACCTGTGTCTATCCTTTATCAGCTTAACGTACTTCTTTGAAGCGTAAGTGTAAGCCCACCAGAGTAAGGTGATACGCCACGATCTACCCCGTTTGGATGATTTTCTTACTAATTCCTAGAGAATGGAGGTTGGCTCAAGTACTGAGTCATGAGCATTTCATCTCTATATAGATATTTTTAGTATCTGTTATTTTATCTTGGGTGCTTTTAAAATCTGTATCACTGCCCATCTCCTCTCCTAATTATCTGAAATTCTTTTCTTCTGTAACTGCTGTGGAATGTTCCCTGATATTATTACAAATACTGGCCTTATTATATTAGGTGCTAATTATACTCATCTATGTATTCAGTTAGGTAAGAGTGTACTTGTTTTAAATGTGAGCAACTGCTGAGAAACAGAGGCAAAACATAGCAACAACATTACATCTCACCGCAGAGCCACCATGAATATAGGTCAGACCAACTTTCTGCCGTTTTCTGAGCTCTCAGAGGATTTGGTCCAGCCTACACAAAGGAGCCCGTAACTTCAACAGATCCCTCGTGCAGTCGGAACTTAAACTTATGCTCGCGTTCCTTTGCCGTAATAGCACTTCCACTTCAGCGTGGAAGTTTAGAGGAGACGAATGCTTCCTTAGCAACTGATCCGCAACCTGGAGCTGACAAAGGAAATGAGAGTGAACACAAACAAAAGCATCTTGAGAGTAAAATACAAAACCTATTTCCTAACCTGAGCTGCCCCAAATATTGCCGTGGATCGGCTCAATCTCATCCACTGAAGGCTCAAAATCAATGTGCTAACAGGAGAAGAGGGACTTCCCTGATCGGATGCATACCTGGGGGAGGCCCTCTGCTGCAACAGGAAGGAGCCCGATATAACGAGGCAGGCAGAGGGAACTGTGGATTAATTAAATTGCTTGATCACCTCCTTGAAAAAAGTATGACCAAATGTTGACGTGATGAAAGTAATTCACGTAACCAAGTTTGAATTTGACTCGTAATGACAGTACAAAACTATCTTAATATATGGCTGTTGTTAAAAATCCCAGTCTGGCTCTTAATACAAAAAAGAATACTTCCAGTATAAATAATGAGACTGGAGGAAATGTCCTTGGCAAGTCAATTTGTTCTATGCTGCTGATGGTTCCTGTTAGTGACAAGGATTTTTTTTCAAGAAGGAAACAATGGAAAACAGATGCAAAAGCATTTACCGGGAGACCAGGCAATGGCAGCTTTTCCAAAATGTCAAGTGTGCAGAGTAGAGTCAATTTAGAAGAGAATTAATTATTTAAACTGAATTAATTGTACTACAATGAAGCCCTGTTAAGCCATCTCATCCCTCTGTGATTCTGTGATCCTGCTTCCTACTATGCTACCCCTTACACTCTAAGTCTAAATACTGATCTCTATTTTCAAATACTTCAACAGAAAAATCCCTTGCCCAGTCATAGTACCAATATGTTGCTTTTAAAATATATTTACTGCATCCCTTCCAGGAACTCACCCAAAGAATTGTGCTCACCTCCTCCACATTCCCAAGTCACACAAGTTTAATCCCTGGGTCCCCTTTTTTCCCCTTTTCCTCTTTCAGCTTCATACTTCTTGTGATGTTTCCCCAGGTGCTTCAGGCAATTCCATCACGGCATTCATCAAATCCATCTTTTGGCTGCAAATCTGTCCTTTGCATGAAGTCCCTCATATCATCATTTTCAACAACATTTCACTTTTGCTTCGTGTGTTGCCTTGTCGTTGCTTGCCTTTGGGGAAAGGGAGGTGACTGGATTTTAGGGCTACAGCTTTCATATGGAAGCTCATTTTCTCAAAAGCATATCCATACCTATTTCATTTGGAACCAGTTGTCCCAAAGTGCTTCATTTCCTTCGAGGACATGGGCCTTAATGTTGTAATACAACAGATTATCACCTGTAGAAGGACTACTAAAGGAACCACTGGGACCACTATTTGCATTTTCCAGGTCAACGCAGATTTGCAATGCTATCAACATTTTAAAAGTGGCAGCCATGGTTACCTACTGCTCTTGTTCCTCGATAGGGTTCTACGAAACGTTTTCAAATATTGGCAGAGCCACTGTTGCTCTGAAACCTTTTGTTTCCCACAGGAATATCTATAGCCACGTCTACCAGTGACAGGCCAAAGCTGTCACTTTTGGTTTCCAGTTTCAACATGGGTAGAGGAACCATTCCAAAACCATGTTTCTCTGTTACTGTTAAAAACTTAAAGAAAAAACATCTGTGCTAGGATTTAAATAAAGTAAATTTCTTCATTTCTTGTATTTCACAGAGGAAAAAGGACTCCTGTCTATGAAGAAATAAACCAAATAGCTCTGAGTCCTGCCTGTACTGGGAATGCATATCAACTTAAATGCATCAGTATAAAAATCAGTCTCATTAAACTAGCTCAAAGACAGAATACGGGTTTAACACTTGCATATAGTCATTCATATTAAAGTTATAATTTACAGGAGCTTATACTGAATATACACCAGAATTAAAACAGCTGAGGTGCACCTCGATTACTCAACAAAAAATTGTCTAGTGTAACTGACTTTTAAATTGACAGTTAAGAACTCTAGCGTATTCAAGGCCTCAGAGGACTACAGTTGGTTGGGACTGATACCACTCCTTGTTTCATGTTGTACTAGAAACAACGTATAAAACGTGAACACGGAGGCCAGACTAACATCTTCACTCTGCCCATTATACAAATGGATGCGAACTGAAGCCGATGAAGAATTTCATCACAGAAATGCACCCAGTAGGTGCTAATTCACTTTTTATGGTTTTTAACCTGCTAACATCAAGCACAGCATGTAACCGCTGTTCAGTTGGTGTAACACAAATGCGTGGCATGGACTCCTCTCTGACAACTGTCCCAGTCAAAGGGGCAGGTCAAACTGGAAAGGATCCTATGGAAGGTCCAACGAGCAACAAGTCATTAATGATATCAAAATTAATCTTTACAGAGCTGCAATAATGTAGTATTTCTTAAATTATTTTGTACACTGTTGTGTTCTTGTTGGGTAAGGGGAATGACTAATGTACATACGGAAAAATCTGAGGGAGTTCTTAGAAACCGTAATATTTTTCTTCATCGTTCATAACCAAATACATAAAGAACTATTCACCATATCACTATTGCGCAGCTTGTATTAGATCTCCATAGTTACACTTGGCATAACAAGTAAAAACCAAAGTGTCTTTGCGGGGCTGATAAGCAGACAGGAAGCAAGCAAACATCTGCTACAGCTTTAGATGGTTTTGCCTTCAGCGACCGCTGAAAAACTTCAGGCTCTGCATTCCACATACTGCTTGCTTGGCCTTTGACACCAGCAGCTGTTGAACAGGAGATGTAAAACTTTATACCTACGGAAAAGGAGGTGCATTGTTTTCTAAAGGAGTACTGGGATATTTAATGGGATTTTTTCTTTCCATTTTCTGATCACTAGAAACGCTGGATAGCAGACACTGCAGATGGAGTTATCTCCTGAAGGTCAACCACTTCCTATTTTACAACTATTTTTTTCTAATGTTCTGTTTTCCTTTCCAAAACTGCTTTGTTTTGTCTTGTTTTGTTCTGTTTTAAACACCAAAAACAATTGCACCATATACTGAATAGTAATTATCATCATCATCATCATTGTAAGGAAACCATGTGCTTCCCTGAATTGGGGCTGGGGCTTCCAGTCCAGGCAATCTGTCTTCTTCTAGAATAACAGCACTTCTATAGTTATACAAAATACATATTAAACAATTTAGAGCAAACTATTTCTTTGTTTAAAGAAAGAGCTGTTGAACATGATGTTTTAAGAATGAGCTGAGCCATAGAGTGCAGATTCTCTGCTTGTGTATACGGAGGAAATCTCTGCTCCAGCAAGTTCAGGCGTTCTCCACCTACATCATATGTTTATTTGCATGGAAAACTTCTAACAGAGAACAAGTGACAGCAGCGTATTTCTTGGAGTATCGAGGCCCCTGTACTGTAAATGCATCTTTATGTACTTCCTCTGAGATTCTAAGTTTGCCTAGGAAATTACAACAGTTGTGATGAAATCGGATTTAGCCGTATATGGTAGACCCTTTGGGTCTGACACAATGAAATGAAAATGGGTTTCAGAGTAATGACAAGAAAGATGAAGACACTACTCCAGAGTTATGTAAGCATAACTGAGAAGAGAATTTTGCCCGGAAATTCTGTGTTCTGTGCTTTGGAGTTGTATGCAGTTTTTTATATGTTCTATTCTTAAACTGCAGATGGATGCTGCTTTGCCAGAAAATAAATGAAATACCAAGATGACTTCAAATATTTGCAGGAGCCATGCTGACACTCAAAGAAAAGAAACATCAAGTAACTTTCCTAGTGAGATCATAAAAGCAGTGACACAGTGATCAAAGCAAGAAAATACAAGGCTTTTACTCTACCCCTAATACAAGATGCTGTCTCTATCTAGGACCAGGAGCTTATGTGGCACGGAGATCTTCTGGTAGTCTATGAATACAGTGTATGAGGGGGATACTTTGGCAGTGTTTAGTTAGTTAAATATGGGAATATCCACAAAGATAGTAGATTTTAACCCTTGAGACTGGCAAATGACTGTTTAAGGTTTAATAATAACAACAGCGATAGCAATAACATACTCATTTTGGTAAAGCCCTACCATAATGCTGAATACTTGCCACACAGAATAGTGGATTGCATTTCCTCTGAAGAGTGTACTCTCAAACAGGTGAGGAAAAACAAGATCAAAAATACTGAATGAATTTGTACTAGTGGCAAATACCTTAATAATTCTGTGATTTTGGAGGGGCTTGGTTGTAGTAAGCCAAAGGGGGTAGCTGGGCATGAAAATAGGCTATATAAAGCAGGAATGGCTGCATTATTTGCATGATCATATTGCTATTATCTTCTGTTTTTCACAGGGAACTGAATTTTTTAAACTGCATTTATATAAGAATAATTAAATTCCTGTCTTGATCTGTGTGCCCATTGCCCCTAACCAGCTTGGAAACAGGCCATAACTTGAAGCAATCTTTAGGAGAACTGCAGAATCAATACATCAATTCCCATTAATTCAGTGTCAGAGGAAACAAATGTGTACCTGTCAGAAGCGTGTGCATTCCCCACAGAGACGTACTAAAATAAGCACCTTCTGTCTGCCTTCCTTCCCTGTGCCCTCCAAACAGCAGAAACCAGGGTCAGAATGGAGGAAACCTGGTCTGGCTCCAAAATCTAATTAAGGTAGGTTTAGTAACCCAGTATCCTGGCCAAGTTATACACAAACTCTTGGCCAAGTCCAAGCCATCCCGAACTCTACCCCATCCACTGCTCCGAGGTCTTTGTTGCTCCCCCGGTGCTCCAGTCCCTCCAAAATACACCTCCGCTCTAGGGCTGAGAACATCTAGGCAAGATGAGATGGACCTCCTTTCAGTCTATCAAAGCCATAAGCTGTAATTCTGCACAGTGGTGAGACAGTATTAATGACTAATCATAATTGAGAGGGCATTTTAAACCAGCCAGAATTCTTGATGAATCCAAGCTCCATAAAACGTGCCGTGCTCCGAATATCTTGCACATCTTGCTCACTGCACAGCTGGCTACTGAGAAAAATCTTGTCCCGGTAGGTTTGCTTAAGCACATGAAATGCATTTTTAGCATCCCAAAGGTGCGTGTACTCACAGAGCTGAGAGCGCAACCTGTCTGACAGCAGCTTTCCAGAGAAAAGAGCGGGAAAGAGAGAATGGGTTATGAGATTAGCCCTCACGGAAGGAGACTCCTGCTTGGAATATCAACACATCTTTTTAGTCTCTCTCATTGTGACTGTTTGTGCTTTTATCAAATTTTCAGTTTGCTGCTTAAGCTACGGGACCAGATGGCTCCCATGCATAATGCACTGAATCATGGCAAGGCTTGAGGTATTTGTTATGTATAACAGCAAACACACGCGCTGGACCAGGTTAAACTCTTTCACAGTTAGCATATGGTGCGTACTGCATATGGATGGTACTACAGCGGGTATCTGTATATACATACAGTCGGAAGATTGGAGTATCTTTTCTTCTTGCAGGTTGTCAGGAAAATGACTGTCATACCTTCAATGCAAATAGCAAGAAATAGAGGCAGTGCAGTGACACATGGCACGGGACAGATGCTAGGCACTTCCCGTGATGCACAATGCCTGATGGCAAGGGATCCTGATGGGCCAAGGACAGGAGGCTCTTGTCCCCCCTCTGATTTCCCCTTGCAGCTCATCATTAAGCTGGTGCTGACACTTTGCCCGGTGCCTGTTTGCAGAGCCAATGGCCGTGGGCAGTAGTTCTGGCCATGAAGCTCCTAGTGAAAAGGAGATAACCTCATTGTTTCAGAGCATCTTTGCCTCTGGTGTTTTTTAAATGCAAAACAAACCTGATTTTCTCATCACTTGCCTCACATAGATCTGGGGTAAATTCAAGACGTGGCACCCTTGTGAAACACAGTGAATGAGAGGGGAGTTTGCAAATGCAACAATCACTGCTCGGCAGAGGGTAAGACTATCGGCTTTATACAGAATGTGATTTGTGCTTCAGTGACAAGACCATATGAACCACTTTGTAGTCACCCCTCACCAATGTATTGCAAATACTCATTTCTGAGCACCGAAAGACACTGGGATAATGAAAGATGTTTTTTAGATACCTAGGAGATGGCTGTTTCAGAGAAGTTTAGATTGCCATGCTGGGACTCAGTGCAAGTAACACCCTGAGGCGGCTGAGGGACATCCCAAATAGCACAACTCGATCCGGTGTGTGTGCTCTGGGTCACGCATTTAAGGAGCAGCCAGGCAGCTGACCGCTTTCCGATGGCCATGCTCCACCCCAAGTCTTTGTTGGGATGAGAAAATTATCTTTGGCAATTATTCAGCCTGCTTTTCTTAGTATGTATTTGACATGACCTCTGTGTTCGGAGTGACAGGACACCTCGTGAGCGGGTGCTGCAGTGGCCTTTGCAGACAGGCGTGAGCGCTGGCAAGCAGTGAGACGCTCGTCAGGGACTGGAATGGTGACCAGGAATGTCAAAATTGCAGCCTGTGCAGAGCGGCTCTGATGAAGGTTAACGCGTGTTGCCGTCACCTTTGAGGTCAGCATTGGGCTCACTTTAGCAGTCCTATAAATAGGTGCCCAAGGCTGACTGAGAAGAGGATTTGGCTCTGATGGATCTTGTTTAGCATTCCCAAGAGAGGAAGGCAGGTTCTTTTCCTTTTTCTATTCCAACCCCTAACCTTGAGTTGGTTTATGTGGGAAACATAAGTGGCATATGCCAAAAGAGCTGCCACTGCGAGCCAGATGTCCTGCTGTGTCGCACAAACCATACGTACACGTTTCTTCAACCTGCGAACCCAGACCTAATTCCACGAAAGACGCAAACTGATTCCTCACTGGCAAAACTAGGGAAGAAACCCAAACAAACCTTGAGCCTAATTGCTTGAAAACAGTAGGACACCCAGTGGAGGTACAGGGAACATCTTTGGGATTATGAGCAACATTTTGTCATTTTCTTGGGAAAAGCAACTCCGAACGTATTTATAGAGGAATCATTGAAATATCAGGGTTTCTACTTAATAAATTAATCTTGTTATAGCTGTTACAACCTCCAGTTTGCCTGAAGAAGTTGTTGCACCATATAAAAACCCAGTGAGTATTGCTTGAATGACTTGGGGAAAAAAAATGATGGGGAACTGGATGGTTCCCAAGGTCTGGGAACAGGAGGAAGGGTATTCTGCCAGATCAAAGCCATCCCAGTTGTTCCATCTGACAGCTCTCTAATGATCTTAATGAGCAAAGTTTTATAGTCTCAGCCTGGCTCCCCGGATAATGGTAGAGCTTCACAACAAGCATCGCCATGCTGAGCGCAGCCAGCCAGCTCCGTTGGTTGTTTCAGCTGTGAATGAATTGGCCACAGAAATAAAACTGCCTTCTTCATTCCCCAGGGCTGATCTTTTGAATCCAAATGAGAAGATGATGGGATGTGTGATAATGCTTGCACTGCTGTCGTTGACATTGCATTTGTCTGTTAGCAACATTCCTATTGAATACACGAACATCGGGCAGATTTTGGCCCTAGATAGGAAATAAAACCCTCTAGTAAGAAGATTTTGAGCTATGTCTCAGAAATCATATCTTGGCCAGCAATTATCGTGGAGCTGCCAGTATTATCTTGCTAATGTGTCTCTGGAGGCAGCAGACACAGACAAGGAGATGTGTGTGGAGTCCAAAATGGATGCAGGAAACTGATGACTTCATTCTGACAGTCATCGCAAGAAACACCAAGTCATTGAGACTGTTGCGTTCGATTCCTGTTCCCAAAGCGTGCTGAAAATCTTCCTTCCTTTCTGTTTACCATAATATTGAACTAGTGAAAAAATGACTCCAGAAGATGGTTGATTTTTCCAGAGCTGCTCCCTTCCTACGCTTTCTTCAGTGCCGCAGAGATCCCTAGAGAACAGCAAAACCAGGATGATGTTTGATTTTGGATAGGTGCCCGTTCAGATCCAGATCCTTTTTTATTCCAGGTCCAGGGTTGGGAAAGAAAAGGTTGATTTATAGAAAATAATTTTGATTTCTCCTTATATATTCTTCTCTTCTTAGAGCTTTAGAACTAGAAAAATAATATAGTGGATGCTGGAATTCAAATGAGTTATCAACAGAAAAATTCCTATCAACTCCATGCATTTTCATTGCTCCTGCCTCTGTCATGGAATTATCTGAAAAATAGAACACCTTCTACATTGTAAATCCTTTAATTTCATCCAGGCTTTTAAAAAGAGAGGGGTTTTTTTTTTTTTTTAGTGGATGGACTTTATATTTGAAGGTGTTTTTTCTGACTGCCATGTCAAGCTGGGGGGAGTGAGTGCTAAGAGTATACTTTAATTTAGCAGCTGGATTGGAAAGCTTGAATTATCTCTGCATAATTGCAATGATTCATGAATTGTTAGAAAATTGCAAAGTATTGATTGGATTTCCCCCTTAGGAAATATTTATCCTCTGATAAAACAGAGTAGGTTCTGGGGCTTTGCTTTTGCCCATCCTGCCTTCTGCCCTGGGGAAGCCAGTGGCTCCTTTCATCTGGGAAACATGAATTTGGGTCAACAGCCATTCAAGGACAATTTTGAATTATTGCGATTACCAATTCCAAATCTTTCCCTGAGCTTTGCAGAATGATGGGCTTTGCAAAGTGGGAACAGGCATTTCAGAGCCAGAAAAGCTGAGACCAGCAGCAAATACTGGCCACCCCTGCTTCACATTCTTCTGTTTCCATGTCAAACACCACCGGTGTATTCTGCAAAGATACCTTGACCTTGTCGTGGGAACACTACAGCCATCAAAGTTGGTGGCAAATTTTCCCCTTTCTTAGGCCAGGATTTCTCTCAGGGTCCCAGCAGTCGGTGGCAGGAGGGAAGTGGGAGAACAAAGTGAGAATCAGGCGCAGGGAGAGCCTGATGCACAGCGCCTGGGGCTGAGCAGCTCGGAGCCGATAGCTCAGACAAACATCTGCACGTTAACGGTGCTGCCGAGACAAAAGCTGGGGCCTTTTTGGCAGCGGCTGTATGAATTTCCAGAAGAGAACCATAAATACGCAGTTATGAGTGTGACCTCTGCTTCTTTTCTTCGCTAGATCGAACATCCAAGGGCCAGCTGAGTATCACTCCTTGTCTCTGCTCCAGTTGTTTGGAACGTGCTGCCTCCACAAATGGTTGTGCCTAAGTACAAACTGAAGAATTACGAGAGCGCTAATTCAAGGTTTGCAATGAATTTAGTGTTCCCGCAAGGATGACACTAATGGCAATTAGCGCAGCAGAAATGCCAGTGCTGAATGACTGTTCTCACATAAAAAGCTGTCAGTCCCAGAGCACAAAATCCTCTGTTATTTCAGGCCTGACTTCTGCTTTTTGGCCATGTTTCATACGCACAGGAGGTGTCCCAGGCCATCCCACAACTACAGCAGCACGCTCCGGGAGGGAACACAAAGAAAGAGCAGAGCAGCCAAAATCAGTCTGCGCTGCCAGCGACATTTTCTGAGGTTTTGTATATTCCCATCTGGGGCTTGCCTGAACAGGAAGAAAAGTAACCCAGGACTGAACAGAATATAAGATTTTAATTTCTGGAGCTCCTTGCTAGTCCAGTGTTATCCTTGTGCTCTGCTGTCAGTTGACTCCTATTTAGATTCAAAGTTCTTTCTGCTGTTTCAGTTTTGCGTCTCTACACCATGAAGAACCTGGTTGTGAGCAATCAAATGAATTTAAACGGGCTTGGCTGCAAATAACCCCTGCTGCTGCTCAGATACACGGCAATCTGCAGAAACTTTCACATTACAATGCACGATTGGCAAAAATGCCTTAAATTCAACAAGTGACAGCGGCATGGCGATGTAAGAACCCTGATTTTTAGCTCAGCGGGAAAAGGCATTGTCCTCACTTTGTGCGCTCAAGTCTTGTGCAGGACAGGCCAGTTCCAGATGAGGAACATCTGCAATTTGGTGCAAGAGGAAGTAAAGCTTACGCATATGAAAAATGTAAACGAAGGGTGTTTCCAGGCTCACAAACAAAATCCAAAACACAGAAAGGAGAACAGCTCTTACAGGAGGATAACTAAAAATACTTCATCTGTGTTATTTTTATTTTTTTAGCACTAATAGCTTTTCTGGAGGATGAAGCCACGCCTGAGAAACGTCAAGTGAAAATTAATAGCTTTTGAACAACAAAGTTCAAGAGAGAACTGCAAATAGAAAGCGAGATGGAAACCTTAAGTACAGAGTTATAAATACACCCCAGCCCCTACACACACCCCTATCCACTATCTATTTTAATGCACTACTCAGTGTAGTAGGATAACTTCAGAGGAGAGCGGCAGGAGTGGAACGAGCATTTTCAGACTCAAGATTTGGAGCATTCTGGGTTCATCTGGAGGTAAAAAGGATGAATCCAAAGATGATGCAGACTCCTACGGACCTCATCGCTAGGCTACCGGAGTGCTTTCTGCTCCTGCGAGGTCTGGCCTCGCAATGCCCTTACGGAACTGGCACATGCAATTATTGCTCCGGGACACAAGGAACGAGGTCCCGGGGATGCAAAGCCTTGAATACTCCGTGGGTTTTGTGCATCTGTGAGAACTTGGGGGTGCACATTTTGCCAGGGCACACCTGAGGCCAGCAGCAGGACACGGGGTGAGCCCAGACCCCGATGCTCCAACCTCACCTGTGTGCTCCTGCAGAGCCTGGGCCGGCAGTGCTGCACTCCTGTGGCGTGACACATCGTGGTCACGCATCACGTGTCTTCGTTAGTAGTGCTTTGTTTTCTCCGCTCAGAAGCTCTGGGGCTGCGTGAACTATTTATTTTTAAATGCAGAGGATCACGTTACGGTTTGTTATCATTCCAGCAGAAGGTAACTGATGCACAGCATTGCTGCCAGTGCCCGGGGGTTACTTTCCAGGCACAGAAACAATAACACCGCCACTGACTGCAGAGATGGCGAACGTACTGCTGCTGCTAGCGGCGAGCTGGTGGGAAAAGAGCAGTTTTAAGGGCTTTGGTTTAATCTTTTGGACACAAGGGCTATTTTCATCCTGTCGTATTTAGGTCTCAAGCCTGCGCCAAGGGAAGCTGATGACAAAGCTGGTGTCCCCCACAGCACAGGGGGAGACGAGGGGGACTGGCTTTGGGAATGGAGAAGCAGGGTGGGCCACAGCACGGCAGCGGGGAAGGGACCCACATTCGTTGCCTCGTGAGCTCGAAGAGCTCATTGGGGTCACTGATGCCTCTGCCATGAGCCCCTGCTTTGCACGCCGCTCTCAGCCCAGCTCACAGGATGGATCTGTGAGGCCTGGGGGGCCTCCCCCCCAAACTCCACCGTGGCTGTGGGCAGCTCTGGGGTGGCAGCCACCGCTTGCCCGTGTACAATGAGGGGTGGCTGGTACACCTCAGCGTGTGAAGAAGTCCAGGGCGGGAGCGAGAGGTGTGTCTGGCCATAATTTGGGCAAAAGAGGTGGGGGAAAAAAAAAAAAAAAAAAAGCCGAGCAGGTTCCACCGAGATTTGAACTCGGATCGCTGGATTCAGAGTCCAGAGTGCTAACCATTACACCATGGAACCACGCTGCTCACACATCCTCCCGGACAGCACTAGTGCCTGTGCCTGTGCCTGTGCCTGTGCCTGTGCCGCCGCCGCCGCCGTTGCTGTTGCTGTTGCTGCGACCGCGCGAGGCGCGGGCCCCGCGCGCACTGCACCCTGCGCCCCGCGCACTGCGCGTCCACCCCCCCCCGCCAGGCGCCGTGCCTTTAGGCCGGGGTGGGCGGGGCGGCGGCCCTGCCCCGGAAGCGGTTTGCGGCACCGCGGCGCTGCCCCGGAAGCACCCGGCCGTGGGCGGGCGGAGCGCGGAGGGCGGAAGCGCTGCGGCGGCTGCAGGGAGGGGTCCGGTTGCCGCTCCCGCTCCCAGTCCTCGGCCTCCGCCGCGCCTCGGCGCCCCCCGCCATGGGCACCCGCGACGACGAGTACGACTATCTCTTCAAAGGTAATGGCGGCACCGTCTCGTCCCCGTGGCAACCGGCGGGGTCACCTTCCCGTGGGGGGTCCCGGCCTCGGCGGGCGGTGGGGAGCGGCCTCCTCACGGCGGGCGGG
>VZSC01003553.1:593042-826620 GCA_013398225.1 Steatornis caripensis | reverse complement strand
CCGGCGCTCGCCCCGCCGCCGGTTCCCTCGCAGCCCCGAGGAGGGGGCCCGGTGGGCGGGCAGAGGTTCCACGGGCGGGTCCCGGTTGCCGCTCCCGGGCAGGCGCGGGGTGGGCGGGGGCGCTCCGGCCGGCACCGTGTGGGCCTTGCCGCTGTGAGGCGGGGGCTGGCTGCTCGGCTGTTCCCGGAGCTGCGCCGCCCGCCCCTGAGCGCACCCCGAGATGTCCGCTTCGGGCCGGTGTCCGCAGCGGCGAGCAGGCGGGGTGCGGTGCCCGCGGCCGGGCGAGGGTTCCGCCGCGGGAACGGGCCGAGGCGACGGGCGGCCTGCCGGGGTGGCGAGCGGGGATGGTGCGAGGGCATCCCGGGGCCGAGGAGGGCTGCGGCCTTCGCCGTCTGGGGCTGTAAAGCGAACGAGTTACCTGCTTGGCGTCGGTAGACGATGCAGCTGGTTTAATAAAGCAGTATTCGCCGCCGCCGTCCGTGCCCCGAGCCCCTCAAGCATGGAGGTAACGGCTCTTGCGTGCCCGGGGATCTTGTGTCCTGTCCTGGCACCCAGAGGGGCAGAAATACCTCATTTTCCAGCACCGGTGCCCCTCCGGTCAGCCGTGCAGCAGCCACTTGGGTTAAAACGCTGCAGGCTGTAGTTAACTACTCAGTTTTTACTCCCTGTAAAGGTTCATGAAGTGTGCTGTGAAACATGTACGGAAACGCTGCTGTTTTGAGGTTGTCCATCTGATTTTTTAAATCCTACTACAAAGGCAAGTGAAGTATTGTAGAAAATAGCTGTTTATCACGATACGGTATTGTAAATTTGAATTTAGGATTTAGAGTATTGCTTGTTACGTTGTAATGGTGAGAGGCCCAGTGCTTGTCATCATGAAACATGGGTAAAGGAAAAACATCAGTGTTTTTTTTTCTGTATCCTTAAGCTCTTGCAATAACTTTGACGAATTGTGCTTTTTTTTTTTTTGCCTGTTTTATCTAATTGCCATGCGGAAAGTGGCGATTAGAATTAAGAAATAGGAAACTGTAAGTCAGTCACCTATGCTGCTGTTAAAATCAAATTAGGAAGTAGCAAAGGGCCTTTCTTCTCAGCCTGCAGCACTGGCAGGGGCCTTGGTGACTGCTGCTTTAATTGCATCAAGCGATATTGTTGTCGGTACTTATGTGTACGAGTTATCAAAACCATTGCATTACTTTTACTTGTTCGTACAATTCTATCAGTATGGTTTTCGTTAGTGTTCTAGCTGTGAAGGCCTGGGAATATCAGTGATGTAGAGTTTGTTGGGAGAGGTCCTATATTTTATTAGATCTGCTTCCTTGTGTAGTTGGGAAATAATGAAGTTGGGATCCAGTTATATAGAACAGTTCAAAGCTAGTTTAACTGATTGGCCCTCATAGCTTCTTCTGTTTAGACTAGTTTATAGAAGCTGTTGGGAGTGCAGGGAATGCTATGAAAATGGTGGTGCGAGGATGAGCAAAGCTGAAGCAGACTGCAGGAAGTTGACGCGATGTCACATAAGTGGGATTAACGTGGCAGCTGAAATAACATAACAAATGCAGAGTAATACAAATTGTGGAAACTTTTGTAACTTCCCAAAGGTGATGGTGGTTCTAAACAAGCTGTCACCACTCTGGAATGATCTCAGAATTATTGTGAAAAGGTCTCTGAAATGAATGTGTCATTACCAGGCACTGGTCAAAAAGGCAAGATGTAGGTAAAAACTCTTGGGAAAGGAAAAGAGAACTTGGGGTGGGGGGAACATTAAGCCGATGTTTGAATCTGAGACACAAGCATCTTGGGGACTGAGGGGAGATGTAGGCAGGACGGGCATACCCATTTTGAAAGGGATATCGTAGAATTAAAAAGATGGAGAAGGGCATAAAAGTAACCAGAAGAGAGACCTACTGGATTCATATGCCTTATACTGAAGTGATGTACGACTTTATCAAAATTAAACCAGCGAGTGACATGGGCAGAGAATATCTACTCTTTGTCATAATTTCTCTGGGTGTCTCTAATGCTTCTTTTATTGAGCAGCAGGCAAAAACGAAAGGACATAAAGTCTCACAGAATGTTTTTGCAAATTTTGGAGTGGTGCATGGCCATAAATACTATAAATCGCTTTGAAAGACTGCACAGATTGGTATGGGAAGAAGGTTTGTTGGGGCATTTTGGTGTGACGGTTACAATGGCAAGTCTGAAGGTATTGCTTGTTTGAAGATGCAAGGGCTTGCCAGGACAAAGATCAGCCTGTTTGTTGTGTTACACATAATGTTTCTCAGACATGAGTTCTTGACAGTCAGGCTGGGTGTTGGTCTATGAGGACACTTAATCCAGTAGGACTGTTCTTCTGGGTTTGTGAACTTGAAGAGACATGGTGGGTTGCTGGGATTGAGTTCAGAGTTTGACTTGGGTCAAAGTAATTGGGTGATATTCACTGGTCTAGCTGTCTTTTACTGCTCTTGGGTTAAACTGCAACGCGTCTGTTTATGTGAGGGCCCTGGTTTTGTCCTGTAAGCCCCTGACAGCAGCCGTGTGTCACAATCTGGCTGACTCTGCTGGTGGGTGTAAGCTGAGCCCACCTATGCTTCCCTACAATTAAATCATACTGTCTGTTACAAAATACCCCTCTCTTGACTCTGTTGCAACACTTCAGCATGTGCTAAAGCCTAATCCTAGCTCATAAAAAGACAATTTCTGGTGATTTCTTCTCGTCCAGCTACATGTCTTTGTATTCCTCCATACTTTTTGGGTGTAGTGGAGAGCAGTGCCTACTGTTCCCAGCACTGCACTTGAGGAAACACCTATGAAGTCCAGTTTCCAGAAATCTTGCTCTGATTTTAATGGGAGGAAAATAGAATGGTGGTATAAGGATATTTATTAGTTAATAAGTTAAGCCTGGCTTAAATGCAGGAACTTTTTGCTCTTTTTGATTAAAGTAATATACTTGCGGTAGATGAGTAGTTATCAAAGCAGACATCTTCTACAACTGAGGGTTACTATGATTTTTGTGGACAAAGCTTGAGATGATTATGTCTGCACCTTGACCATCTGGAACTCTGGATTTCAGGTCAGACTTCTCATTTCTGAACGTGGACCTGACTTGCGGTGACATTCAGCTTACTGTTAGCTGAAACTGGAGTTTTTCCTATCTGCTTCCTGCTTTGCATTGTGTTAATTTCTCCAACTTTTCCCTTTGATATTGAGGAAATGCTCTGAAACAGAACAAACTTGTTGGTTTGGGTTTTAGAAAGCACATTTTTTTTCTCGTGTGTTTTGTTTAGAGAAATTTGTAGGGAAAAATAGTTGCATGACATCTATTGATTTTTACAATGGTAGCAAGCCCCGTGCCTTCACTGCGTTAGATGTGCAGACACTTCCATGCTGTAATAAACGTGCTGGCTCAGCTGTTTTACTGCAGAGGCGTTTGGAGTCCCAGCTCTGCGTTAGGTATTGTACATACGGGTAACGAATGATCCCTACCCAAAAGTGCCTTTGAGATGCTGCTTCCCTTTGTGACAGGGAACAAGTGAATTAAACAAGGCACAGGTGAGGAAGGAGTTTGATATAAGACATGATCTTATTAGTTTCATCCCCTACTACCTGCAAGGTGTAGAATCAGGTCATCTTATTCACCTTTCCTTCGAACGCCATCTGAAGTGGTCAGGAAGAGGAGCCCATCAGCAGGTTCTTCTGGGGGTCACGAAGATGTGTCCAGGCTCTTGACTTACGTGCCTCTTAATAGCAGAGCTCGCTGCAGAGAAAAGCATTTTCAGACATAGTAATCCCTTAGTGCTGGTGTAGTTGTTTTAAATGGTGGAATATGCAACTTGTGTAATAACTTTTAACGCAGACAATACAAACTAGTGGTGCTGGACTTTCTATTTTCAACCTGATTAGGTTGTCAACATATTTCATGAGATAGTTGAAGTTTTCAGAAAATACTTTGTTAGAGGTTTAACAGAAATAAAAATTGGGTGAGTGAGCTGGAATGTTGGTGAAAAGTTAATAATTTTTTCTTGATGTTTTCTAAATTGCTTTTCATGCAACTTAAGAAATTGAATTCTTATTTTGGTCTTCTATAGAAATAAAACTGGAATTACAGAATGAAATTTACACAGTCGTGTAGACTTCATACTTTTTTTTTCCCTTCTCCAAATGCTTATCGTAAACCTTTGGAGTGGTAATGCTGTAGATAGTCAAATGCAATGATTTAAAGCATGTGGTTGCAAGTATTGAACTGGCACATCACTAAACCAGTAACAGTGACCTGCCTAACAGTCGTCACGTGGGGCAGGGAGCTCACTTTGGTGACTTTCAGGATGTGCCAACACAAATCTCCCCTGATTAAGAAGCTTTCTGAGGTGCTGCTCCTGTAAGGGAAGTGCTGGTCCACAGAAGGTTATTGATGGAGGTTTTCAAGACTAGGTCTTGTGGCTGAACTTGCTTAGGTCTTTCCTCCAGATGTTCCTCCTTCCAGTGCTGATGTGGTAAAGGAATTTGCTGATGACGTGAAGTTGGGTGGTGCAGGAGGGAGTCGGAGCGGAGCCCTGGAAGGGCTGCGTGCTGATGAGGGCTGCAGTCCTGCCAATGGAGTGGGATTCCGAATGTACGGTTTTACGCCTGAGGACTCCCAGAATTTGGTGACGTGAGATCTTGCCAACTAAAAGCTAGAACAATTAGGTCTGATGGCAGGCAGAGTGAGCCATCAAGGTGATATAGTCAGGAAAAGGCAATTCCAGCTCAAGGTGCGCTTAGTAGAGATGGAAATATTAAAGTCCCTGTGTACATCACGGGAGACCGCGCCTAGAATGATGTGTGCAGTTCTTCTTGCTGTGTGGAAAAGAAAGTGAAAAACTTGTAGGGAAGATGTTTGGGGAAATGGACAGTCTATTATAAGGAACGATTTGAGAGGTTGGCTTATTTAGCTAGTAGAACAAAGCAGAGAGAAGATGCGGTTGCTTTCTGTAAATACCCCAGCGTAAACACCACTGGGAGAAGAAACTAATAAGCTAATGGACCATGCTGGCACATAAACACCTCCATCAGCTGACCGCTAATTTCTTCTGAAAATTAGAACGCAGTTTCTAACATCAGGAGTGAGTTTCTGGAAGAAAAGCCTAATAGAAGTGTGTGTGCAGGAACAATTAGCTTTAACATGAAACTAAGTAACGTCATTTCCCTCCCAAAAACTGTTTGCCTGGGATAACTAGGGTGGGACTCAGCCATCCAGGGTCATTCCTCCTGTATTTCTGTGCTAAGAATATACTACGTGGGAACATTGTGTAGTGTAAAATATCCAAGGTGGTTTGATAAGGAAAGCAAAATTAAAATGAACAACCCCTCAGACTACATTGTTAAAGCTGTTTCAGTTCATAACTGCATTCAAAGAGTGATACTTGCTCAGACTGGCAGAAATGCAGAAAGTGTGTGGAGTCTTAGGCGCCTGCTGACATTGCAAGCTGTTCTTGGGTCTGTGCTCAAGAGGAGCTGCAATGGCCCAATTAAGTAGAGGAAATAGCTGACTTCAAGGAGAAAAGTCTAGTATTTTCCCCTTTTAATTGGGACATATTAATGTGGCGCTGGAAATAATTCAGAGCGTAAGCAGCATGGGATTCAGACAAGAGAAGGGAAAAAAAGTCCTGGCAGAGGAGTTAAAA
The DNA here is from genome assembly GCA_013398225.1 of Steatornis caripensis. Lineage (NCBI taxonomy): Eukaryota > Metazoa > Chordata > Aves > Caprimulgiformes > Steatornithidae > Steatornis > Steatornis caripensis. Next base: position 820,957 of record VZSC01003553.1, on the reverse strand, counting down.
TGATCCATCTATTGTTAAATGACTTAAAGCTGTGCTTTGAAATATGCTCTGAGCAACAAAAATACGTTTGAGGGGAATACTTAACAGGTATGTGATGCATCCTGCTGGGAAAAGGAAATGATGTATGTAGATTGCTTTTCTTATTTAGAGTTTTCCAAAGTTTGCCAAAGCTAGTGGTGGGTGATAGCAGGACCGAGGCGTGCGACGGGAGTTGACAACTGTTGTCTCCTAGGAACTTGTTGTTTGTAACACGTCCCAGTGAATACAGGTATGATGTCATCTAAATCTGGGGCCTAAACCTGCCAAAACAGTATTGAAGAACTTATTTGCCAATGAAAGAGGAAAGCTATTACAGTTTGCCTGGTGGTGATGATGCAATTAGGTGGCTTGTCCCCTGCACTAAGTTTATTACAGTTTAGCATCTTCTGTGCCAGCAAAGCTGTTCGGCTGTGTCAGGGCAGCCGACACTGAGCAGTGCTGACCTGTCACATAGGAAAGCAGAATCCCATTTGCATTCAGCATATGTGCTTGCCACCTACCTGCACTTGTGATCTTCATAAACAAAAGTGGTTAACAGAGCCGCTCCATGCTTTATGCAACTTCTGTAGGTTCGCCGTCTGCGTGCTGAGTCAGCTGGCAGAGGAAGCTGGAAAGATGTTTGTTTTGATGGAGTATTCTCCACAAGACCGTGTTTGAAGCTAGCATTTGCTGCCATTTTCATTTTATGGAGGGTCTTTAAAAGGTGCTGCTCTGCCTTTACAGTCAGAGAAAATCCCATTTGTCAGAATTGTTTTGTGTTTTTTAAATACAAGATGGTGTCTGGAGCGCTGCTGTGTGGCGCAGCAGCAGCAGCTGGGAGTATTTGTGCTGCTAGACCGAGACTCAGTGACAGGTTTCTCATGTGATTGAAGTGTTTTTGATGAGCTCCTTCCTCTGTTGTACCATGCAGAATCTTTAACTCTGTGTTGCAGTGTCTTAACTGTTAAATACTTGCTCAGCAACGTATACATCATTTCTGTTTTCCCAAAACAAGCATAGCCACAACATTTTTTTTGTTACCTGAGCCTGTGCCCTTTTGCTTTGACTGGCCTTGATTCACTGCCAACCTTTTAAGATTATTAGCCATTCTTCTAAAGGATCTCACTCATCCTCCTTTTCCTCTGTTTCCTTCTGTTACCAGTTCAGTACCTTATCTTCGTTAAGGGCGTGAGATCATCCTGAGAGACTCAGGGTTGTGAATGCGTTTCATCCAGTGGCCTATGTCTCGGTAGTGAGTTTTAAGTTACACTTAAACTTCCACCTTCCACCTAGCACCACAGGATATTGCAGCGAATCCTTGTGATGCTTTTCTTCCTGTAGGACCTGGACTTTAAACCTTCTGTCATTCTCTTGTCAAGCCTCATTGAATCCTTCCAATTAGTTTGCTTGGCACTGGTGCTGTGATGAGCCGAGGAAGGGGGAGTGGATGGTGGTTCTAATTCTGAGGCCCAGCAATGTGCCCGTGGAGTTTTAGAGCAGTTTCAGGCTCTGGCCTGAAAAAAAGTGGCCAGGAGTCGCAGCAGCAGTGAGGGACTACGGAAGGGCAGCATGCTGTGGCTCAGCAGACACTTTAAACTGTCTGTCAGGGCGATGGTGATCTTGTGGGTTTTTGGGTTTGGTTCTTTTTTCCATTCAGAAATTTTTCTGCCCCAGTGCGGAACCTCTCTTCTGCAAAGGTATGAGGAGCGTAAAATGAAGGCAGTCTGCTGCCTGCCCTGTGCTTTGGACTACTTCAGCAAAACAGATTTCAGTTGCGTGGTGTGGGGGGTTTTTGTGCTGTTTTTTAGTTCTAATGTTGTTGCAAGGATGTGAAACCCAAAGGGTCCCGGACTCTAGCAGTGATGGCCATGTATATTTCTCCCGGAGGAGGAATGTTCTTCCATGTTGGGCAAAGGGCACTGAAATGTAACAAGTTAAAGTTGAGTCTAAGGTCTGTTCAAAATGCTGGTGAATGTGGCAGCTCTGGTTCTCTAAAAATACTGAGACTTGGACAGTAGACCCGTGACAAGGGTGGTGGTTTTGCCATTCTTTTCCTTCATGCTTCATTCTGGAAGATAAATGTTTATTGCAGGTGATTGTCAATGTGTTATCGACATCTGGAATCTGATTCTCATGTAATTTTTGTCTTTTAGTTGTACTTATTGGAGACTCTGGAGTAGGCAAGAGTAACCTTCTGTCTCGATTCACTCGCAATGAGTTTAACTTGGAAAGCAAAAGCACCATCGGAGTAGAGTTTGCCACAAGAAGCATTCAAGTTGATGGGAAGACAATAAAGGCTCAGATATGGGACACAGCAGGGCAGGAGCGATACCGAGCTATAACATCAGCGTAAGTGATAGCTTGTACAGCTGAAGAGAAGCTTTTGCTGAGGAGGGTAATTTTGGGCCCTTCCGATTCCTCAGGAGCGGCAAACAGGGGGTGTTTGTATTTTATCATGTAATATCCACAACCTGTGGTGGAAAGAAGCTTATATATTATTCAGTCCAGGAACTTGATATAGTATGTCCTGCACAAACTGATTTACTCCACAGTGCTCTCATGATACATAACTGGAGGCATTTCAAGCCTCCAATGTAAGAGCTTTGAGAGACTTGTTTCAATGCAAGCAATTGATAAAGTAATATCAGTGCTCACGAAGGTTTTATCAGTGGTAACCTAAGACCAGAAACCCTTCTGTAGCAGCAAGGAAACACTGCTCACTTTGCGTGCTTATTTAGTTGGAAAAAACCCAGCATAGCAAAGTAAAGGTGGAGGTAATTGTGAGATGGGAGAACACAGCCTGTTTTTTTATGAATGCATCTCTGGTCTGAAAGGAGACCAGCTGTGGCCTTTTTTAAAGGGAATAGATCAAGTTGACATTTTTATGATCCAGTGAGTCATTCGAAAGTCTCTGTGTCACTATGGGCTGTGCCTGTACTGTGGGCCACTCCCCTACAGTGATGGACGGAGGAGACTTTCAGGAGCGGATCAGAGGTTGAAGGTGACAGTAGCTCCCCACAGACTCCAGAGCTTCATTTTTGGGATGCGAGGTTCTACCCACAAGCATGGGGTTTGGCTTAGGCCCTAGACTGTGGGCTATCCTGGCTGCTCTGGTGATCCTGTGGCATAACCCTAGTCTGGATGCTGTGCTTCACTGTTTCAAGTCCCATATAACCTTCTGGGTACTTTTTTTGTGTAGCTGTCTTAGTAATAGCTATTTCCCGTTATTGCACAGTAACTTGGCACTTTTAATCATGATGTTTCTTGCTGGTTCTCTAACACGTCTCCTCGCCCACAGGTACTATCGCGGAGCCGTAGGGGCATTATTGGTGTATGACATTGCTAAGCACCTTACTTATGAGAATGTAGAGCGATGGTTGAAAGAGCTGAGAGACCATGCCGACAGCAATATTGTAATCATGCTTGTGGGAAACAAGAGTGACTTGCGCCACCTGAGAGCAGTCCCTACAGATGAGGCCAGAGCTTTTGCAGGTTGGTAAACTCAAAGTAATTTCCTAATGCTAACTGTCTGGGGATCTGCCTGTCCGGTCTTAGGTACACGAGTGTTCTGGTAGGAAGAAGAGTGTTGCTGGTGATGTTCGTCAGTGTGCTGTTTGCCTCTCATTCAATGAGAAAAGAAGCCTTGTAGAACATGAATGCTGATGTGGCTTCAAGAATCAGCCAGAGGCACTTGAAGATTTTTAAGCCAGATTTATTCTCTTGCCTATGCATTCCTTCTCTCGCAGAAACTGTGCCTATGGCTTTAGGTTTGAGTTTCTTGTATGGTGGTAGCTTTGCACCTGTATATTGCCGCCTTTGTACCAACCGATCTGGATCCCTATGCATATGCCTGTGGTTGAACAGACTTTCATTAATCCGGCTTTCTCACTCTTGTTACATGATTAAGACCTGTGAAAAATAATTCTAGTTTCTGTATGTTTTGCCTTGTTTTAGGCCAAATTTCTTGATTCTAGGAGTGTAGCTGGGTTTCTTACTATAAGGCTTGCTGTAGCTGCATTTGCAGAGTTTATGGCCAGTGAGAATCCCTGCCTGCAGATGAAGGACTGTCATTCCCCCAACTAGCCCCATTGAATAAGCTGCCATGACATACTAGCAGGTGGAAGAAACCTGATGAGTTAAAGAAACTTAAAGAAAATCCAGGAAGCCTCCTCACACAATTCTTGAAAGTGCAACAAATTCTTGCTTTTGGTGATGCAGGAAGATGTGCCTCAAAGTAACACAGCACCAAACTGATGCCTGTGCTTGGGAATGAGTGTAAATTGTAATGTTGGTGTTGGGTGGTGTTGCCTTCAGATCATGAAAGGGGAAAAAGCCACAGCTTTTTGTACTTTTTCTTGATACCCATGCGTCTCATCAGGAACACCGCAAATATAATCTGACACAGAAGTTCTTCCAGATGGGAAATAGATATGTGATGTACCCCTCTAATTAATGTATTTCTGTCCACACAGAGAAGAATGGTTTGTCATTTATTGAGACTTCTGCTTTAGACTCTACAAATGTGGAAGCAGCTTTCCAGACTATTCTGACAGGTGAGTCATGTAGTGCTTTGTGTTTCAAGGGGGAAGGGCAGAAGGCAGCTCAGATATGATGCAAACAGGCATTTATTTGCCTACAAAGTGCTTAAAATTTTGCTGTTTAATCATTCTTCACAGTCGTAAGATTTGGAGTACAGTTTTGAAGTGTCACGGTTGAAAGGCCAGCCTTGAACTCCGAAATGAATCCTTGCTCACTTTGATCTGCCCCAGGTTTCCAGTCAGCCTAGTTGATGTTTCAGTTTCCTATTTGTGTGTGGTATAAGGGAGTGCCCACAGGAGAGAATTCTCTCACCCGAGCATCGAGTTAAAATAGCCATTGTTTATCAGAGGACAAGTCAGTCTAGTAGGTTTCCATCTTTAATGGTGACCATAGCAGTTGCCAAGGGAAAAGCGATGAAAGAGTAGAGGTCCTTCCTTTGAACAACACTGGTAGTCTGAGATGTAGTGACTCCTGAGCTGCAGGGCAGTCACTGTCAGTGCATTTAATAGTCCTGGCTGGACTTCTGGTCTCTGTAGCACGTGATGGCAGTGAGTGCTGTGTTTTTATGCTCTGCGGATAAAGTACATCTTGCTTAAACCCTTTTTTACATAGGCAAAACTTGTTAAGAGTCTGAGACGTTCAACTACAGGTACATGGGGACCTTAGCTTAACCATAGCTTATAAAGGATAGGGTAGGAATTCACAAATTGGTGTGGAAATCACGAGCTGTCATGGGACTTGTGTATTGCTGTATACCCCATCAGCTATAGCCAGGGCATAGTGGGACAACAGTGGTGTGCCTGTGTTTTTTGAGCTTTTGTCATTCCCAACTTTGGCAAATGCCTCTCCAAATCTCCTGTCTGGGTCTTCAAACTATCTTGAAGACTCCTCTGTTTTGGTATATCTCTCTGTTCAAGGTGTGCCAGGGAGCCTCTCGTTTTCTTAGAGTCCCTCCAACATGTTTTCCTTTTTACAAATTTGAACTCCCTTCTTCTCAATGTAGCATGTGCCAGGCTACGTGATCTGCTTGGTACGAGCAGTGGCCCCAGTTCTAAACTATGTGTCTCTGTCAATCAGATCTCACTGCTGTGACACTGGCACCTGATTAGTTTTGAATTTTTTTCTCTTTGCCAGCTAATTTAGACATTCTTTAAAAAACACACCGAAAAGCACTTGTTAGCCATACTGGAACGTGCAGGTGAGGAGGCAGCTAGGAAGTTATTTACTGTAATAAAAGTCTAAATTCTGTGACGTTTCGTGAGTTGTTTGAAATGCTTTCTGAACAGCAGTGGAAAGAGTTGTTAGGCTGCTAGAGTATTACCTGCCTGTGTCCATCGGTTTCTTGTAGTATGCTTAGCTGTAAGAGGCCTCCGATAGGTTCTGGTTCTATGGTGTTTTTTACAGTGGGTTCCTAAGCAGTAATGCTCCTGTCCACGTATGTGCGAAAAAGTAAGCGTGTCTGTGTTAAATGAATAAACAGTGCATAGGGATGCTTGTCATCTCGCTGCTTCATGCGATGCTGAGACTAGAACTTGAGTTCATTTCCTCTTTAGCCAAAGCATGTGGTTCCCTTTTAACTTGAGCGAAGTCATTGGTTGTAATTCAACATAGCACACATTAAAAAAAAAAAGAGGGAAGTTATGTTAGCTTATACATTTACTCTCTACATGACTAACTGCTAATGCCATCAGAGGGTGGATGGCTAAGGAGTGGCTGAATGTGACAGTATCTGGGATGCCTGCTGGATTTCCTGTTTTCTCACCTACCTAAAGGCAGTCCTGTCAAAAACGCGCAGGAATTTGGGCATGGATTTTTCAGGAGAAAGACGTTTTTATGGCTTACTTGTAACTGCTAAAATCTAAAACTTTTTCCTTTATGCATGTGTCCTTGGTAGCCCTTCTCAGGAGCGCATAGACTGAACGTGAGGTCAGATTCTGGCCACATGTGCCCTGTACGATGTAGAACAGCCTTGCTGCCTGCGTTTTCAGTTTTCAGAGGGGATCAGGTTAGTTAACCCTGAGATGAAGGTTAGTTAATTAACTTTCATACTTGTTCAGCACCAGCACTAATAAAACAGAACTGGAAATACATCAGATGTTGTTTATCCCCTCCCAAGGTGGCTGTCAGGCTGTCACAGCCGATATAAACTGGTCACCTAATTGCCTTCATCTCCTGTTGGACCCTTCCATTCTCTAACGGTGAAGGCTGAAGAGGTGGAAAGTTTGCTGCATGCCCTGGGCCACTGCCTTACTTCCACAGAGCTGTGCAACGCTCAGACAATACGCTGCTGTTGCCATGGGGAAGCAGTTCACCTCCTGGGCACAGGCTAGGCTCTTTCTTTATCTCTCCTTGCATGCTTCCAACAGTACTCTTTATTCCAGAAGTAGTTTTGGATTCTAATTCGTGGAGGTTTGATTTTTTTTTTTTTCCTAGTTTAATTTTTCTGTAAGGGAGAGCAGTCTGTAATGGGAGAAGAAGCGACTAAAACTTGCCCTCGGTGGACTCTGACAGACGGTTGAGGCTGTTGATTTTCCACAAACGTCAGTGTTCCCTGCACCTTGCTCTGACAGTGTTTTGGGTAAAGAGCGCTTCGGTGTGTGGACAGGATCCTTGTTCAGGAGGGGCTGGTTCAACTGTGCTGGAAGGAACACTTCTGCTGATTAGTGGGCATGTGGCTCGCTCCAGACAGGAGCTCCTGTTTCAGGGAGATAAAGATGAAGTAAATAATGCATTAGCAGCAGGTTGGCTCCATCTTGGCTGTGACTGGCATGCAAAGGACAAATGTTCTGCCAATAAACTTCTCGATAACACTTCACAGCTGGCTTTTTCTGTTAATGATTTGCTTTGAAGGAAAGAGGGAAGCAGTCATCTGAGGAATGTGGTTTTCAGAGTGACCCTGCAGAATCATGGATAGGCTGTATTTGGCAAGGCTGCCTCCAAGCATGGTGCCTGCGGGTGAAATGCTTGCTGTCCTTTGAAGAAGGAAGTTGGCTTTGCCACAGGCTTCCAGCAGAGGTGGCTGACAGAAGGGGCAGGGCATGCTGCTGCACCAGCTCTGCTAGTATTTGCAGTGCTGGGAACTGCCCCGCAGAGAGGGCCCAGGCTGCTCATGATGTCTTTCACACAGCTGCTTAGATCTCTCCTGAACAGGGTGTCGCAACTAAGGTCTGTAGCAAAACCCCTTCCTTCTCCAGCCCTACAGAGGCTGGTCTGGTTGGGACGGTGCTGGGAAGTCGTACGAGTATTTCCCGTGGAGGTGTAGCAGGGTCGGTGTTAAGCTTATCCACACCTGGATTCTCCGATTAAGCCGCTTTGAATAGATGGCTTTGGGCATGGGAAATAGGAATCCATTATCATTAGCACTGTTACGGTGGAAGAAGGGGGAGAAAGCTTTTCTTGCCTCTCCCTGTATTATAGAGGACTTTGAGATGGGGGGTGTAGCTTAAATCTGGTGGGCTTCCTGTCCTGCTGTGGATTCCAGGTGAGGTTTTGGGGACCTTTTCCTTCTGTGGCTTAGAGTAATAGTCCCTATCCAAATTCTTCTGTTGCAAGATGTCTAGACTTCAAGGGCTGATTGTTGTGCACACAAAGCTGCTTTGTATCATCTGGCAAATAGGAGAGACTGGTATTATAACCCCAGCCACTCTGAGCATTCACAGCAGGATAAAGCATCCTTAAAGTAAACTGGAGGCTGCCTCCGTTCCCTGCCGGGCTCTGTGCTGTCTCTGTTCCTGGACTGCATTCTGCTGTGGCTTCATCTTTAAGGAATCCCATCTCCAAGGAAACAACATCACAGGGCATTAACATAAAAAAAAAAAATTCTAGGGATTTCCTCTATTCTTAGCTCTGTACACCTGAAAATGAATGAAACGCTAGTGCAGGCTGAGCAGACAAGGACTGGACAAGGTCCTCCTAGGCAGCAGTGTCACTTTTTCCCGGCGCTCTTACAGTGCAAGGTCTGTCTCACACAGTCACCAATTATGCAGTGATGCATTCTGCTGAATGTGCTCTTAATAAGGTCTCATTCAGTTACTGAGCAGAGTGTAAGGTCTAGTGTCTTCATTAAAAAGCGCATGTCTTCATTAGCCTGGCATTCTTTGTGCATGCTGGTTTCAGTGTAGGTTTTGCTGCTGGGCATTTTGCCCCAGCGAGAGCAGGTTTAAGCTGTTCCCACCTCCCCTCTCACACCAGCACGGCTGTGTGTGGCGGAAGAGTGTGCAACTGATGCGGGGGAAGGCAGGTTTTGGCCGTTCGGGCTCTCTCACCTAGGGCAGCATGCTGTGACTGTGCAAAGGTTTGCACTGCAGAAGAGGGAGAAGCGGCAGTGAGCAACAGACTTGGGGCTGGTGCAAGCTGATTCAAGCAGCACAGCTGCTGAATGTCCTTGCAGAATTGCTGGGGAGGCCATGGAAGTGGGATCGTGGAAATATGTTCCAAGTGGCAGAAGGGTTAGACCCTTTATCAGCAGAGAAATCAATGTTGTTAAGATTGTTTTTAAGGCTTCAGGGCTGCTTACTGGAGATCTTTGCTGTAAGGAGAGGATGTTACACAGCGGGCGAGTCCTTGCTCACAGGCGTGCAGCACATGTGTGACAGCTTGTGTTAGGGACTAGCACGAACTTGTTCAGGAAGGTCTCTGGAAAATGGAGAGCTGCTGCTGCTGGAGGTGCTGCTAGTGAGTTCCCAGTAACGAAGGTGGCAAGAGCCTTCTCCTGTGGAATGGGAATGGGCAGCGTTCTGTGCTTGCAGGTAAACTGGCTGTCTACCCTGAGCTGGGGCAGGGCAGTGGAGCAGAACACTTGTCCTGAGGAATGCAAAGCACTTCTCTTCCAGCCGTGCTCCTGCCACCTCGGCGCCCAGGCTCTCTGCTGAGCATTGCTGAGTGCCCGGCCACGGGTGAGGCTGATCTTGATCTGCAAATTCCCACACGGGGTTGCAGGTGGCCTTAAAGGTCTGATTTCATGGGATTCACTTAACTTGTGAAGTTGTTTATGTGTAAGGCTGTTGGAGAGAAGAGTGAACTTGAGAAAGGGTGAAATCGGAAAATCCTTTTATGTGTGGAGCTCGTTTGGTTGCCTCAGTGACTTGATCTGTCACTGAATGCGTACGTAAAATCCAGTTTTCTGAACACTCTATCCCTATCTGAGTCTGAGCTGTGAGTTTGGAGGCCCGACAGGCAGATTCCTTCAAAGTGCCACTCGCAAAGGTGAGTGTTACATGTACAGCCCACAGATACAGCACAGTATCTACGCAACAGATTTGTATTTCACCAGCAGTTCCATGGATGCGCGCAGCCCTGCGCTTACTCTTCCTGGGAGCGCTCAGCCTCTGTGTTGGCAGCTGAAGTCAGTGCAGGCTTTTTGCATCAAGGGCAAGGTTTTCAAGCCTTGTTTGTCAGGGACCCTTTTTAGCTCCTCAATGCCATCTCTTGCGATTGTCGCAAATGCAGGCGCTGAGCTGTGTGATCAGCCCTTGGCAGCAAAGAGGACCTCTCCGCACAAAGTTGCTCCATTTCCAGCACTGAAGTGATGTCAGGATGTGCGCTAAGCAAGCAGCTCATTATAATTCTGAACAAAGGCTACTCGCTAATGACCAATTTCTGGTGGAAAAGACGTGTCTTGGTCTGGGGTCAGGCGAGGTGTGTGTTTGCACAGTTGTTACCCAGATAAGAGACTTCAGGCCTCCAGAAGAACATGGACCTTCGCTTTGTTTCGCCAGAGTTGTTCGCGAGCTGCCCTCCTCCCTGCTTTGCTCTGCAGGAGGAGTGGAGTGCGGACACCCTTGTCTTCTGTAGCCTGGGCTTATCTGAAACCTTAGCAGTGAGCTGGAGCATGCGAATTGGGTGTGGGCATCAACTCCCTTCTCTCAGGGGCTCTGCTGCTTGGCAGTGCTGGTGCGGCTGTCGCCAGCATGCTTTTCTGTTGTGCAAAGCAGGAGATGTGATGTTGCCGTTTCAGGGTTGGCGTTTTGCTGAACGTGAAACACTTTCAAACTTCGGTTAAACTGAGGTTTAGCAAGCTTTTTTTAAAAAAGACTTTAATGGTTTAAAACTCGAATTTGCAAGTGAGTTCCTCACATTCTATTTTTGGTATCCCTTATTTCCTTTCTGGGGGTGAAGTGCTACACATGCTGTACTCTTTCTTCTGTGCAGCTGAAGTGCTCTTGTAGCTACTCTGAGTTTATGCGCAGCACGCGCCATCGATCACTAACGAATGCCAGGGAACTGGGCAAGGCTTTCGGTGCAGGGTGCGGCCTTTCCTGCTCCGAAGCCTGCTGGGGAAGGCACAGGAGTTTAACCGACGCTCTCTGATTTCTGCTGAAATTTCTTCATTTGGAGACCGTATTTCTTCTCTGCAGTTTTGAAGTTTAGCTACACTAACCCTGCAAATCTGGTAAAGAGTTTGTGTGCTGCTTAAGGGGCCGAGTCCCCCCATTTGGGCCCCAGTCAACCTTTCTGAAGATTTAAAACCGCTTTGCGATAGGCAAACTGTGGTACGTGATAGGCATGCTGAGAGAGAAGAAATTGCCCTTGCAGTCCTATCGGAGAGAGAAATTTTGAATGGTTCTTTTTAATGCTGCTGTTGTCTGCGGATATGTCGGCAAACGTGTGACCACTGCCCTCAGGGCCTTGGGAACCATCAGGAAGAACTGATGGGGTACGTGGTTTCTGATTCCTGGCAAAAAAATTGGTGAGTTCTGTCTGCTCACTAACTTATCTCAAGGGGAGTTGTTAAAAAATTAATTGATTTTGCAAAAATATAAATATTTTATTTCTGAATACAGAAAGCGTCGCGATTGAACTTCTTGTGAACGGTTCTGTGCATTACCTACGTATTTCCAAAACTATGGGAAGTCTCTATGTATTTTTTGCCTGGTTCCCTCCAGATTTAACTTTCTGATGGTGTTTTGCTGGTATACGCGTAATGACTAGCTCTTTCTCATCTTCCAGAGATCTATCGTATTGTTTCCCAGAAGCAAATGTCCGACAGACGTGAAAACGATATGTCTCCAAGCAACAACGTGGTTCCCATTCATGTCCCTCCAACCACTGAAAACAAACCAAAGATGCAGTGCTGTCAGAATATATAGAATTGTCCATTCTTTCCTAAAAGGCTGTGTATATTCCCCAGGTCCAAGATTTAAATATATTTGTAATTCTCGTGGTTACTTTCTGGTGTTCAGTTACTGCTTATTCCTTCTGAATTTCTTCATGTCTTAAACACTTTGATTTCAGTGTTTATAAATTGCTTCTATGTGGCTGCAGTATTTTCTCAACACCGGCTTAATCAGTTTTGGTTCAGCAAATGGTTTGGAACTGATCTGATCTCTTTCCAACATGATGCCCGCTAGTCAGAGCACAGACACCTTTAGTGAGCACTTGGAAGATGTTACTCCGCTCCTCGCAAAACTGTTACTGTCAGGTTAACTGGGAAAATATCCCTGGGCGGGATAATCTTTCCTTGTCTTAAGGTGTTGTATACTGCATCTAAAGCTTGATGAAACGCCCGTTGCTCTGAAGTGCAATTTTAATGTAAGTTAAATGTTTTTGGCTACATCTTCAGATTGCCAAGTTAAGGATTTTTTTTTTAATAGATTATTATGGGGGAGAAAAGAGAGTTTCTCGTGAACAAGCAGCAGGGTTCGTGCTACCTGTGAATGAGCTTTTGTGGCACGGCACCTGCTGCAGAAGAGGTTGTGCTGGGAGGCAGAGCTGCTGGGAGGCTGGCCGGGGAGCCGCTGGCGGGACTCACTGCGAGGTGCCTCTTGTGAAGAAAGCAAAAGCACGAGCTGCGTAACTGCTGAAGGGTCACTCTGGCACTGGGACTTGCAGCGTGTTTGTGTGCTGCCTGAGACTTGGCCTCCACCGTGTGGGTGGTATCAGGGTTTGAGCATGCCTTTTTTCTTTCATGATACACAGACTCGAAGGGGGTTGTCACATACTACATATCACATTTATTAATATATTCAGATGCTTGAGATGATGAATCGATAATGTCCACAACCTGGTCTTAGTTTTCAGTTCTGCTTCGTATGGCTTTTTTAAATGATTCCAGTGGTTTGGTATATGTTCCTTAACACATCTGGAATAGTTTTCTTGCTGGATGCGTTCCTCCTGTGGTCTGTCGCTCAGTACAAATCACCTGTTCAATTAGCTTGTTCAGGGATACATGAACCGTGCCTTCTGTCGCTGCACTCACTGCGTATGTCTCAGTACGCTCTATTCCCAGACACGTCGTTGATCTGAGATTTGGGGGCTATAGGCACTGAATTTCTCTAGTATTTGAAAGAACTGCTTGTTGTGTAAATGCCTGCAGTTATTTATACAATTAAGGGAAGTAGTTGATTGTAGGGGACATTTCTCAAACTCTGATATGACCCACTTGGAACATCTGGATCTGGGTAAGCACTGCCAGCTGCGTTTCGTACCCAACCTTTCTGTCTTGCGGTGCTCATGATGTGTAAGGCACACGGAAGGCATTGCTGTAGTCGGTCACTTGTTTTTTTAAATCCATTTCTCCTCCTAATATTAGTTCTGAAGATGCTGTTTTGATCTGTTTGTAAATTACTTTGTATTTTATGCATGTACTGTACCTTGATTCATTATTTTTTTAGATTGATTTAAAATATATTAATCCATGATTCTAATAAAGAATTACAGGGGACGACTCAGTACGGTGTTGGGTGCACTTTTTGGGAGAACTGGGATTTCATCTGAAGGTTTTTACTGGAAGCTAGTAGGCTTCTTGGAACAGGCTGTGAGAAGATGCTGAAGTGGAAGTACCCCTGAAAAGGAGCTGAAAGGGTTGTGTAACACGGTTGCCACTTTCACTCAGGCCAGGCCTGCAGGTTTTTGCTGTACAAGGCAGTAGACTTAAGCTTTTTGATCCCAGTTCGGTGCCCAGGAGCCAGACTGCGAGCGAGTGCTGTGCGTGGCGTCCCTGGCAGCCTCTGGCCGCCCGCTGCAGGCAGCAGTCCCCCACCGAGCGCCTGGGGCAGCGCTGGGGGCTCTGGGACGAGGGCAGCTTGGGGCCTTTTAGCATTGTGGGAGAGCGAGGATGAGGTGTGAGACTGGGCCCCTGCTTCCCATGGGAGCCGTTCTCATGGCACTTTCTCTGGCCAGACTGGACTGTGATTTGGAATTAACTACATTACTGGGGCAGTTAAGTTCTAGATTTGTCGCCTGGAGGTGCAGGGTGAGTTTCATTTCGTTCCCTTTTCTGATTCACGTAAGCAGGCAGCTCAACTCAGCTGTCACGTCAGCTTTGGATTTCGCATGGTTTTATGCAAGACGTTTCCTTGTGCAGCAAATGCAAACACAATGATGCCTGTGGGAGCACAAACCCCTGTCAGAAGCCGAGGCCGCCCCTGCCCCACGCGGAGTTTGCGTGTGTGCACGTACTGCTTCCTTCGCCTTGTGACAGACAGTGCGATGTTTAAAGTCCCGGGCAGCTGTGAAATGGCTGCGTGTGCTGTTAGAGAAAGTAAGAACTCCAATTTTTTTTTTTCTCTTGCCAGAAATTTAAAATTAATGATCATAAAACAGGCCTTAGACAGAAAGGCCGTGCAAAACCTGATTTTGTGCTTAGAAACTGCTGCGATGTGGAACTTAAAATTTTCATTTGTAAAGCCTTCATAAGCTATTGGCTATTAAAGCAAAGGGTGCACGTACAGAGATGTAGCTTTGTACCTATTAAAGCCTTTGCCTAGCGTTTTATGGTTTTGTGCTGCTTTTTCCTGACTGAGCACTGCGGTGCTGTGGCAGTGGAGCCCAGCCGGCCCCGGGCTGGGTGATGCTCCTGGGACAACGAGGTACTTCCCGAAGTGCTTTGGGAGACACAATGCAAGACTTGATTCCAGCTGAACGCTGACCCTGATTCCGTCTGAACGCTGACCCGACGGGGCGTTGTTCCCCTTCAGCTGCTGAGTCATCATTCCGTGCTGTAGTTGGCATTGCTTCTGGACTGAAGTGTCTCTTCTCTGCTAATAGGAGGCAACCGATTCGAACAGATGCTGTTTCTGGGCCCTGAAATGAGCTTTCTGAGTTTCCAGGAACTCTATAACACTGCAAAATTGACTTCACTTGCCAAAAGCTTTTGCTATCACGTAAGTCTTTGGAAGTCCCAACCTTAACAATTATGAAGCCGTTCGGCAAGCATCAGTGGTTCTTGTGCTTGATGGGAGTTGAGGTTCTGACTCGAGCAGAAAGGACAGGAATTGTTCTGATTTAAAGACATTTTTATTCAGCTAGAATTTCTTACTCTAGCCGTTCAAATCTGATGAATTTCTGGCCTTAAATAGCTTATTGAGTGTGACTTGTCAAATAAGAAGATTACATGCTGGGCTTTAGTTAAGATTGTTAGAAATACAAAGCACAAATATTGAAAAAGCTTCAACGTGCAGCAGTCGGCTGCGTTGCCTGGGAGTCCTTAATTCTGCACGTGTTGCTGCTGCAAACATGTGCTCGTGATTTATTGATTAGGCTCCCTGGGAGCACCGGGAAACCTGCTGAGACTGCCGCCCTGTGTCCTGGCTCCTCGCTGCTGGGTGCGCTAGGGTAACTGCTGGCCTGTATCCTCCAGTGCGTGGCTGAAGGCGCAGCGACCTGCTCGTGCCACGGAGCGCTGTCCCAGCACGCGCTGAAACGCGTCACGTGAAAATCAGAGAGAGACCTGGTGGCGATTGCTCTTTGTGGGTGTGCGGGAGCGTGTCCCGCCGGGCTTGTGCGTCAGCAGGGTCTCTCGCTCAGACCCGCTAAGGCTGAACTGCTGGGCAATGAGAGCTACCGGAGGGGTTGTGAGAAAGACACGTGAGGTGCCAGGTATGTTTTGTTTTAAAGCTGGGCCTTGCTCGAAATTACCTCCAAAGTACAGTCTGAATTACACATGGTGTTTTCTGAGAGATCCTGCAGCTTTGGGCTTGTAAGCCTGATGCCTGTGGGTCTTTTTTGTTGAGGGGGACAGCCCCTTCGTGACCAGCCGCGTCGCCTGGAGAACTCGGACCTGAACACAGGCTGGAAGTTTTAGTCTGCAAATGAGTACGTTTGAGAAATACGCATTGAGAGAAATCCAATTTATTTTGTACAAGGCAGGATACCTTTGCACAGTGAACAAATATATTACAAATCTGTCTTGCCTTAAAAAAGTATTGCCATTTTGGTGCCTATGTCCTAAGCTAATGCTAAGATACAAGGTGGTACTTGTTCTGTTGGTTTTGTTTGGTTGGGTTTTTTTCCTGTTAAGCATTATGCCCGTCGTTGCATTGGGTGTGAAAATCCGGCTTTGAAAAAAAAAAAAACCAGCCACTGAGCACGTCTCTGCTGTCTGGAGTCTCATCGCAAACTTTACAGCAACGCACACACAAACGCTGGTCGGGCCGGCAGCTGAGGCTGCTTGTGCTGGGTGTCAAGGTAGGTCTCTAACAAGAGTATTCCTCACGGAACTGCCTTTCTCTTGATATTTTTGAGGTAAGTCTTTCTATATGTGTACGTAAAATATATTCCTACTGGCCCTACAAAATAACTGTCTACTTAGATCTGAAATAAGGCTTTCCTGGAAAATAAAACTATTATTGCAGATCGGTCATTGCCCCCATGCACACATGCAGCATTCATGTAACTACTTATGCATTATCCTGCAATGTGAAAACCTGCTGCTCTGGAAGCCCGGGCGATCCCTGGGCTCAGCTCGGCTGTCTCCCTGCAAAACTCTCGGTTTGCACAGAGGGGTTCAGAGCCAACCCGGCCACCCCATGGGGTGCCTGCTCCTCCAGCCCCTCCATCACCGGGGCTCCCCACACCCTGATGTGAGCGTGTTGCGGCAGCGAGCACAGGGGTGCTGTGCAGGCTGCCAGCGGCTCAGTACCACCGTGCCAGGGGCTTCGATCCCCGAGGCGAGGGCTGCACCCTTCTGCAGGGACACAGGCTGGGCCGCAGCAGGGTGATCCGACGCCTGGTCTGACTCGGAGCCGGGATCGAGCTGCTGCCGCCGAGCTGGAAGGCTCCTCTTCGCAGTCCCCTAGAGCAGCAGGTTACGCGAGTGATCGTGCTTTGAGCAAACTCATTGGTGCTGGTTTCGTTCTCTTCTACTTCCATCAGACTGGCGAATGTGCAACAGAATTTTTTTTATATTTAAGAGGCAATCAACTTGCTACTTCCACGTTTGCCTAATAAAATTACATACTTAGAATCAATACTATTTCATGCTCAGAATCTACAAGGAACTGCTTAACGGCAAGTATGCTACTTTCTAGGTCAATAAAGATTACCAAAAAAAAAAAAAATCATGGTGGCTTAGTCCAAAGCTTTACCATGGGCCAGCTCCTTGATAATGACTTGACAAACAGCTGCTGAAAAAGAAAACGCAGTTTCGGCTCAATTTAATGACATTTCAGGTAGAATCATCCGCGGATAAAGTTGCACTACACGGTAATGCACATCAAATTAAAGAGTGTCATAAAGGGCATGCTGCTGTTAAGTGAATCGTGGTGAGATGGTTTGTAAGGATGGTCTAGAGAAGCCGACGTGTCTAGGCTTTAGGGAAGGAAACCAAAGCAGGGTTAGTCTGTGCAAACCTGCAGCGTCCCAGGGAAGTAAAGGAAGGTGCATCAGTTTACACCACCCGACGGATCTGGTGCTTTTCTCTAACAAAACAGAAGCTCTATAAGGAAAATTAAAGCCTATCTGTGCCAATCAAAGTATTGTCTAGCTTGTTAACAGTGTGGTAAGCTGGCTGCGAGACTCATTGTTGAAACTCAAGGCATTAACAAAGGTCAGCGGACATTTGCCGAGGTGTTACGTTTTAAAAACTGCACAGAATGTGTCTGTGTTAATATTCCTCAACTCAAATACTCTGGTACCGAATATAAAGATGAAAATCTCAGGGCTAATTGCTAAGCATGATCTGCACAGGTTGCACATGGTGATGGTGGTAAATGAGGCTTCCAGACAGTGAAATGACAAGTTTCCCTGCTTTCATTCAGAAAAAATTGTCCATTTCCATGACAGGCGTAAAATACATCCCAGCGTATTCCCAGTCACCTTGTTCCTAACAGTAAAAGATTTCTTGATGCAGTTGGTGGAAATGTACATCTGTAAGTCCTTCTACTTAGCATGGTTTTGTGTTTTATTTTACAGCAAAGCCAGGGTTAGAGTACATGCCACAGAGAGTTTTTGCCTGGAGCATGTAGACACCTTCCTGGGGTGATGCGCTCCAGTCGCGCGTGGAGGAGTTCTGTCTCGTTAGTTCCCGTTACCCATATAAAAATGTCTTTATAAATAACATCATGCAGCAGCGGTTGGCCCAAGCTGATGTTGCGTGACGTTAGGTCCTTGCGTAAGACAGCCTGAAGTCCCGGTGGCATCCTGCGGCGCAGAAAAGGATTGTCTTCTCTTTTGCTTCCTCAAAGTTTGTGTTTGCAGCACAGCACACCAGTGAAGTTCATCCCTTTAAGACTGCTTATCCCAAGATGGCCCGTGCGTCGGGCTGTGCCTTACGGGGAGGAGGTCGTAGTGACTAGGAATGTGACTGTTCCTAGGCAGGTCGTATGGATTTTGGAGGTAACTGGCACTCCGACTGCGGGCGTCTTGGACCACGCTGACAGTGGGCTCTGGGGAAGCAAGGAAAACCGGGTTACGGTAACCAGCAGCGCGCCCCAAACTAGCTACTCTACTTGTGTTACTTTGTCACACGCACAGAGCGTCAGCTTCCCAAACCATCTCTTCCCCTCACAGCTTTACTGGCAGCACACGGGGCAGCGCGTGGGGCAGCACAGGGAGAAAAGCACCCCGCAGACCCAAGGGCAGGTAGTTCCCAAAGCCCTGCAGCCAATGTCTTCCAAAGGCCAATGCTTCCGTGCTTTCAAAACCCTGCAGCTGCACTTCGTGGCAGTTTAAGGCAAGAGCACGAAGAGGGGACTGCAGCCCTCCTGTGCCGCGGCTGCAGGAGCAGTTCGGTGCTGTACCGCGCTCACGGCCCCCACCGCAGCACAGCCCCCCCACCCGGGACTTAGCGTCCCAAATCAACACCAGCCGGAGAACTGTGCCAAGCCCGTGCTACTTGTGTCGGGAAAGGAAAAAAATAAAATCGACGTCTACAATAAAACCACCAGCTGTCGGAACAGCCCTTCTGCCGCCCGCCCCGCTTACCAACGTCGTAGATGTTTTTATTGGCTGTCGATGAAGTTGGCATTTCTGAATACGGGGATTCCCTGTGGCCGGGCGATTTCATTTCCACGTAGCTGCTCTCGGAGTGTTTGCATGTTAAAATGGGGGGGTCTTTAATGGTGGCGTATGGGTTTTCACTGCTGTTCAGAGAACAAGTGCTGGAGCTGCACACAGATTCTTTCATATAATCTGCAAAACAAGAGCGGAGTGGGCGTGTTAGACTTACGAGCTTGCTAAGGTTAATTAAAACTGAACCTCTGCAGGAAGGGTGGGGGGACAGGCGGCAGGGGGTAAGGAAGATCCTTGAAGCATCCAGCACGGACACCCGACGCTTGTGCGCTGGGTGTGTCCAGGCCATTGCATCCACAACTCACTAGCAGGAAAGAAATAAAAACCTGCTCGATACCGAAGGCTGTCCTGTAAAAGGCTCTAGTTGTCATTTCCTGCAATATTTAATTGTAGGTGGCAATCCTTTCCCTCCCTCCCCCTAATTCCTAAGGAGCTATGTTTTAATCCCGCTCCGCCTGCCCCGCCGACCCGCACACCCATGTGCGCAGCCGTGGCCGGTCGGCTCCACGAGCAGGACCTTCTGCTGGTACGTGGCCTGCTGGGCCAGCCACAGGGCGAGTGTCCCGGGGGCTTCGGTCGACATCAAATGCCGTAGGTTTGAATGCAAAACACCTCCAGCAGGCTTAGAACTGCGTCAGTGCAGCGTATGCGCGAGTGTCCCAAGAGCTCCGGTTTCTGGGGCTACCCGGCACCAGGAGAAACCGACTTCTTCATATTCCCTCTGCCATTAAGACCAGGAGGAGACTGCTCCTGCTAGCGGGGAACGCTCGGGTTTCTGCGGCGGAGGACAAGCCTCCATCCAAGCCTCGCTTTTGCTTTGCCTTTTTTTTTTTTTCCCCCCATGGCTGTGGACATCTACTGCTCCTCTCCCCTAGGCTGGAGAAAACAGGAGATGGTGACAGAGGAGGCGCTACGTGGGGAGAACAAGGTTGGCGTGAGAGTCGTAACCACCGGTCTCCCCTGTCGGTGACCCTGGCTGGGGTACGCCAGCAAGGTACAGTGCCAGTCTTGCTTTAAAAATAATAAAAAAGAAACAATAGAGAATAAATAGGTCTTAACATTGACATTCAAGAACGTGCCATTGCTGCTGTGTGCATCCTGCTGGGCAGTGCCATTAATTTAGAATTAGAGCGATGCAATGAAAGATGAGGCATTTTCTTGTGCTGGGTTACAGTACAAAGGCAGATCCTGGTATATATGAAATACTCCCGGTGAAATAGCGGGACTTGCAAAATAGCTGCAATCCCAGCTGCCCCCGCTATCTAGTATGGGAGACAAAAAGAGAAATTCAGGTTAAGAAATAGACAGACAACAAGATATCGCTTCTCCTTTACAAACCTCGGCTCTGTGCCTATGCGCCCCGTCCTGCTAACTCACTCGTCAGGTCTGCTTCACTCTGTGGTGCACGGCTCCCTCCATCAGCTCTGGGGCTGTGTGTGCGTGTGTCCCCCCGTCAGCCCCCGCGCTTCGTGCCCTTCGTCTTGGCTCAGCCGGGGGCTAGCACTGAGCAGGCGTCCACAGCAAGGCGTTGGGCCGTGCTCTGCGGCCTGCAGCGAGCTGTTGCAGTTCTGTGCTCCAGTGGCAGCGATGCGAGCGAATCTCGAGAGTCCTCAGCTCTCAGGGTTAGCGAAACCAGCTTGGTGGGCAGCTCCACCGCGAAGCAAACCAGCTGCACCGTGCTGGGACCATCAGGGCCGTGAGGGCTGGCAGGGGCCCTGGCACCAGTGCAATGTTTATTTAGTAATAAAATTAAGAAACTCCTCATCTGACTTCAGCCTGGGTGAGGTTAACAATGCCTTTGCTTCGAAGTGAAACACATCTGTTTTGGTACATCACGGGAGACAGGAACCGAAGCAACACAAATATTCCGCGGCTGCTGGAAGCAGAGTTTGACCCTCCAGCTTCACCAACCCCATCCTGGTACAGGCAGGTCAGTGAGAAGCCGTCCCGTCCTGCCCTGCCCTAATGAGCGATGGAGAAACCCTGCAAGAGCAAAGGCTTCTGCACATGAGCGACCTCCGCGTTATTAGCTTTGGCTGTGTGACTTCAACTGAGGTGCGACGCAGTCTAGGATGCGTCAGCGTTTAAAGGTGAGGAGGCAACAGACAAAGACTAACAAGTCCTATAATAAGAAATATGAAAATCTTTAGGCTAAACATACCTGTGCTATAGGCACTGCGCCCCATTCTTCAGTCACTGGGAGGGTTGTTCATGGGTGAACTGGCTCATGCGGGCAAGGAGCTGAAAGCTCGCGGCGCTGCCCGAGCTGAGCCGGTGCAGGGGCACTCGCCGCGTTAGGGACACGGCCCCGACGCGGGGCAGAGACTCGGCCCTGAGGCTTTTAATTCATTCTTGGCCAAAATAAAAGGCTCAGCTCCACATGGCAGCAAGCTACAGCTTCCGGTGGCTACCAGGAGTACGTAGCGCTCGTTAGGAGAGCCTGGGCAGCCTTTAATAAGCCGGCTCTAAATTTTGGGATGAGAGGGCAGGAAGACTGTCGCAGACTCGCTCCTCTGCCTCAAGCCGTGCTGCTGAGCCAATGCCCACGGGGGCCAAGGCAGGAGCTCACGAAAGCGGGCGGCGTGAGTAGGCGCGTGCGGGTTTCGGACCATGGCAGGACGAGAGGGCAAAGCGAGCGTCACGCGTGAGCCTGAGGCGGCCGGTGCCTGGAGAGTCCGCTACAAAGCACTCCCTGTCGGCACCACAGCTGGGACGCAACAAATCGAAAGAGAGCCGGGTTTAAACTCATAAAATGTAGATTATAACAGACTGCCGGCTACTGCGGTGAAAAAGGGGGAAGAGCGAGAAGTGCCGCTCCTGCAGTGCTGTAGCACGCAGGCAGCTCGCTGCGTGGGTCAGCGCTGCTTTTTTCGTGGAAGTGGGCACGTCAGAGCTGGCGTAGGCAAAAATCCCAGCACATCATGTATTTTATTAAGTCCAGCTCAGCGACTCTTATCTTCCTAAGCTAAAATTCACCCATACTGCTGCTAGCGCGGACACTACCTCCCAGGCAGGCGTCCCTGAGGCCGCAGCTGCAGCACCAGCCCTTCCCTCCCCAGGGAAGCCCAGCGAAATACCGCTTGGGCTGCCCACGCTCCGCTGGCCTCGCCCAGGAATTGCCTTTTCCCAGAAGATACCGAGAAACAGCGCGGCTGAGCGCAGATTCCCGCTGACGTAAATGGGAACTCCGCGTCTAGCTAGGGATTAGACTTTTCGCTCTGGATACAATATAATTTCCGGAGCACCAGCGTATGTTTGGTAACATGCGATACACCAGGGAGTCGTTAGCCCACGGGACACATTATGCGTGAGATCGCAGAGAATTTAACTCTAAAGGATGTGGAAGCATCTGAGTTACTTTGTTATTAAGGTAATTGAGGGATAATTAAACAGTCTGGCATCAATTGTCAAATTTCATTTCATGAATTAATTTAACCCAGAGGAAATGTATTTAGAAATTCTCTGCCCATTCACGCCGCGGGCCGTGTGCGAGCTCTGGCGATGCCGCCTCGGCATCCTCCCACGTACCCACGGGGCTGCGCTCTCGTGGAGGCGCAGAGCTGAGCCCGACCGTGGCACTGCCACCAGCAGCGCTGGTACTCGCCGCAGGCACTTGATCAGCTGGACACGCTGGAGAGAGCTGAGGAATACGCGCTAACTCTGAGGTCTCTGTCTTCTGTGTTGCCTGGATACCGATCACCAGATCTTTGAAGGAGGTTTTATTTTTGCTACCAGGGACTGGAAATGCACTTGTCCCTCCCACGGCCCGAGTTCCTCTCTTTGGCCCTGGCATACTAATGACAAGCCTCGGTACCTGCTGCCACGTTTGAAGTGCTAAGGGAGTAGGATGTACACAGGTAAAACACGCTCTCCTACTAGTTAACCACAGCTATGGATGACGTTCAGTGTCGGCTGCCTTCATTAACCTGGCTAACCTTCGCTGCTGCTCGGGCAGTAACGTAGCGATGGCTTATGGCTGCTCTTCAGCGTGACGCGGTTGTGGGGACACATTCCTGCCCAACCAACAAATGAACCACGCCGACCCAAGCCCCACGTCCCTGAGGTAAGTGCGTTAGTGTTTCTGGCTGCCGGGATTTTGCTGGCTAGTGTACAAAGCGTCGGGTTTTCTCCTTTAAAAAAAAACCCAACCAACTAAGAAAAGCCTTGGCCGCAAGGAAAAGCTTGGAAACGAGCACCACTGAGCACCACGCACAGGAAAGAAACTGCTCTGAAAACCTTCAACCACTGTCACCACGTGCCGCAGGGCTCGGAGCTGGCACCGTGGCATCCAGCCCCTCGCTGCGCCAAAGGGTTCCTGCGGCTTCGCCAGCGTAAGGAGCTGTCAGACACCTCGGCGCGAGCTGCGCTTGCCCATGGGTGACCCTGGGAAACACAAACCGGCCACGTCTAACCGCGGTGCCTCCGCTAGCAGCACGGCCACTGCGTTTCTAGTGGCAGGCTGGAAAAGGGACGCCCCTCTCCTGGCTGCCCTGCGCTGGGGACAGCCTCCGGCCGGGCCAGGGGCTGCAGAGGTGGGGACCTCTGGTCTCCTCGGAGGAGAACTGGAGGAAGCGGGCGGCGGACCATGTCCACCACAGCCTGAACTCAGCCTCAAGCCACGGGAGCCCCATGCCCCCTCCCCGCAGTGCATCCCGTGCAACGCTCTGGGCTGGGGTCAGGAGCACCAAACATGATGGGTCAGCCGCGGGGCAGGCCTTCTCCACTCACACCTCAGAGATACTGATGGGAAAAGACATCAGCTTTAAAGTGCATGAAGTTACATAAAAACAAAGCACCCGCCTGCCGACTCTTTTTGCTGACAGAGTTCAATTGTTTGGGACTGGGAGTTTCTTTTATGGGAATGACCCAGCTTCCTCTCCATCTTTCAGATGAATTCGAGTACTCGGGGCCAACGCAAGACCCGGCAGGGCTCTGCCCAGAGCATCGGGCGCATCGCCCAGCTCCTTCTGTTGGGGCTGAGTGCCGGTGCTGCTGCCAGAGCCCCGGGGCTGCCTGAACCCAGAAACCGACCTTCAGACTGGACTGTCGGAAACCTTTTGCCATCCAAAGGCCGCTGCTTCCGAAAACATCTCAGCTGCTAACTACCTGCAGGTTCGCTACCGAAAATCCCTGGGAAGTCAGGTGTGTCCTGCGTCCCCAGCACCTTGCCCTTGCCAGCGCCGGCCGTGCCTGTCTGCAGCAGCTGAGCAGCCGCAAAGAACACATTAACTCTCCTGGCATGGCTTTTAGGGCCGATTTTCAAGTCATAAGGAGATAAACGTGTAAATAAAATGGCTCAGATCCTAAATAATAAATAAAATATGCAGCAGCAGAAAATACATTTCACAGTTCGCTGTTACTGTAATTCTTTTTCTCTCGTTCACGCTGGTACCCTGCTCTCTGTGTGACACTGTGTGTGGATGGGAATTCCTACTGCGCGTGTTCAAAGCAGCTTCTTGACTTTGTAAACACAGTAATTTAGTTTAATCTTGAAATCAGTAGCTCCAAGTAAAAAGAACAACTAACGATACTATAGTAAGATATTTTTTTCTGAAAAAGGGAACCATTGCAGTAGGTGAAACCAGTGGATTGAGTCAAATATACATACATAACCCTTTCAATATCTTAAATTTAGCTTTATCGAGAAAGACTTGGTCATGGATTATTGGTTTCCTTTGGTGATTCTATGTGGCAGTGTGATGCTTTAGCAAACACGGTATCGCTTTGTTTTGTAAACAGCAGTTACAAAGTGATTAGCGTTCTCTAGGCCTGGCTATGAACTGATCATTGCTTTTTACGTGAACCAGCTTTCAGTATTTCTTGTTAGTTCAGACAAAGGTCTTTTGCTCTGTAACACCCCGGCCGTAGCAGCCCAGTGGGCGTCTTGAGCCCGGCTCTGTGTGAAGGTACCATTTTCTCCATTACTCAGCCGGAACCAGCGCACGGACATTACGGAAAGAGGCTGTGCGGTATTTACCTCCTCGGCTGATGGAGGGACGTTCCCAGGTGGTGTGTACAGACACAACAGCCTTCAATTCAGATGAAGGACCTCAGCCTTAAACCCGCCTATTCCGAACGAGACAGACTCCTTGCCCCAGCTCGCGGACCCCAAGCGCAGTGTGCCAAACCCCAGCCCAGTCAATCAGGAGCTTGTGGCCACTGTGCCAAGCGGTGCTGTAGTCCACACAGGACCGCGATATTTTCACTGTAAACCTGGAGGACAACTGAAAGCCCAAATCACTGGGCCTTGTGCTCATGACTCATCGATGATCCCTTTTTAGAACTGCCCTAGAGTCAATGCCCATTAATTGCTTCGTGCCAGCGTGACCGGTTAATGCACCGAGTGAGGCCTTTTCTCAAGCTCTGCTATAAATCTCTTTCAGCAAAGGCCACGTAGCAGGGTCAGCTTGTTTTCTAGTGGCTTCGTTTCAGCTCAGGATGGCTAAGCGCCTTACGGAGCTGTGACTTTGCAGGCAAATGCGCCAGTCTATCATCGGCAACTGCCACGGGGAAGCCCTTGTATAATGGTCCTAAAGGAGCGTCTCCTCGCCAGACAGCTCCGCCTGCACCTCCTGCCCCTGCAGCAAAGCCCTCCCTTTCTGTCCTACGCTGCTTTGCCGAGGCAGGAGCCTACGGCCTTGCAAGCGTAAGTTATGGGCCCCAGACATCTGGCTCGGAGTCAGGAGTGCTGCCGGCTGAGCCACGCAGGCGTGCTTTGTAGGCGATTGCTCTGTCCCTTTCTGTCTCTGCGTGGCCACTCTCCCGGGTGCTCAGGTCTCCTATCTCACCTCTTCTACGGCACCCTCCTCAAACTCTTTGCCAGGGTGACTGCAGGCACTGGATACCATACCTTTGAAGCTTTTTTCCATTATGTATGTGTTCTGACGTCTATCCATCCCACAAGCACCTGCATAAAAATGATATATAATGGAAAACAAATAAATATTTATGTAAATTGGATTGCTTTGACTACTGAGCAGCATATATTCTTTCCTCTAAATTGTACATCAAAGCCCTCGTTTCGGGAGGCTGTTAAGCACACCCTCAGCTGTAAGCGTGCACTCAGCTGCAGCGGGGATTCTGTGCACGCCTAAAATTATGCATATGCTTAAGAGCTTCTCTGGAAGGGAGGGCTTTCCTGAAGCAGGGTACTGCTCATTACCAGAACAGCTATCCATCAGGAGAACAGAAAAAAAAAAAAAAAAAATCATCTGCTGATATGTTCATTACTGAAACACTGAGGTGGATTAGCAAAGGAAGCCTAAACCATACCCTTTACGTTACATTACTCTGGGACTAATTTTAGGCTTTGTTTAATTTGTGGCTAGTGCCTTACTTAATTCCCAGCCTTAGATTCTACGGTGTGTCCAATCTTTCTAAATCACCTTATACGCTTTTGCTTATAAATTTGCACGGTTCAATAACGGGTATGGCAACGGTCCCTGAGTGGCTACAGCGGTCTGAAAACGCAGCAAGTGAGAGCAGAGAGCTGATTGATAGCAAAGACCGCTGCCTTCTGCAACTCTGCAAGAACTCGCTGTCCCTTACAGAGGCGGAGATAGAAGCGGACGGGAACCTTTTCCGTTTTCCCTACTGCAAATAATCCCAGATACCAATCAAAAAGAAAATCCAATGTAAGCCTTTAAATCTTTTTAAATATAGAGTCTGATATTTCTTATCGACTAGCAAAATCAACACGGGTTTGGTTACTGAGATAGATAGAAACGTCTTTGTGGCTTGTGGAATTCCAAGTCACTAAGCTCCACAGGTAAAGAGCCCTGCAGCCTGTATGTGCCAGGGGGCTCCCAGCTCTTTGTCCCTGCACGTCCCCTGGTCTCCACAGAAAACGCTGTCACCACCACTGGCAATGCCGTAGCAGCCCCTTTTTCACGACACCTTGGGTTCTTTGCTAGATTGGGAAAAGCACTACGTTAGACAATAAATGTGTTACTGGCACAGGAAAGATAAAGCCCTTTTTGCTCTGATTCTGAGAGCCCATCCTGAGCACAGGAAAGGGGCTGGTGGTCCACGGCCGGCTCTCTGTGATGGCACTCTTTCCATCGTGGCCAAGAATGAAACACCCCCTCCCCCAAACCGTTTGGGAACCTTCTGCTTTGTTTCATAGAATCATAGAATGGTAGGGGTTGGAAGGGACCTCTAGAGATCATCTAGTCCAACCCCCAGTTGTTTTCCACCACTCGTCCCGAGCCGCTTCCCAGACTCGCCCCCCTGAAAGAAGGTGCAGAGGGCAAGGCTGACTGGGCCATTTGGGCATACGGGGAAGCTCTTTCACGTAACGGTATTAGCTGTGTGCTTTTTTTTTTTCTCTCCTGTATTTTGCTAGGGCAGAGTGAGTCCTGAGTGACGAGGATGGAGCTAATTCATCCCTTGGCTCAGAGCCCCAGGGCTGCTGCTCTCCTTCGCAGCAGCGGTGCTCCCAAAGGCCCTCCCTGGTGACCACGCAGCCTCCTGCCGGGGCTGAGCAAGCCTCAGGGGCAGGAACACCCAGGCAGGACCTGGGCCAGGGTGCCTTCCTGGTGCCCCCCTCCGGGCACGCAGGGTGCCTCCAGCAAGAAGCAGCTCACACCGCACAGAGCAAGGCTGGCACAGAAGAAGCTGGGGAGCGCGCAACTGGGGTTCCAGGGGGCTGCAGCCGTACCCGCAGAGAGAGAGCAGCGACAGGGACGAAAAGGAGAGCCGGGCTGACCCACGGGGAGGTGCGTTGGACACAGCACTGCCCACGTAGTGCAACACCAATGCTGGAAGAGCCTCTGGCTTCGGAAGACTGGGATTAATAACGTTGCTCGGGACTGTCATCTAGTCCTCCGCAGCAACTTAAAGATATTGACCTGCCGTGTTGGAGTCGGAGGCAAAGCAAGCAGCAAAAAACATAGGAGTGAGCCTGTAGGACCATGTCCTCATGACTGCTGGAGATTAACGACAGGGTTCAAATAAGGACCACGAAGGGTAAGTGACTTCTCGCAACAGAGGTTACCCAGGGAACGGTTAGCCGTGCTCACTGCACGGGACGTCCTTGTACAAGAATGTTGCGTCAGCTCTGAGCAGCCTCATCAGATCTTTACAGAAACGTTCCCATTGCGGCTGTGGAGACCTGAAGGAAGGCTGGAGCCTTGGGGCTGCTGCCGCGATGCGGCAAATATCAACCAGCACTTTTGGTGGCTCGGAGGGGAAGGACTCCACCTTCCGAGCATATTTCGTTAGCTCAGCTCCATGTGAGCTCCCGCCAGCCCTACTGGAAACGTCAGGCACGTCTGGAAGGGCTTCTGCGGCAGCAGAGATCACTGCGCCTGCTCTGAGTAAGCCCAAACTCGCTGTGAGACCCTCCGGGAAGGCAGGCTGCCGTATTAATACAGGGTTTGTCTGAGTGAACCTCATTTCTGGTTCAGAGTTGGGTAACAGGCGGTCCTTGCCCACGCTGAGCTGCAAAATAGGACATTGCCACGCTTGAGCTCAGTCCTCTCCCTTACTCCAGCGTAGCTGTAGAAAACGGGGACTCCTTCTTGTGGGAGGATGGCTAAGGAAAGGTGGGATACACCTGCTGGGAAAGAGACAGGTAGGGTTGCTGCTGCCTTGGCAGGGCTACAGGACCCCCCAAAGCCCTCCCCAGCCTATTCCTTGTAATTCTGCCTTTAGGCTTCTTTTATGGCTGTCATAATTCTGTGGGGTTTGTGACCCAGTTTTGTGGATTCACTGCATTCCTCGGGAGGTGAAAGGAATGATGGATACCTTAATTTTTAAACTGCGAAAGCAGTTAATGCGGTAAAGCCGTAAACAGGCCAGGGATCTGGCACTTTGGAAGCTCTAGGTTTAAGTTTGAAGCTAAATTGTCTGCCGGGGTGAAATCAGAGTCTCGGCTGGAAATATTTTTCCACACCTCTTGGCTTTGAGAAAAATGCAAAGTCAGCTCTGAATCAAACTTTGTGGCTTTGGTCCTCTGGAACGAATGCAGCTTTGAGTCACTCAAGGTTGCAAATCACGCTTCGGTCTCCGCATTAGAGGACTGCTGTTAAAAAAACATTACAGATAAAACCAGTTTTGCCTGCAGCCAGCTGCGCCCAGCACTCAAGCTAATGAGCAGAACAACCTTTGCTGAACGCGGTAGGTGGTTTAGGACTTTTAACTTGCTCGAAATAGGAGCTGTAAGCTGGACTCTGCAATTGCTTAACGCAGACTGGACTAGAGCAGGAGAGATTAGTCACAGGGCAAACTATTCCGGTTCTGCAACAAGAGACAGCAAATAGAAAATGCAAAGACAAGCCATTCCTTGGCACTAGTAGGACTCGGCTGCTTTGAACAGGCAGCGACACCCAGCAAAGGTGACAAAGCCACCTCCTCTTGACACCACAGAGTGCCCAGACCCTGATCTCCCAAGCACACGTCCATGAGAATTATTTGTGCAAACGCGCTCGTCGCTAGACTCCAACTCCATTTAACAGACACGATTATCGCTCTGAAAAAGCCTGACAAACTGATATTTGAAACCCACAAGCAAATGTGCCAGCAGTAAAAACACGGCCTCTGTTCTGCTCCTTGCATTTCCCAGTTGGAAAGAACACCAACCTGGCAACCGAAGCCCTGCAAAACAGGCAAAATACCTGCAGTCTGTTAAGATCCACTGTATGCGTATGTACAGTGGATATACATATGTATACTTTTATATATATACTATATATGTAAAATATGCATAGACATGCACACACACATACACACACACACACACACACACGAGACTCGTGTTTTTCGACCCAATTTTTTTCCTGTTAGGCTCAGAGAGATCCCCATTGCTACCAGAGGGGACATACACATTGCCACAGACTGGCGTTACATTGGGTCCTCAATGAAGTTTTTCTCAGCGCCACGTACAGCAAGCAGCCTCCGGCCACCCGCGCCGCACTCTTCCCAGGACACCGGTGCGGGGTCAGGCTGATTCACTCTCCCGCTACCTTGCCGCGTTTGCTCTGTCTCCTTGATCTGTGCTGCGGTGGCAGCGTGTAGGACATGCGTCTGAAATAAGGGCTGCGGTGGACTCTGAAACGGGCTGCTCCTTTGGCCCCGAGCCCCCTCTGTATGAACAGCCCTCCTGTGCTCCCTCAGAGAACACCTTTCTTTCCCGTTCCAAATAAAACGGCTGAGGAACGACTCGTGGCTCAGCAAACGCCAACGGTGCAAACTGGGAGCAATCAAAATGCGTTTTCCAAAGCCGTATAACTGCAGCCCGCCAGAGTGACGAGAGCAAAGAGGGGCTAATTCAAGCACTCGTGCCCATCACCTGTGTGATTGCCTTTATGAGATACTCAAGCAAGTGGGAAGTACGTGGTATTTCCAGAAAGCATTCTGTTGAGCCTCTCTCAGACACAGATACAGCGATACGTCGCTTGGAAGCGAGGCGCTGTGGTGCCAAGCACACAGCAAAGGGCGTGAGAGCACCGACGAGCTGAGCAGCGGTGCTCTGCTTCTGCTACCAACGGGTCTCCTGGCTTCTGAGCTGCCCGCCGCTGCTCCTAAGGCAGCATCTTCTCCTTGGGAGCAGCTGCTTCTCCTGCTCTCCCTGAGCTGTGAGATCAAACGGGAGTCTAGGCCTGGGTCCCGTGTGGTATCGGGGAGCAAGGTTTTCCCCATCAGAAGAGTTCCTGAAGTCTTACACCCAGCCTGAGCACAGCACAACCCTGAAAAGCGATGCTATGCTGCAGTTCAGAATGCGAAAGGTGGCAGCCTGGGACAGGTCTGGATGGCATCCAACTGTGAGCACGGTATTTGAGCAGAAATGCACTTTGTAGGTTAAAAAAAAAAAGAATTAAGAAAACTCCATATAATTGCAGGTTTTAGAAGAAGTCTGAGTTAATTTTCGTGTGGATAGTCTTAATGATTTCCTTTCCCCCAACGATAATTCACATTTATGACACTTGTGATTTCTAACAAGCCTACAGACGTTTTCATGCCCCTGATGCTGTTTCTCATCTGCCTCGTCCAAAGAGCCTGTCCTCAGGGCCACTGCCTCAGCCGGAGGAGTCTCTGGCTGAAGAACCAGGGAGGTGACCCAAAGAGCTGAGGGTTTTCCATCCATTCCGAATCCCTCTTCAATTTCCCTTTAAGCCTCCTTCCCCGCCTCTAGCTCACTTACTTACACATCTGCTCTCTAGAATATTTCACGTGGTCACAACAGAGGAGTTGCCCACTGCTATTTTAACTGTTGTTACCTGAATCCAGCCACGGACAATGCTACTCCAACATGTGAGCGCTAGAGCATCCGCGCCGTAACAGCTGAGGCTGATAGTGGGATAAGGAGGCGGGCCATCCCTCTGCCTCTTCCATGCACGATGTGGTTTGAAGGTTAAGATTCCCTGTGTGACCTTATTAGACGTCACTCATGTTTTGTTTACAATTCGAATCTGAAGGTTTTTTTGCTTTCTTCTGAAATTTGTACGTGTACGCGGAGCCTGCAGGTTTTACTGCACAAAAGCAACACCATGAAATGAAAAATTATACATTTCATGTAAAAACGGCCTTGATCTGAGCAAGAATTTAACATTATGAAAGCATAAGCAAGCATTAATTTAGGTACTGAAAGGACAGAAAAAATATCTCATTTTTACCAATTAGTGTGAAACAGACATTTTGGATAAAAACAAAGAAAAAAAAAGGAAAAAAAAAGAGCGGGGATGCAAAATGCTACGGAAAACACTGTGATTATTTTGCTGGAGACCAGCTAGCTAACGTAGTTATCGCTCCTATGTCGTTCTTACTGCCAAGGCATTTAGCATGGCCTCTGCTATTAAAATAAAATGCATGAACGCAGGACAAATGTGGCACGCAGGGAGTCCAGGACACCGCAAGGTAAAACCAAATAAAGCTACTGAGCAAAGCAGTAAAATAGCAAAAGGAAAATTAACTCGATTTGAGGAGCATTTGGAAATCCTCACCACCCCCAAGTCCCCGTGTTACACACAGATAAGCACACCAGCGGTTCTGCAGCTTATAACAGAGAAAAAAACATTAATGGTTGATAATGATGGAGAAGGCTTTGCACTGAAGCTCGACGCTTTTGTGATTTTCCTGATGCAGGGAAGACCTGCCCTTTGGAGCGAGGCACCGCGTGCGACCGAAGGAGCAGTGACGAGATGCGATGCCTGGTGGTGCCTCACGTTAATTCCTTCGCCACATGAGCTGCGAGACGGTTGACCTTAAAAATCCCGTAATACCACTTAATACTGCACTGTCCCTCATACTGCATATTTTCAGTAAGATATCAGTAATCCCGGTATAGGAACGGACAAATGCTTTCTGCCGTTGACAAGCTAAACTCCAAGTGCTTAGGTAGGAAAACAAATAGCATCCAGAGCACTAGATCTGGATAGGTTTTGAGACAAGAGCTGCTGAAAACCCTGTTAAAACTGAAGCCAGGGAGAATAAACTCAGCAGGGCAATAGACTTCACTCTTTCCTTGTTTGCAGTGGCTGGTGGCTCAAAATTGCCTGAAAAATGGCCACTGTGTGATGAACTGGGAGAGAACAGCGTCTATCGCACGCTCCAGCTCCCACCAGAGGCTCCTCGGTTTTATCAAGGTGGCAGTATTTAGTGCTAAACCCTAGTAAGCATTAAAGAAAAAAAAAAAAGAAACCACCCAAATTTGAATTTTAGTGTTCTAAGGCATTAAAAAAACTGTTTCTAGAGTAGATAGATAGTGATTCAACCGAGCAACCTAGGAGGGGATACGAGAATGCATATTGACTCTGCTTTCCCAGTCTGTGGTAAAAGAAACAATTTTCAGTTCTCCATCGTTCACTACCGGCAATTCTGATTGATTGTGAAATAAAGAAAGACACCACCAGTATTCTTCATGAGTTTCAATGCCTTTATGAAAGGCTGATTTGGATTTGGAATTGCTCCAAAGTCTACTATAGTGATTAAATTGTTTAAAAATTACTGACCTAGTTCTTTCAGAAAGCTGTAGGGTCTCCAGTCTGCAGTTTCTCTGTCAAGGATTTTGTTACTGAGCTGTTCAAAAAGTACGATAATGGGTTAATGCTGAAATAAACAGTTCCCACCCAAGACTTCAGCCCAATGATGTCACAAATAAAAATGAAGATGACTGTTACCTTGGCCTCACCGTTTCGGTTCTCTATGTGTACGAATCTGTCAGTTGTTCACTAGCATTAGGGAAAATCACAAAGGAAAGTCACTTCACCAAGCAATGAGCGCAGGCATGCTGGACAACACAGGATTTCCTCGAGTAACCAGTAATCACGGCTCGAATGCCTGTGTACGTGGAGTGACACGCTGACAGTTGCAAAACAAGTAATGAAGACGGATGGATCAAAGCCACCTACATCAGCATGCAGACAGGAGCTGTTTGCAACAAAGCGGGTTTGCTAATACATCTGTGTTTAGTTAAAAGAGATGCAATGGCCACAAGGTTTCTCTCAATTCAAGGAAAATAGCATCGGCAATAAGGAAGCGTAAAGGCCCACGCGGATCTGCCAGCAAAAGCGGAGAGGGGCCCGGGGCTGCCATCCGGATGCTAGTGTCGGGAGAACACGTCTTGCGGCGCGGCAGCCGGGACTCTCCGTGCCCAGGGTGCAGCCGGCTCCTGCGCCAGCATGGCTGGAGCACAGCCGGCGCCGCCGAGGTGGTGCCATCTGGAGAAGGCTGCTGTGGTGTTAATCGCGTGTGTCAATACACTCCCGATTTTTCCGCCGTTTGGAGAAGTCTCGCTTGAGCTAGGTAAGGCTGGAGCACAGCGCCAAGGGGCGAGCACGGCGTCTGCCCGAGGGGTGGGGGTTTTGGGGACGTGGAGCGAGCTCGCTGGAGCAGCCCTTATGGCAGTCAGCGAGAGGAGAGGTGCCGCTGTTCCGGGGGTGCGCGGCTCCGCTAGACTGGGGCACGCCAGCAAAAGCGGCTCTACAAAGGGTATGGTGATCGGCTGAGTCCCGGCAGCGGGGGCTGTGAATCACTGGAGTTGCTAAAGCTGCTGAGCTTTTAACTTGAAAATTTTTCCCTTGAGAGCCACACCTGCCGAAGCTACAGCTGGTCCTGAGGAAGTTTCTGAAAAATTAAAGTTATGAAGCCATCATTGCTCTCCTGCGTCTCCTTCCAAACTGGAAAGCCGCCTGCCTCTGTTTCAGAGGGCTCAGCTCTGCTGTTTCACTGTATTTACAAGAAGACGCTTAACAGTAAAGGAGGCTAAAATTGAAACAAAGTACTCAAAATTATCATTTCATTTTTCCCGATTTCATTCATTTTTGCTTAGCTTTCGTAATGGGTTTTAAGACCTGGAACAGAAAAAAACCCCACTGATGTGCTGAAGTCTATGGGGATATAAAATCCCAGCTGCCACCCGGCACCTACAGCCAGCCCCCCTAAAGGTATTTTCACCTACCTTCACAGTCCTATTGAACCTTAACCTACTTAACCTTAACCTACTTAACCCATTTAACAGCCTTCAGTGCCACAAGCACCCCAGCGCAGGGTGCTGCAGCCCTGTGTGGTCCCTGTGTCTGCAGAGCACCCGGACACTGAGGATGGCTTTGCAGAAAGCCCAGAGCTGGCGTTTTGTCCTGCAAATCCATCTTCCTGGGTCTCCCACAGTGCTCCTGCAAATAGCTGACCATGCTCGTGCCGCCTCAGGGACGGCGGACGTGGCGCTGTGCTCTCAGGACACGGTAGCCCCACGCGTAGTCCCACACGTCTGCTGGCCGTGTGGCCACGAATCCTTTTACGTCGTGCTACCAGCCCAGGAGCCCAGCGAAGGGTGACGTGCACTGCGCAGGGTGCTGTGCAGAGACACGATGGCCCAAACCCTGTTTTGGAGAGATTTCCTTAAAGGAATCACAGCCAGATGGGGAGGGATAAAAGGGCTGTCCCATGTAGCAGTCAGGGACGCTGCTTTGTGCCATGTAACACGGACACGATCCTCTAAGATTCGCAGGGCAGTCACGAAGCAAAACGGTTTAGCCAGCTGAGTCTGCTGCAAGGAGCACACCACGACCTGCAAGGAGTAACCTCGTCATGGGAGGTGGAGAAACGCAGCGGGACGGAGAAATGGCTGTTACAGGTGGGACTGAGAGGGCTGGGAAGCCGCGTAGCTACTCTGCCCCGTGGGTTAGGTAGTGAGCACACTGGGGAGGGTATAGGGTCAGGAAGTCTCGTCTGGCAGAAGTTCCTCTATGAATGGGGCAGCGGGGACCAGCAGGATCCCCCGAGCCAGGCAGATGTTCTTCTGCGAGCTTCCCCAAAGTTGGGTCACTGCGGATAAAGCTGCAGAGCTCTGCAGCCTCTCCCTTATCTCTGGGTAAAGCATCTGCAAACACTCCTCTCTACCAGAAGCGCCACATTGAGGACAACTATACTATCTATTACAAACTGCACACTGACATTTAGAGGCTTTTATCGGCTCATAGAAACGGGGTTTCATTTGGGTGAAGATTTGTAACAACCAGAGGCAAAACCTCGCCCTCATTCACTGAATCCTGCTGATTGAATCCCATTGATTCAGGATGCAGAAAGCGGTCTGACGTGTTTCTACACCAAACGTAACCTGCCCTGGCTTAAACAGACACGGGAGAGACCATGGTGCAAGCCCTGCCCAGAGACATGGGTGAAAGGACAGATAGAAAGGGCTGTGCATGCACACACACACACACACACACAGACACAAAATGTTGGGTCTCTACAAGCAA
Source organism: Steatornis caripensis (assembly GCA_013398225.1). NCBI lineage: Eukaryota > Metazoa > Chordata > Aves > Caprimulgiformes > Steatornithidae > Steatornis > Steatornis caripensis. The sequence goes on along the minus strand of VZSC01003553.1, from coordinate 785,474 downwards.
CTGCACAGTATTTTCAGAGCTATTCAGCTGAAGCATTTACACAGCTAGGTTTCGTCGTTTGCAATGTAACGTGCTCCAAATGGGCTGAGGTCTAGCCTGGAGGAAAGATTCAGCACAAATACACCGACCGCACGCGCACACACGCAGATGTGTGTGTATATATACACACATATATATATAAAAGAATACACGTAGGCAGACACACTGACACAGGTAGATTAATGCCAGCCCACTGAAAGGTGCCCATTTCAAATCCATCGGAAAGCCAGGCTCTCGTTGAAAGGGACCCTGCTGCTGAGCCACCAGCACCGACCTTGAAAGAGGCACCAGTTCAGGGCGGTCCTGTGCCCTGCGCTGTGCGCGAAGCGAAGCCAGATGATCGCAACGGTCCCTTGTGGCCCCTCAGCCCATGAATCTCACATCAGACAGCGCCAGCAGCGCAGTGATAGCTCTATGTGGTGCCTCGTCCTGTTCCTTCTCATTTTCCATCTATACATTCCCGGTAAGGTAACACATGTCATCAGCTCATCAGACACCTTTGCACCAGCCACTCTCCTCAAGGACACGTCCAGAGCACAGAGAAAGTTGATAAAGCTGTTTGCCTGCAATATTTCTAGAGCAATCATAGCCCGAGAGCGGTGGCTGCGACTGCACATCCTTGCTCGGGGCACGGGCTGCGCATCTGGTGTCTCCCAGTCGACAACACAGGAGCCGTTTCTTTATCGTTCAGCAGTTCCTTGTACTCCCGCAAAACCGGGAACATCAACACTGACAGCAGCTACACGGTACGGACGGATGGCGCCGTCCAAGCAAACGAGCAATGGCAAGGTGATGAAAAGCAAATTGTTTCGTAACGCGGTCACAGAGGAAGGAAGCCGACGTTCCTGGCCCTCCGCTCGGCCGCTGTACACCAGCGCGGCCCCGCTGATGGCGCTGTCAGGTTTCATCAGCGGAGCCCACGGCTTTCTTCTTCGTTTCGAAACTTGCAACAATAACATGAACGCTGATTTTCAATCCAGCTGCACCACTTAGATCACATTTATTAAAGTCTTTGAGTTTCTATTAAAAGCTGCGTTTTTGCAGGATTTATAAATCAGCTCACAAACCCAAAATTTGGCATGAAGAGCTATGGGCTAAAATTGATTTTATTTAATGAAATGATTTGGGGACATTTCTAAGTTTTCCAGAATGCAGTAATTACAAAGAAATGTGATTATAGCTGTCTCTTTGTGCTACTATCATTTCTTAACACGCTATAATTTGTTAACTCTTCCTTTTTTCAAGATAGAAGATACTTTGATTTTTAGTGTGGAGCAAAATTGGTTTTCTGGAGGAAAAAATACTTCACAGTAAATTTATCCACTAAAAATCCTAGCCTGTAATTTTAGCAGTTTGGTTAAAACTACCTCATATCTGGCAACTTTCCCTTTAAGACCACCGAGATACTAGCATGAGTAAAGCAAAGTTATTATCTGCCCACCTGAAATAGCCGGATAGAGCACAGTGGCAAGCTGATCCCAACGTGCCATTCGTCAGTGCTCAGGTTTTCTAAGAAGGGCACGGTGATGAGGTAAATAAGCGCTGGCAGGAACTCCGTCGTGCCTTTATCCTCCAAGATAGCAGCTGATAAGAGTTTTGCCATTAACTTCCCTGGCTACTGACTTCAGGTTTCCATGGTGCAAGCCCGCGTTTCTCAGTTTGAGGTGGCCACCCTGAACACTGCAGCGGTTCTGTAGTTGCAGTCTTCCTTTTCCTTGGGCAAGTTTTGGTCAAAGGTACTTCAGTGATGCTTTCTGGGCTTGAATTCCGTTTTATTAGCTGGGTGATATCCAGTCAGACCACTTTCCAGTGACCTCTGTTTTGCAGTTTCTAATTTTATGTGAAGCCTTGGGTAGAATTTAGAACTTCCTTTAGTAGCTGTGAATCTGCTGGCTTTAGAAATTCAGGCTATCTAATAGCAATTGGTTCTTAGGGTGTCTGTAGAAACCAGCAACACCTGGGCTCTGGCTGCGATGCTGCTCTCCTTTGCTAGGGAGCGAGGGTGCAGTTAAGAGCTGCGCAAAAGCGCAAGGTGCGTCCTCCACTTGTGACATACCAGTGCGGCAGCCTCATGCTTTACACAGAGTGTTTTTCATGTGCTTTTGTGGCCTTTTGTAAAAGTGAGATATACTCCTACATCCACGCACCATTCAAAAACTCAAATACAGAGCTGGCATCGAAGCACTGAGAGTGCTTCCGCGAATGTTTCCACCGGACCCCCTCTGAGCAAAATAGGTGCTCAGCGTCTGACAATCTGGTCTCTAACTCAAGCAAGGAGAGCGCGAAGACGTGGGTATGGAGGTAAGCGTGTATCTCTACTTAACTGCTTTGGAAAACTTTGGCGCAGTAATTCTGCGGCACGATTTCACTGGAGTTCGTGTATGACACTCCTTGGTAACTCGCGGCATCGTTATTCCTTGCTGCCGCATGTGTCGTAAGAATAAAGGTAAAGCCTACTTGTGGGAGCTAACAGGCAAAGGTCAAATTTTGGCTTCGCTTAAACTGACAGTAAAATATCTATTGACTTCAATGGGGCCAGCGTTTCGGCCAAGCTGACTTTGCAAGCTCACTCACATGGGAAGAGCATTTACTTGCAGCCAGGTGCCGGTAGTTAAAAACTTGCACTGAGATGCAGGAGCCTCTGCCTCCTCCTTAAGCCCAGAGATGCAGAGGCGTTCTCCCGGGCCCTGCGCAGACACAGCTCAGTCCTGCCAACCCCTGCTGGCAGCCGAGCGGGCTTTAGGGACACAGGACTGGAAGGGCTTCGATCAGAGTCCCTGAATCCAGCCCCCTTTTACTGCAAACACCCAGGCACACAATCACGGAGATAGCTGATCAAGCTCCATTTTAGCAGTAATCAGATTTCTTTGTCCCATTAGTCTTACTGGGAAGCTATTCCAAAATCTCACTGATCTGATGTTAGAAATCTAATTTCCAGCCTCAATGCATTCACGGCCAGTTCATCCTCGTTTGTTCTTGTGCCACCTCTGTCATCTGACTTAAATAGCTCTTCTCCCTCCTAGTGTTTACCCCGTTGTATTTATAGATGGCAATCACACTCCCTCTCAGCATTCATTTTGCTAGATAAAAGAAGCCAAGCCTTTTTTTAGTCTCTTCTCATACGCTCCCCCTTATCCTCCCACTTGCTTTTGCCTGCCTGTGTTCCAGCCTGAGCACCCCGCTAGCCCAGCTAACCAGCCCTGTATGCACCACGGGGATTTTAATGCCTCCACTCGTATTTGTCTCCCAGCAACTTCAAAGTTTTTACCTTCAGGACATGCGTAGGGTCCTGAGCAGTGGCCAAATGTCTGTCTGGCAGACGGGAAAGGAGGAGGCGAGATATCTTCCCCTGGTCCTAGAAGAGACGCGGGAAGGCTTGGCACGGCTCCCTTCCTACGAAGACAGCCCCGTCTCACAAACCGCGATCCTCAGTGCAAAGCCGCACCTTTTAGCTCCTGCTATCAACCGTCCCTGCCCAGCTTGCTTCCCTGGCAAAGTACCCACTGTGTGCGCTGACAACAGCAGCAGCAGGGTCAGTAAACGCAGCCAACAGCGTAGGACAGCTGTGCTCGGTGCGCTGCAGCCGGACCGACCCTTGCTGAGCCGGGACGGGGCTGGGGGAGGAAGGCAGAGACAGCAGGAAGGAAAACAGAAAGAATACATGTATGGTTGGGTGAGAAAAGAGAATAGGAAAACGGATATGGGACGAAACAGAAAAGGTAATAGAGTGGAGAGAACACCACAGGAAGAGGACAGAAAAGGCAAAATAAGCCACCGAAAGAGAGAAGGGGACAAAAGGGGCAGGGAGAGCACATGAGAGCCTTCTCAAACTGGAGCAGGGCTGCATCTCCCCATTGCCCTGGCTTTGTACCTTTGCCCAAGCTGTCTCTCTGAAAGAAGGAATAGAGGAATGGCTCCGATCCATTGCCTCAAGGCACGATGTCCTTTGAGCACAGGGTAATACGTCCAGGGCTCTGGCTCAGCAGCTCAGAGATTCCTCTGCCGTTTTTTTCATTTTGCATCTGTGCTGGCTCCTTTGTGACCCCAGCTGGCACTAAAAGAAATGAATCCTCCAAGTACAACTTGTACACATTTCCCTGCAGAAAGTGGGAACGACACTAGACAAACTGATTTGGAAATGAAACTCGTTAAGGCAGCCATTAGGGGCTTTATATTGCTCTTTTGTCTTACTTGGCCGGAGAACTGCATAGGCAGAAGAAGCATATTTTTGGCCATCCTCAGCTATTCAGGACTGCAAAGCATACTCATGAATAAATAAGAGCTAAAGGAAGTATCAGGCCATATATTTTCATAAGTGCCCTGAAAATACCAGATCTGTTAATCATAGAATCACAGAATGGTAGGGGTTGGAAGGGACCTCTAGAGATCATCTAGTCCAACCCCCCTGCTAAAGCAGGTTAGCCTAGAGCAGGTTGCACAGGAATGCATCCAGGCGGGTTTTGAATATCTCCAGAGAAGGAGACTCCACAACCTCTCTGGGCAGCCTGTTCCAGTGCTCTGTCACCCTCACAGTAAAGAAGTTCCTCCTCATGTTCAGGTGGAACTGCCTGTGCTCCAGTTTGTGCCCATTGCCCCTTGTCCTGTCGCTGGGCACCACTGAGAAGAGTCTGACCCCGTCCTCTTGACACCCACCCTTTAGATATTTGTGAGCATTGATCAGATCTCCTCTCAGCCTTCTCTTTTCCAGGCTGAACAGACCCAGCTCTCTCAGCCTTTCCTCACACGAGAGATGCTCCACTCCCCTAATCAACTTCGTGGCCCTCCGCTGGACTCTCTCCAGTAGTTCCCTGTCTCTCTTGTACTGGGGAGCCCAGAACTGGACACAGTACTCCAGATGCAGCCTCACCAGGGCAGAGTACAGGGGGAGGATCACCTCCCTCGACCTGCCTTGACCCGTTGTTTTTTCCTTTTTGAATATCAGGACAGCCTGCTGGCCAACTACTGAGAGCCAGTACTACAGCAGGGTGAACGGCTTCCAGGCTGGTCCAAAAGCGTCACTTGGGTTTTAAACCTTTTTGGCAGCTTAATATTTGAAGTAGCTCTGTGATGTGATGGCACTGCAGGCTGGGAAATCAGGATGGGTGCTCGCTTTGACCTTTTCTGAATTCATTTAAATTACTGCAGCAGGATTAGTGGTCCAGACCCACTCTCATGGTGCTCATCCTAAATTTGACATTATGAGTGTTTGCACTTTGAATTTGGGGAGAAAAAATGCGTGATGCAAGGGGACCATCTACATGGGAAAACATATTTACGCATCTGTCTAAAGTTTTCTTTGAGAAACCTCTGGAGCCAGCCTTTTTATTACATTTTAATGAGATTTTCTTTTAATAACCAAGAAATGCCTTACAGGAGCACATGTAGACATATTTCTGCACACCCCGTCTCGTACGACAGTGTCTTTTTTGCATTAATCTTGTTCTTGTGGCTTTCTAGGTAGCAGAGCTACATTTGGATTAAGATGACACAGCCTGCTAGTACTATCATTTTTAAAGCTGACAACCTTGATGAAATCAATTGCATTTCCTTTCGCCTCTCTGCTCCCTACCCTTTGCCCCACCTTGGCTTATTAAGGCTCTAAAGGTAGAGCTGTCTTACCGTTTACTCTTTCTAAATCTATTTCTAGCCCAGTGAATTGAGTAATAATGTAGTCTATGAATGGTCCTAGGGAATCAATAGCAACATGTGGTAAGTAAGGCCCTCCCGGATGTTCGAGCGATACAGTCTGAACGGCTCTGCTGGAGAGCCATAAGTGACAGTGGAGCGGTCAGAATGCCCTTGGATGAGAACGGCGCTCAGAAGGACCCTAGATACCTTCTTGAATCTATCTGCTTGTCTGTGTCAGCAGGAAATTTGTGTGTCTGCTGATCTGAGAAACTATGATACAGCATGTTAAATTACTGACTTAATGCTTCGTTGGTTTACTGTTGGTGTATTGATGGATAATAACAACTATGTAGTTATTTCTCTTTTCTGTGGAGCAAGCATACCTTAGAGCTGCTAAGATGCCGAGGCTTATTGACCCAGTCAGGCACGTGCTGAACCTCCAGTTACCACGCACAGAGATTATGAAGATACACACAGGGGAAAGCAGACCTCTTTGTGTCTGCTAGAGCTACGATGTCAGGAACTGCTACACTGGGTTTTTAAATCATGCTGGCAGACAACAGGACCCAACGGGCATTGCTTTGGTTGATTTCCTTGAACTGATGAGAACATTGCTACAGTGGGGTGGGATAATATCTACCTTACTGGAGCTGTTTCCATCCAGGTTACTGGTAAAGAAGCGTGAGGTCACACCACACGAGAGGGTGTGGTAGCTTGGATTGGAAAAACAATGTACACTGCCGCTACCTTGAGATGTATCTGGGAAGAAAACAAGTCATCACAAAATACTTTGGAAGCCATCGTAGTTCTCAAGAAACTGAAAACATGCTAGAGACGATCTAGGTCAGAAAACTGTTGAGAGTACTGGGTTTTATAGAACATCTCCAGACAAAATCTATCCTGCATTACGATGGTGCGAAGCTCTTGACTATTAGCATTAAATATAAGATAAAAAAGTAAAATACTTAATTAATACAGTGTTAACTTTTTGAAGACCTTAAAAAAGTAATTCCAATTCGCTGCTTTGCAGGTAAGGGAAGAAATGTAAAACTGGGGAAATGCACGGTCTGCAACACAGCGTCTTCCTTAGTTCAAACGCGTGTAAGAGCTACTGACGGGAATAACCCTTGAGTTACGAAACATTTGAATGAAACCTTTTTGTTACAAAAAAGGTAGGTAGCGTTAGAAGTCAAGGTGCTATAACTGTACTGAGGAGTCCGAAACATTTTACGTAACTTTTTGTGCAAAAGCTTGGGAAAACACGAAGCCGCAGCACGGAAAGGCAAACCTGGGCAGTCACGTTGTTACGCTTGGAGACATTTTATCTATTTCCTTATTTTAACTTATAAACACATTTACCAAACAAAATCATTTACCAAGAAAGCTATCACATTTATACTGGTAGTTCTAATGAAAACATCAATCCCAATCTGGTTTCAGCTTAATAATAAATCGATAAACATTTCAAAGCACCATCAGAAGAAAGGATGGAAAATTTGAACGGAAACAGCATCATTTAAACAGCAAGCCCTGTAAGAAGTAAATGAATGGGTTAGTTTTAATAAACCACGGGTTTAAATTGTAGGCAGTTAGTTATAGGAAGCCCCTTCACATGGAAAGGGGAACAAAGTGCGGGGGCGGCTGCTCCTCCCCAGCACCGGAGATCTTTAATGACGGGTGGCAGCAGATGGGTGAGGAAGAACACGAACCTGGCTGGCACTGCCTGCGGGAAGGGGTTCCCAGTCACCGAGGCCATCTCTCCTTGCCCTCTGCATTTGCATTCCTGTGAGCATGGACTTTGCTTTGCTGACATCTTGTGGAGATCTAGACTTAGCTTAATTCACTGCAAAACATCCTGTTTCAAATAAGTGGTTTTATCTGCAGGGTGCCTATTACACAAGTGCCGTGGCACACAGCTGGGAGGGGAAACCGCGCACGCACGTGCACATCTGACCGAGCATTTATTTTCTGCTGAAACACGCAGAGCAAATTTTGAGGTCAGCTCTGTTTTGCAGCAAGTGCACAGCCTTTTAGTTCTAGCTGTTTTCTGAGGTTATTGCTAACAAAGTATCTCGGATCAGGGTGTGATTCCAGAGCTAAAGTCTTGCATTTAACTTCTTCCAGCCAGCCACCGCCCAGCGCAGCAGCCAGGCTGCCAGCAATTTGCAGTCTCCCCTAACTATAACTCTATGATATTTGCAGTAGAATTAACAAGAAGCAGATACCTCGGGGGGTCTGCAAATGAGAACTGGGGCTGGAACCCAAACACCATGACCAGTGTCTGCCCGTCACAAACACAGCTGCTCACGTATCGCCTTGAACCCGTTACTGGGGGATTGGTGGCTCACCGGGTGAGCAGAGCTCATCCACCCTTCTCGCAACCTGCGGTCCCAGTTAAATATAGACACTTGAATCCACGCCTTTCTGCTTCGTAGGTGGGTGTTGATGGCTGAGTCGCGCCAGCTCTCCGCTCTGCCTTCTCCCTTCCCTTATCTGTCATGTCCTCGCTCAGCTGCGGGCAAGAAGGACCAGCTCGAAGGAAAAGAGGCACGGTCCGCTGCCTTTGCTGCGAGATAAGAGGGCGCGCACAGAGGGTTACTGCGAGCCAGCTGACACATTACAAGTTCACACCCAGCTTATCTGGCCGTAGCTTGTTTTGTGCATCCAAAATGAGCTGAAGAAAAAAAGTCTACCAGCCTGCCCTACTACTTAGTGCTGAATTAATAATCTGAGCTCATACACAAGTCTGCATCACCAAAAATCTTTTCTTCCTTCATTGCATGCATCACCATATACTCAGAATTACTCCTTCTACGCAATTCCATTTGGTCAATACTTAAGTACCCACCCAGGCTGATTTACCTTGATAGCATGGTCCGTTTTCTACACATTTATTCATGAAGCTCTTATAACTGCTGACTGGAAATACGTCAGATTCAAATCTAATGCTATTCCAGTTAAAAAAAAACCAAGCCAACAAAAAACCCCAACAAAAGCCCCTCTCTTCCCAAAGATGAGCATTTTCTTCTGCTCTGAACAGTAAGCAAAGACTTAAATGCATAAAAGAAAGGGAATGATTTAAATTTAAAAAAAAAACCAAAAAACAAACCCCAAAGGTTATGTTAATGTTAACATGGGGAGATCAGTCCTGCGAAGGGATCCGTGACGGCAGAATCCTGCCGTGAGCCTCTCAAGCCTGAGGTTGTGCTCAGTGGAGACGCATGAGGTCTGGACGAAGGCCAGAACGCTCTGAGACTTAAAAGACTGAGCTTCTGCTCCAAGCCTGGGCTGAGAGGTGACACAAAGAGCATTGGTCCCCATCCTGCAGCGGCAGCGGGATAGTGTAGTGCGGAAACCGGGCACGAGGCCATCCGCGAAAAAAGGGAGTAAGTAAGCACTCTGCAGTAAATACGAACCCAGATATCCCAAGCTGCAAAATGGAACTGTTTTCTTCTTTTTTTTTGGTGTGGATCTTCTCGCCCAAACAGAATGTCAGTGGGGTGACTGAAGGCTCCGAGCAGGAGGGTTCACTCTGCCACCTCCTACTACACATCATCTGCAGATCAGTTCTGTAAATGTCTTGTCTGGGCTGCAGGATCCATGACGCTCTATTTGTATGGAGCTTTGCTTAGGTTTTGGATCTCAGCACAGGATTCACCCGTATCAGAAAGTTTCTTAAGACCTTGATAGGACCTCAAGCATCACTTCAGCCTATAGCCAAGTCTTCGTGAAAGTCCTGAAAATAAATCTCTGCTGCTTTCCAGCTCTACTACGTAGTTTTTCCTTCTGTCCCCACCTCCTTGAATTAAATAACCTGCACTTAAAACCCCTTTGCTGGATGCAATGTGCTGTTCTCAAGCTCGGGAGCACCATTTTTGATTTCAGGCTTATTTGGGGACGTTTGCTCTCAGATCCATGTGCTGTGGTTAAGCTCTCCCAGCATGGAAGGTTTTCTTTCGTACCGGCTGCTGGGCGGAGTGTGTGTTTTGCTGCCACGTCCTTCATCCACAAATTCAAATGAGTCTAAGGGCTGCCCAGGGGGTTCCCCTTCCTTATAATCTCTCTCGTACATATGCACGGATTATCAGTATCAGAAGACCTGAAGACATAAAGACCAAAAACATCCTCCAGAAGTAAATAAATGTACTGGAAGAAATTACTGCCTCCAGGAGCTAGGGATCTGCATGTGTGACTCTATTGAGAAACAACACCACGACTCCCCTAACAAGACTACACAGGCAAAATACCAACAGTGGTGATTCAGTTAGCTGTGGTGATACGACCCATATGGGGCTGGATACTGCAGTCATTGTTCAGGTGGAATTCCTGTCAAAGTCCATGGGTTTGCATGGGATTATATTAATTGGACAAATACATCTGCATAGTATCCGGCCCGTAATCCACATACAAAACTCCAGGTGAAAGTTGAAATCCCCGTTACCTCTACGTAATACTGCTACTGTCTTTCAGAGTCCTCTGCAACGCACAAATGTTCACATGCATTCATCTACACACGTTGTTCTCGCTGTCTAGCCACGCTACGAGTCTCTATTTCTTATCTGTGACCTTGTCTCAGTATCCATCTTACCGATTTCTGCTGGGGAAGATGCACGTCAGCACCTTTCGCTGTCTTTCTGCTCTATGGAAGTGAAAGGCTGAAAACAGCACTGGTAAGGCCAAAGCTGAGAAGGTCACTGATGGGTAGAAAGTTTCAGTAGGAGAATGTACTGGAGGTCAGTCAGAATTTGGCAGGGATCTCTCAGAAGCCCTTGTCTAGAACTTGTAAATGCCCTTCTAAAAAAAATTCCCAAACTTGAAACAATGCTGATACCCGCAGACAATTTACAATGAGATGAAGATGGAGCAGTGTGGTTTCTAACTTCTTAGTCTTCCTCCGCAAGCTCAGATAGCAGAGGTTTTTAAGGGGGAGGCAGGTAGAAAACTGTTCTTGTGACCTCCAGGAGGAGATGGCCGACCCTGCTCATCTGCAGCTTCCTGAGTGATAAAATTTATATTGCTACAAGGGCTGCACAAAGAAAGAAGAAAGAAAAGGCCTAGACTCTGCAGCCCCATCACTGACTGAGATGAATGGGAAGGAAACATTATCCAATTTCCTTCTAGAGGAGCCCATACAACACCACTGACCTGGTGCTGTTTGGGATTGCAAGGACCTGGTACTTCAGGTTTTTTATAAACTGAGCAGCAGTGCCACAAGGGCAAGAATTAAATTCACTGTCATTGCCCAAGGACCAGAAGAGATCTCAGGTTCGATGAGGCTGAAGGATGTGATCCCTCAGATATTTATGATGTACCCAGGCATTCAGCCATCCTCAAAATATTTTTTTTTTCCTCAAGTACTTAAGTATCATGGCGTCAGGAACTCCGGGATAGGTGGCTGCACCTGAAAGGAGCGTGAAGAACATTGTACAGGGAGATGCAATGCCCACAAAGACACAACCTGCAAGGACAGTCCTGGGCTACCAACGTCTTCAAATGTAATGGCTTTCTCTCTGTGGCTGAGGAGGAAAGTCATCTATGTTAACTTTGAAGGATGAGAGTATCCCTTCTCAGCATTAGCCTTTTTGCAGATTTCTTGCGGAGTGTCAGCCTGAGATACCATCAGGTTGATTGGGAAGTTTCCAGTCATGGTAAAATATGGAGAAAAAACAATGGGGGGATTTTTGTTCCCTTGTCTGAAGGCAGAAGCTGAATTACTCCAGTCAGGAACTCCCGACCTCAGCGACGTTCCTCTCCTCATTTTGAAACTTGTAAGTTGCGCCTCTTAAGCATGCTGGGTTACCATACATTAACCAGAAAAGCAGAGAAATAAAAGAGGTGTAGCAGGCTTTGTAAATAAATGGATAAAGTGCCAATATAAAAGAAATGGATCACTGAAAAGTTCAGAATATTTGGCCTCACTGCTGCTGAGATGTGCCACAGCTGTCTTTTGCATGTTCATGGTCTGGCTCTTCAAATGATGTTGAAATGACAAATTTCAGGCCAAATTGTGCTGGCAGCTAGCCAAGGATCAGGCAAGCCCTCTCTGGCAACAATTTCATACATTTCTTACCCAAATGAGCGGCTTAAGCAAGATCCTGCAAAGCTAAAATTCAAAAATAGGAGGCAATGGGAGGAGGTCCAGGGCTGATTTTTTTTCCCCATCTTGTAGCTCTCACAAGAAGGAATGCTCTAGCATAGGCCTGAGTGGTCTAAAATATGTGTTTAAGCAATGGTGTTCAGCAGACAGCCCCGGATGTGTGATATGCCATCGCAGGAAACCATGCCCCTGATGTGAGGCCTGAAGTCATGACGCCGTGACAGAAGCTCCTCGATTAAGCTCTAGCTGTAGCCAGGCACTAATATTGTTGGCTCGGTGGGAGAGGCTCGTTCTGGGTGCATCCTGGGCAGGGAAGTCCGGAACGAAGCTTCCAGCCATGCCACCCTGAGACAGCACAGAAGCCAAGTCAGAGCCAGCAACACGGGGCTGGTCCTCATGCACTTAGCGCAGAAAGCAGAAAGAAAAAGGCAATGCAGGCCCGGGAAAGCAGAGGTGCTAGGCCAACCTCTGCTTGTTTCAGCAGCTCGTATTTACTCAGACTTACAGTTTCAGCCGTTTAAAGGGAAGGGAAGAAGCAAAGTGCAGTCAGAGGGCAGAAACCCTGGAGGAGATCCTCACTAGAGACAGACGGGAGGAAACAAGAAGGAAGCAAAGCCTTCTCCTGTCTGGCATCCTATCTGAAATTGGCCATAGAGGAATGGAGAAGAATAACGGCGTTAAAAAGGAGATCACATCCTCCAAAGTTAAAACCGACCTGTCAAGAAAAGCTGCCCTCCATAGCAGTAGCATAAGAGAGAAAAAACGGAGAGATGTGATCTCAGTATGACTTTTTTTGATCTTAAAGAGCCTTCCTCTTCCTCTCTTCTGCTTTCATCAGCTCCTGTGAAGAAAATTCACACCAGCTGTCTAGATGACGGGGATTGGTCTGCACACAGAAGAAAGCGACAACAAATAGGAGGCCTCAAATCACAAACTGCAACATAGACAAAAATAAAACCTTATGATTGACCCAGTCAACCCTGGTCCTCAAGCAAAAAACCTCGGCTAAAGGTTTCACAAAGGGAAAACTTCTCTGCACTGCAATAGGAATGCAGTTGATTTAAGAAAATGGAGTTCATGTATTCCATGCAGCGTATTTCTTGCCTAGGTATACCCTGTATCTTGTTAAGTAAACTTCCACATATGAAGCAGCTTAAATAAATTTTAAGTTATATTTGCTTTCCTGTCACTCTTAAGCGTTAAAAGATCACGGTAATCAGGGGAAGAACAGAAGTGTCGTTATTTTTGAGGCTCAGTAACACGTGTTATACATCACAGAAGCTTATATTTCCCCAACATACAGGAATATGAGTCTATATTTGATTAACATAAAAAGACCCTTACCAGAAAGGGAGTAATCTGTATTAGTCATCCTCATGGCTGGAGTATAAGACACACTTGGCATGTCATGGCCCTTCTCCTTCTGTTTCCGTCGATACCACACAAACAGTGCCAGCAAGACCATAATAATTAGAAGGAGAATAATAATTCCAATGATTGCTCCCACTGAGTGCCTCTCTGATCCAAGAGCAGGGCTAATTTTAGTATAGGGGTTTAATTCTTCCATCATAAGAGCCGCTGTTAAAAGTAATTCATAACACACTGTAAATTGAATTGTGCATTTCATTTTTGAAATATTATTTTTTTAAAGCGAGTACATCAGTGGAGGAGAGAGAGCGAGATTCTACAGACAGGATTTCACTGTACCTTGATCGCATCGGATTCCTTTGAAGCCTGGACTGCAGTAGCAAGTACCTGTGACATGGTCACACGTAGCATTATTCATGCACTCACACAGTTGTTTGCAACCATACCCGAATGTTCCTGGTGAGCACTCTGGGAAGCAAAAGAAAAAGATTGGAAAGGATTCTACTTTTCTTTGGGAATGGGTGAAATGCTTGCCGTGGAAAATTCAGTAGAAATGTTCCCCTGGTTTCAGTGTCTCTAGGATAGCAACGTAGTGTTAGATTATTATTTTAAAGCAGCAGATGAATAAATTTCATGTACAACTTGGGGTATTACTTATTAAGCCATAATTTTCCGGGAAAGTTGTACAAGACTTCACCAGGATGAGAGCAGTATTATGTACAGAGACCGTAAAAGGCTTGCTGCATATTCCAAGTGTACAGAATTTAAAAGGGCACGAGCTCAGAAGCTGGAGGCAACACCTTGAAAGAGCGCAGCATTCTCCACCAACTCTGCATATCTTTTTCGTGGGGGTAACTGCAAACTAAAGCCTAATGTACCTTGATATGAACACAATTGACTTTTACTAAAGAAATCCCGCATGCTTTCATGCTTATTTCTACTAGTGCTAGAAGATGAACATAACGTTGTAGGTGCAATTACAGAATTGAGCATCTGAATGGTTTGATTTGCTCTGCTTCTGTATGGGGATTCCTGAAATAGAAGGAATTTCTACCCGGTCTTTGTGTTTCTATCAAAGATGAAATGATTGAATGTCCAGCTGAGAAGTTTATTCATACACTTACGATGATGGGCTATTACAATAAATCTGTAGGCGGCTTACTGTACTTCTTGAGGCACTATTCAATAATAAATAGAAAGAAACAACTTCTGTCAAATCCTACTTATTTCTATAGACAAGATGCATTATTGAATGCATGCACACTTGCTATGATTCTTTAGAATGTATATTGTTTGGTTTAAGATATGATTTGCTGTGTGTCGCTGCAAACGTTTTGCATAGCACGACGATACCTTCCCAATGTCAGTCTCTACGTAACTTCTAGTAGCCAAAAGTTAATATTTACTAATGAACAGTAGCTAGCATCTGTATAATGATTTGCAGTGCATATTAAAGCTGTATCTCTTTCTTTCATCTGTCGGTCCCCGAACAAGGAAAAACTAATGCTCATTCTGATTCTTAAAATGAATAAGGCCTTAATTTTTGGACTGCACCACAGAAACGATGTCTGCATTTGGCATTTCATCTGCAATGCCGTGTGACTGCCCATTCAGCGGGATTCTGAGAAGGAAGGAGTCTTAATGTAGAGATACTTTTGGATTAAATAGTAAAAAACAAATAAACACATCTGTAGTTTTGGATAGAAAAGAAAGCCTCAGGCTTTGCGCAGAGGTCACATTGTCAATGTAGCGTCTTGTCTAAAATCTGCTATGGTGCAATTCTACTATGGAACTTTTTAGTTTCCTATTTATGGTCACAGTAAGTTGGCCACTCACACAGTTACGCTGGTGCCACACGTAATCCCCACATGAGCATGCAAATTTGCTCCTGAGAAACACACTTTGCTGAACGCAAGTTTGTGCAAAAAGAGATGTTGATGAATTTAGTTATATGTACAACTGCTTTCATAAAGATCCATGCAGTAAGCTACAGTTTAGGCTTCGAGGCAGGCCTTTCACTTGCAAATCTAGTAGGAGTGTTACTGTATTACCTTACTGACGAAAATGGAAAGAAACCCTATAGAATTAATGCCTTGGTAAGGTAAGATGGATTTCACCCTGCATTTACAATCCAAGTAACCGTGTGAGAATTTTCTTTTGATTTACTATACTGGACAAACAAGTAATTATGCAACTACAGCTACCCTAATTCTTTGTTCTTAAAAGAAGCCATTTGGCACGGCATGCTAAATATGCCAGCAAGACACTGACAACAATTACAGTAAGACATGCCAGTACCCTTGCAAGGTAATTGAAGTTCATTGTTAAACACTCGCTCACTACTCAAGTTAAATGCAGATCCTTCCAAAAATGACGAGCAACTTTTTTTTCCCTTTGCTCCGTTTTCATTGTAAAGATGAATCTTTATTTGGTCCACACCTATAGCATGAACTATGCAAGAAAACCTCAGTATTCCTTGGAGTATTCCTTCTTTCTTTTAACTCTTCTGTCTTCCTTCATGCCCAGGGAAACCTGACGCTGTTAGCAAGGCATGATGCACCTTGTGTTTTTCTATTAATTAGGTGCAAGTTGTTGGGAAAGGCTACACCCAGTCAGCATGGAGTGCGGTGACTTGCTTTTATCTCACCTAACTTCAGGCTGGGAATGCAAAGGCCTAATTTGCAGAGGATTCACTGTATTTCTTTACGCTTAAGCGGACCGCCCAGCTTCCTAAAGATGCCTTTTTCTCCCTATGGATAATATAAGGTGCCTGGGGTTGCTGTCTTGCTGACATCAACATCTCATTTAAGAGCCCATGTCTGCAAAGCATTCCGAAATACACCCCCACCCCGGAGAAACAGAAGAATGAAGTCATGTTGCTACTTACTTTGCTCACATTGTTTGCCTGTAAATCCAGTCCTGCACGTGCACTGGCCAGTGATGTGGTCACAGTCCGCTCCGTTCTGGCACTGACAAACATTGGCACAGTTTTTTCCATAAAAAGCAGCTGGGCAACCTTTCAGGAATCAGAATAAGGAAAGACTAAGAAATAAGCTGAAACACAAACTCAGATGATGCTTTATCAGCACAAAATGTGCAGGCCTATAAACCTATGGATTTTCAGCTCCTGTATATTTAATAACGTTTATTTGATCACCGAAATGCAGAGATACTATGGCAGCCAATTTTCTCGAAGTGGTGTTTCTCGTATCTTACAGAATTGCCTCTAAAGCGTTTCCAAAGAACGAAAACTTGACCCGTCTATACGAGCTACATTTTCAAGAAGCGAAAGAAGATGGCTAAACCAGAAACTCTCTAAAAGGCCAGAGATCAAGCAATTACTTGCAAGTGAAAGGACTTTCTTAAAAGGCTCACCAGAATTTGATCTCCTCTTTCATACAGTGCTGGTAATTTGGCGCTAGGAGGATGACAAATCTCAAACATTTTCCTGAATCAGACCACATATACTGAGGCTTTAACAAGCAGGGACACGGACTGTGCGAATTCTGACAACGAATCAATATTCTTAATGATCGGTCCCTCCTTTCTCGAGTGCCAAAGGCATAAAAAAACCTTGAAAAGCTTCAGGACTATTTTCTTCGGGGTGATGTGAAGTTATCACGAGAAGCAAGTGGTTTACCAGGGAAGACTGCAATACTTGGAACGAGACACGAGGTAGCAGCACATACTTTGACAGATTCCCTGGCACAACAGGGTCTCTGAAAGGCTTACGCTGAGTGCAGTAGAGCCCCGTCCAACCATGAGTACATCTACATTCTCCATCGTAAGGGCTGCACATTGCTCCGTTGTGGCAGTTGCATGAATGAAAGCAATCAGGGCCCCAAAAACCAGTGGGACAAGCTATGAAAATAAAAAAGATGTGTCAGCTGGCGAAAGAAAAGCAATGATACTGCGTTAGTGCTGCGGAGGAACAGCAATATAGGGAGAACCTGTGAGACACCAGCAAAGGCAGAACTTCGCACCGCAGAGCTTGGCGTCGCTGCAGCGACTCCCTGACAATGACGGGTTCTTCCAAGCCGACGATGGCTTTGCAAACCCAGGTGCCAACCTGCAACCTCACCCATGCTCTCAAGCCCTGGCAGAAGGGATTTCTTCCCCTAGTAGGTCAGGTGGCAGGATCAGGGCTTTGCTGCATATGTGGGCTGAGAACCACTGAAACAGCGACCCTCGACACTACATTACTCTAAGTGCTCTAGCCACCCTCCCTGCCTCACCGGCATTATCTGTGAAGACAAGTTAGACAGGGTTTTAAGTTATGGATGTAATTTAATTTTCCTTTTGGTATTGTGGAACTCTTGCATAATAAAGCACAGCTATTCATGGTTTACTTTTGGTATGCAATCAACTACTAAAATTGCCACATTCTTTTGAAGCATAGAGTGCTACTCAAATTACTTACAAATGTAAAGAAAACTTCTTGCGGTATGAACTCCCATCCAGAAAATCAGATTGGCTTTTGTTGATGGGGCTAATATTAAATTAAAATCTCCAGGTCTATTATATATTTCAACAAGTACCATATTAATACGTTTTCCAAAGTTATTTTAAGCCTCCCTCCAAAAATGAATGCAGTAAGTTACAGTTATTAGTGCCAGACTAAAAGATCCAAAAATGATGATAACCCTTCAATGTAACAACTATATTTTTGCTTTAAAAAGCACTTCCCATTGCTTCCTATTAAAGACATCAATTCATAAGGCATGGTTCCCAGGAAACTTGAAAGTACAGAAACCGTCCCTATTTCCATGCATGCCGCTGGCTCCAGTTCTGACAATAAATGCAAGTTTCTGGCATACGACAGACTTCTCTAAAGCCAGAATGAATAGCAAAAGAACCCTGCCGTGACGTAAATCAAACGAAAGGTCACTGAACTCACACAATGTACAGCCGCAGAGGATTTGGCCTAAAGTATTCGTGCTATAAGCAACCAGAAATACTTTTACAGTGCTTTTGTAAGCCAGAGCTGCAGGGTCTGTTAGCGTCTCCAGAACTGGCTCTGGAGTTGGAGCTAAAATTATCTCCTTTGCAGCTCCGTCTCTCGGTCATTCCAGGTTAACTGGTGCGGAGGGTGGTCTGACCGACATAGCTCCGTACCGGACTCGGGTGTGCGAGGCCAGGTTCCAAGAGGAGCCTGGCGCGAGGCCAGGTTCACATTGGGAGATTTACACTTTGCAAGAAGGTAACTGAGGGAACAGCCAGGTTCCCACTTTGTTCATCCAACAGACGCAATAGCTATCGCCAGTTCCTCCTGCCTGCTAAACTGGAAATTCTTGCCGCTGAACTGGCCTGCCTCACTCTGTAAGAAAAAACATCCTTCTTCGAGGTTAACAGAAACTAACAGTCATTTCCCAATTACACGGCTAAATATAATGAGGAATCTGTGGAGCTTTCTGTCTTTTTTCTTTTTTTTTTCCTATTTTTGAGTGACAGCAATATTCTGCCTGTGGAAGACACACAATAAAAGCAAAATTACAGCCGTCTGTTTTTATCCGATTCCTACTTTATCACTTGAAGTTTAATATATTTTACTCTGGAATGCTGTCTAATATGCTAGTTGTATCCTGAATATGAAGTAACATTTCTGAATGATAGGATATTGCTTCGCTCTGTGATCTATCTTCAATTAAGGGATGCTCTCAGGAAATGACACTTTGGGATCAGCAAATGCCAATCTTCTACCTGGGCAATTTTCAGGAAGAAATCCCCCATCCCTCCAAGCCCACGTTGACCTTTACAACTAAATTACATTTAATAGAAATATTTCAGCTGCCTAATTTCTCAGTTCTGGGGGCTTGGTACATGAAAACATTTACTGGTTGGTAATTTCTAATGTAATAGCTGAAAGAAAAATGATTTCAAAAAATAAATAAAAGGGAACCCAGCTAGAAATTAAAAGGGAGCATGGAGCTTTCTTTTCTGATAGGAGCTTGTGACCTCCCTTTCCTGTAAGAGAAGCCAGTAACGGCTTCTGCAAATTCCAAATGCAGAAACTAATTCAAGCCAAAGCTAACTTAGATTAATTAAAAGAAATAAGCTCTAAAGAGAGTAAAGCACTGCCTGCTGTAATACTTCAGGGATTTCCCCAGAATCTGTCTCTAACTTTCAGAAAACACTAAACAGGAAAACACGTTATTTTAAAGTGGAGGTGGAAAAATAACACTTTGCTTACTCTGAGAGCAGTCCGTCCCGATCCAGCCCGGAAAACACTGACACGATCCATCAACAGGATTGCACGTCCCGTTCTCGGTGCACTGACAGACCTCGGCACAGTTCTTCCCGTATTTGCCGCTGGGACAGACTGTGAAAATACAACACGGTTTACTGAAGGCTCTCCGTGGTGTGTATGAGGAAGTTACAGGACTTAACATTTAACAATTAGACGTAAAAATAATGCCAACGTTTTTCTTCGCTGAAGCCAAATTGGCCAAATTCTTCTGGAAAGAAGGAAAAGGCGGAAAATATTCAAGTCCGTTTTGTTTGCTTACATCCCAGGCATGAAAATGAGAGGACAAAGTTGTCTTGAAATCCATTTTTCTGCTAGAAAATGATTATAATTAATAGGAGATGATTACAATTATTGAAGGGTGTTATGGAAGGATGAAAAGAGGAGAGACAAAACAGGGAGTAGGGGTTATTGGGAGAGGAAAAGAACAGCAAGTTGAGGAGAATTCAAAGCATAGTAACAAACACAAGTAAGGGCCTAGAAGGGACTGACCTGGGGACGTGGCCAAGGGGGTCCCTTGGCGCAAGCCCCGAAATAGGGCTCTGCGCTGGCTCAGAGGATTTCGGCCTCAGCAATGAGAACAACAAAAGTAGGAAAGGAACATTTCAGGCTAACTATCAGCCTAGTCAAGAAGCCTCAAGAAAATGAAGAGCAACGGAGACTCTTACTTTCAGGTCTGTCACTAGAATCTAACTGTCCTACATTGTACGACTGATAATGACAGTAAGAATGCACGGAAAGCTGCAAATCTTACCTCCTGGTATGACGGCCCGACATACTAGCCATGGGTGTTGTACCAGGAGGCCAGTGCCCACGGAACGGCTGCTGGCCGATATGATTGCAAGGAGAGACTGAAAGAGCTGTAGTCCTTTCCCCTGCTATCGCGCCATGCACCACCACATGCATCACGCGCCATGCGGCACTGCTGTACGGGGTACGCTAGAGCACCTACCTCCTCGCTGTCCTGATTCCTCCTGGATCAAATAGCGGTGAGGGAGGAAGGTGCCTTTGCTACGAAATACACTAGGCTTTGCTGAAGATCGGCTTTCAGCAATATTGGTGGGAAGCAGGCTCCCAGCATCTCGCAGATTCAAATCATGCAAGCGGAGAGTAAACCAGGAGCAAGACTGCCACTTCCATAAGTATTTTTACCATATAAGTCTGGCGGAAGACTACTCCCGCAAATAAAGCACGTACCCAATTGCAGAAATGTCATGCTTGTCTTTTGGCATCCGCCCACCTATCCCTCTCCAGTCCCCCTTGCTGCAGTAAGTGTTCAATCAGGCTGCAAATGAGCTATTAAACAGGTGTGCTGCATCCTAAGAAAATCAGCGTCTACTCCTGTTTGTCCACCTACCTTGCTCCTGAAGTCGGAAGAAAAGAAACTCTTAAATTTTTTTCAGTCATCTTATAACAGCCCAAGCACAGTGACATAAAACTAATGGACACGTAGATCTTCAATCTCCCACCAAATTATTGGAAATCTTTAACGCTAAAGTTGATGGAAAGCTCTGCTCAGCCATGAATGAAATGTTTAATTTCTGTGCTCTTATTGGCTGTGTTCCCTGACAAAAACAGATGTATTTTCAAAACAAGATAAAACATACAGTCCGTCTTTGCAAAGAATGTAACAAATGGAACTGGACTTGCATCCTGGTAAATAATAGTGATGTCGAAAAAGTGATTAAGGCACTTCCCTGAATTATGCAACTGTTTTACTGCTTCAGCCACTCTCACTTTCTCATATGTAGTCTCTGCAGGTGACCTCAATCTATCCCGACCGTGAGTCAGCCACAGATTGAAATCCCGAGCTGTGATTCATTTGCTTTTATATAATACGCCATTCTCTACTCTTACTACGGCAGAAACCTAAGAATGTGCTTGCCATTGTTTTCGACGTACATTTCTATATACTACGGACTTATCTGCAGGAGTGGATAAAGTTGGTTTTGGCTTTCAAATTATGTGCCAAACAGAACAGTTCTCTAACTGAAAAGAGATAAAACTAAACACAATATACGGACACAATGAAAAGAACAATGCACAGACACAAAGAAAGAGACAGAAGGAAAGAAAAGACCTCATATCACAGAAAGAGCAGAAACTAAAACGATCTGTCAGCCTAGGTTCTCATAAATGCTACAGCATTCTTCAGTTCCAATGCTCTATATAGAGCAGTTCAACGCAATATTCTTATTGCATCTTTAAGATGGAGACAGATAACATCACTTAAATGAAGGCTGGATCTTTTTATATGCACAAAAAAATAGTTCTCAAAAGACTTACTTAAAATAGGAGCTGATTTGCACTGCAACATGGAATACTAACGAATCAGGAAAAGATTTGTGATCCACACACCGATGCTGACAAAGGCAACAGGTCGTACTTCATAAAAGAAATGCTTTGGTTCCACACAGTGAGAGCTGGCAGAGGGGTCCCTGCCGTGCGAGCACCTCTTGTCTCAGTGGAACAGTATGACGCCCTCCAGAACGTCGACACACGAGGATCACAAACCCAATCCTGCCAAAATGGTTGTTCCTATTGGTTTAAGTCACCTGGCTGTGGACTGACACGGTGACTCTCCTGTAAAGTTGCGAGGTCGAAACGCAAGCGCTTTTTCGAACGTCCCAAACATTTTTAAACAAAGCTGTAAAGTAAGCCCTGACACCGCTCTCTTCAGGAGCAATCTGATGGTACAATGCAGATAGCGATGTTCATTAGCTATAAAAGCTCTGAAGTGGGACTCCGAAAGTCCCTGTGGGATGTCAGGTGTGTTCTGGCAGCGATAACACGTTATCATCAATCAATCTTACTACGTGATTGTGAAAGGCTTCCATAAACCAGCTGCTTAGTTGTTTGCCGCTCAGAATCCTTGGCACAACCATGTCAACCCGCGCAATTTCAGAGGTTACACAGCTCCTCGCATGCGCGTGCTGCTGATGGAAGAATGTTCCTGGTGCCAGAAAAGAGATGGCACAAGATGAAAATTGAAAAGTGAAATCTGCGTTTCACGTTTTTCTAATGGAAAACATTAATTAGCATTTTTCGTTCTACAAAAGAAAGTTACATGCTAAGTCATTACGACAAACTGCAACGCAAATTGATTTTAATTAGGACATGAATATTTTAAAATTAATTTGCTGGATAGATCAACATTTCAAAGTAAAACCAGAAGTGCTGAACATCTGAGCAAAAATAAAACAGTTTTCTTAAGAGGATAATTAGCCCTGCTTACGCTTTGAAATCTGGCTAACTTTTCACATAAAATCGACAAATTCACTGAGATATGTTCATTTTAATAAATTAATTGGTATAATGTTTCGTTGACTATACGGCACAGGAAAAAGAAAACATGGTTATACCTAATCTATGTTTAATGATTTTGCGTAACTGCTGTCTGCAATTTCTAACTCGCTGAAAAGCAGGTCATTAAAAAGCGTCGGTTCAATTTTTACAGGGATGGTGACTTCACAAGGGCAGTAGCCATTACGAATAATCTCTTTCAAATCTGTATGTAGAAAATGCCCACAGTACTATGCAGTAAATGAGACTCTGCAGGATACCGTAATGATTTTGTGGGCAGTTTCAGGATAAGACTGAGAACGGAACCTATGGTTAAAAGTGGATTAACTTTCAAAGGTACGGAAACGTTACGGACATTAGGGGGAGTGGAAGCTACTCTTCACCTGTGAAAATTAACTCGCTTTCCCTGCCTCATTGCAAATTTTTCTGTCCGTTGCACTTGTGTTTGGGCACACGTGATTTTAGCTATTCCCGGTCAGGTTCTAGACAGCGTAAATGAAGTTCCATGCACTTGCTGGGTGCTTGGGCTCGGGTACCTGAGCTGGCCTTCACCCTAACCAGTAGCTACGCCTCCTGCTGAAGAAGAGCGCATGAAGGTGCCATCGACATTTAGGAGATGATAGGCTTAGCAGAAAGGAAAATGAAACCATTGGATGGCTGATACATTTACAGCAAGCGTCTCACTCCATATTCATTTCAATACAGAGCAGCAGACCTGTTTTATTTATGAAAGCAGGAGCACATCATATTTACAAAAGGGTGACTAAGTACCTATTTGCATTTTACCTCTGAAGTAAAGAATTTCTTGTGACCTAAACTGCTGAAACGAGGGAAAAAAGGCAGGAACCTTGTGACCGGTCTTGCTGCAAAGTCACAGACCCAGAAACTTGGGGAAGGAGGTGGCACTGGGAGGTCTGGGCTCCGTACCTTGGTTGCAGAGAGCGCCGAAGAATCCAGGCAAGCAATCGCAGTGTCCTGACACGTGGTGACAAGGCCCGCTGCTGTGCACACACCGAGGGCATGGCTGACTGCAGTGGTGTCCGTAAAAGCCGGCGGGACAAACTGAAGGCAAAACAAAATAAGCTGTCGTAGGTGTTCAGAATATTTCTCACAGCTGAGAGCTTTAGAATTCTCTCTCTGTCCAAACCAATATTTCTTAATTTATAAAATCACAAGTTTGTGAACAGCTGAAATTATGAAGCCTGTTAGATTATTCCGTTTCTAATAAAGCGCAGGCTCTGAGTAAAACTGCTCCGGTGGTTCAAACATTCACACCATCCTACTTCACTTAAGTCCTTGGCTCTTGAATAATACAGCTGAGCTCTCCCAGCAGCCTCTCTCTCTCAAGATGCTCTTTGAGACTCCCTAGCCTGCTCCAGCTGAACAACTCTTTTACAAAACATAGGAGTTTAAGGTGTTTGAGACTTCATAGCCCACTGGCAGATATGGTTAATACCTGATAACATATTCCAACACTTTTAAGACAGGCAGGAAGGGAAACACTCACGCACGTGCACAGACAACAGAAACTCAGAATGCCAGTTCCGTAGGAAAATAAGCTGAGAAATCAGAGAAGGTGTATTAGGAAACTCTCGTATATTTTACGTCTAAACAACTATGTCAAAAGCTGATTTCTAAACACACTAGGTGCAATACCTGTATTCAATTGGGACAGTCAGTTTATACACGTAATTGCAGGAGCAGCATCCACCAGTGATGAACAGAATCTAAAAATGGTAATTACGGTAACGGCATACAAAATCACCTCATTTGCATCGGTAATCACACTGGGTAGCTGAGTTAACTTGTCATGAACTGTGTGCTTGATTTGCTTAAAACACGGATTGAAATTGTTATAGAATTTGTCCATAAGGTACAGGGCAGAGACTATGGCTCAGCATCTCTTATAAATGCATATAGTTGCTTCTAAGCACACATAGAATGAAAAAACATCCACTGTCCAAACATTCACTGCTATAGATAAGCACAAAGGAATGTTAAATTGCAGGAACTGTAAAAATGACTTGATACGTTTTTATTTTTAATCCTGTGAGTATCTGTTACATAGTTCTGGCTCAGTGGTTCCTATATCATGTCCATTCTGTTTTTTCACTGAATGAGAATTTTCCTCTTGGTCCGTATGTTCACAGAGAGTGTCATGCTCTTAAACTACTGCAGATTTCCAGCTGGAACTTAGCTGACAGGTTTGTTGATGACGCACCAGCTATAAAACAACCTGGATCACTCTCGGAGACATTTCTGAAGGCCTAAGAGCAGTACACTATCCCGGTGTCTCATGTAATCCTGATTACACAGACAGAACAAGCGGGCTGAGTATCATCTTCAGTACTGCCCTTTACGGGCTAAATTCTGTTTCTAAATGAATTTCCAAGAGAAAAATGGGAATGATTCTGAAAGTAAAGATAGCAGGCTAAGGCTGCCTTCGCCCACAGAGGTGTCCTCTTCACAAGGTAGCATTGAGCCTGAATCCCGCAGAAGAGGTGGCAGCAAGCTGAATTCCCTGGCCGTGCGCTCACAGAGAGGCGTTTCAGCAACATGAGGCAATAGCAGAAGCACTCACAGAACCCGTCTGCTGTCACCCCAGCGGGGAGGAAAATTTGTCCCCATTAGGTCCTCAGCAAACGTCCTCAGGGAGCAGCCTGATTACTGGAGTTGCAAGCTGGGGACGTGGCTTGCCTCTTGTACCGTACATGCCATGAGCCGATAAAAGCAAAGTGGTTTTTTCATCTCAGAAAGGTCAGAAACTATTAACTTCTGGAAGTTTTGCACTCTTAGGGTTTCAAATTTGTCAAACAATTTCTTCCCCAATTCCCTGAAGCTCTGAGCACCGCATTTTAGCCTTGGAGAGAGGTTTTACAGCTATATAGATATGCTGAAGCACCTGGAAATCGGGGTTTATAATGGGAATGCTTATAGGCCATTAACTACAGCAGTGCTAGAGGTCATCGTTATAATGGCTTTAAATAAAAACTGGCAGCTACAAATGATTTTTAGAGATGAGTGTGTTCTAGTGTCAAGTGTAACTGGAGACATCAAAGGGGATATATGAACTGGGCACGCAGAATATCTTACAGGAAGAACAAGAGCCGCAGAAAAGAAAGACAAATCCATTTCTTGTCTACACAGGACGATGGTTGCGTGTAGTTTGGATCAGTGAATAAGGGTTCCTAGGGGGCAAATGCAGCTTCCCAGATAAAGCAAATGAGAGGGTTTTTTAATCTCCTCGGCACATTTTAATATGCAGCAGCAGAGCATCAGACAGGAGCTATTTCAGGCTGCTGTGTTTCTTTTTCTGGCATATGAGAAAACGTTGTCTTGTTATTTGGATAGCCGATGCTCATCCGCACGTCATTATGTGACGGGTCGTAGCCGGCTCTGTTTAATAGGTATCCTATAGTTTACCACCACTCCACTGTAAATCTGGTTTTTTCCAGATTCTGCCAAGTTTGGCACGTAAAGGTGTTGCTCCTTTCAGGTCACCTGTGACCTCCAGGTGCTGTGGAAGGCCAGAAGAAGAAGCACGAGGCCCGTCTTCACTTCGTGGTCAAGAACCATTTTTGAGGCTAGCTTTGCCCTTAGGAAGTCGTGAGCTAAAGCAGCTCAGAAACCCGTGGCTCTGTCTGTCTGTTGTCATAAATGAGCATTTCTACCTGCTTTGCTTCTGCCACGTCTATGGAAAATCTTACTTCTCTGGCACAAGGGTCCTCTGTATCCTGGTGCGCAGTCACAGGTGCCGTCCTCTGGGGAGCAGGATCCCCCGTTCTCGCAGTTACAGGAGATGGAGCAGTTTGGTCCCCAGCGACCCTGGGTGCATGTGTTGTCACAGTGGATGCCTACGGATGTAAAGGCACACGTTTGGTTTCACACAGCTTACTCTGCTCATTGATCAAAGAAACATTTGGCTGGACTGATATCAGTACATCACAGAGCCAACGAGGGAGCCTGGGAAGGAAATAGCTATCCTTTTATCTGCTTAATAAAGTGAAAATTAAGAAAATGCCAAAGAGGTGAATTCTGTAGGTGTTAGTGGGTTCCTGTTCAGTTCTCAGCACCATTAAAGAAACTCTGCATGTCATCTGAGAGATGAAGGTCAGGAATTGCTTTAAAGTCACAAAATCGCTCAAATAACTGGTCTGCAAATAGGCAGCTGATTGAAGGCTCGTTATGTAACTGTCGGGAATTAGAAGACAGTAAAAAGAAAGAAAAAAATCAGGGTTCTGCAAAAACATGTCCAGTATTTGGACTCTTGAACGTACGTAAATTCAGTTCTATGCTGTGTGTTGTTCAATTCCTGGCTTAAAGCACTGCGCTCTGGGTTGTTATGCACATACCCCACACCCACCCCGAGCGCTCTGACTTCGGTGCTAATGAACCGAGTTCTGATCTAGCAAGCGGCCATACGTGGGCAGAGGCTGATCATTTGCATGTTAAATGGAGACCGAGACCTGCCAATCCAGCTCCCAGTGATTCCCAGGGTCGTTGTTTGCTATTTATTATTACGAAAAGCAAAGCTTGGAAACACTGAAAGAAACGCACAGCCAGGAAGCTTAACGTGAGGCTCCTGGCGTTGTTTCGACCGGGTTTGTTTGAACTGGTGACTTCTGAAAACAACTTCGTGCCACGGCGTGTCACTTATTAATGTAACCTCAGGACCTGATCCTGCACACCACTACTTGTCCAAGAGGCCGTTCCTCCCCGGGCGTACGACAGTACCAACACCTGCAATTAGCGGAGCTATTTGCACGATCAAGGGTTTGCAGGATCGTGAGCTAAGGCAGACATTAAGCACTGCCAGCTGCAGGGAGTGGCAGCAGCAGCAGCACACCGTACACACCGATAACAACAGAAAAAACGAATCACAGACCGGCTTGAAAATTTTCCTAACAACGTTACCGCACCGGGTGCCTTACAACCGCGCCACCGAGATTTGATGGTATACACGTGCCCTAGCTAGACTTTCAACATGAAGATGTTCTTTATCACCCATGCACATGTCCTCCCTGCATAATGGGATAAATGCAGGCAAGGGCTCGGAGAGCCCCAGCCGCAGCCAGAGGTTGGATTAGTGCGTCGCTAAGGAGAAATACAATCCCAAGTAATTTCCTCCACCTCTGATAACTTCAGCTGGGTGCTACAGGTAATGGACTGTATTTGTGGAGCTGTGATCTGTACAGTCACCAAACCTTGAGGATTATTAAATCAGCCGGAAGTCATTATAAACACACTTACAGTGCAGTTTCAAGTTGGTTTTATAAATCTCTGAAGTTAATACAGTAAGAAATACTGCAGAGCCAAAATTTCCCTTTTCTGAAGATTAATCGCGCAATTACAATGTCCCTTCCTAGAAAATCTTAACCAAGTCTGGCAAAACCTTTGAAATGGGGTTTCTAGTAATACATGATCATTGTTTGCTTTATAAAGAGGCATGGTCCATGTCGTAGGGCTTAGTAAAAAACACATTAAAATACAGTAAAAACATAATACAGGCTCAATCCCTTAATAGCTAAGTAAATAAATCCGAAAAAAAAAAGGAACGCAAAAAGAGACAAGGAGTATTTGTATTAGTAAAACCAAGAAAAGCAATTATTTTAATACAGTCTTCGCTACTCCCTTTGAGATCAAATATATCTTTGGATTACCGAAACAGTAAATGCTTTGTGTGTGCATTTATGTAACAACACGTCTACAGCACTCTCATTAAAAAGACATACAACAAATCGTAAATAAATAAATGCCTTTCATAATTATACATACAGATATATGATCATTTACAGTTTTGAGAGTCTCAGCGCGAGCTCCCGGGAATGAAATTCAGATACAAATGTAGAAAAGCGCGTATCTTTTCCTCCTGACTGCCGTAGTAAAAATACAATTCGCTCCTTGTGAATGGGCTATTTATAAACGGAGAGAATTAAGCAGCATTATTTCTTGTCTCTTTTGGCAAAGTTTGGGGAAGAATGACATTGACTCCTTTCTCTTGAAAGGTAGCTGAATTAGAATGCCGTGGCTGTTCCTTGCAGCAGCAAAGTCCTTCCTTTAGTAATGAATAATGAGGGATGTCTTCCCGCTCCTAACGAAGGCAATGAGTCATTGAGAAGCCGGTTGTTGTAACGAAATGTAAAGGGGGAACAGGAAACCTCCTAGAAGACACCGATACCCATTACAGCGGTTATTTATTATAAGTTTTCAGAAGACAACTGAGAAGGTGCTGCAATCAATTTTTATTACTTTATATTACTCTAAGTTAATTCTCAGGGAAGACTTCATTTTTGGAGGCTCCTACGCACATTGCATTGCAAATGTAAATGAGAAGTTAAAATTGCATCTGGACATGCGGGTCTTACGGAATTGCGCTAAAAAAACCACCTGAATTTTACAATTCCCTAGCTTGACAGCATGTGAAGGAGGAGTCCGTCCCTCCCAGCTCCTTTACAATGGGGGTCAGCGAAGCAGCAAGCTTCTTAAATGTAAAACTTGAATATTTACTCAGGAACTTGCAGATGAACATTTCTGATAGGCAATTCGTTTTCAATTTCCAGAAATATAAAAAATGCTGAAGTTGCCACATCTCTCTATTATCTCACGTTACAACCACAGATTCCTAATTTATGAACAAATTCCTTGTTTCACAAGCACGATGTAGAAATTAGCAAAGCAACTATCAGAAGAAGTCCTTGAAGCTGCAGGAAGCAGTTCTATACATCAACTCTATTGCTTAGATACCACGAAATTATCTTACTGCCTGAGGCTGTGGTCACAATTGCAGATACCAGTATGAAATTACACTTCCAAGACCTTCTTACACAATGTTCTGGGGGGGAATTTTAAATGAAATTCACATAACTTACATAAAATTATAGTTATGCACTGTATGTGGGCAAAGGATATTTGCACTCTCGTGCAGTAGGCTAGAGCCAAGGTAAGAGCAGAGTCCGCTGTGGCTTTTCATTCAGCCTGTGAAACAGCACGAACCTCCATGTGCCAGCGTGGATTCGGGGTACTGGATTTCTGCAAACACTGTCTGCTCTCCGGCAGGATTTCTACTGCGGTCCTTTGGACTGCTCTGTACACGGAATTTGGCCGACTGTCCCGGGAGTGGCTTCACTCCCCCTTCCCCACGTCGTCTTCCTTCGCACGCGCAGCAGGTGGGGAAACAGGACTAAGCTCCTGAATCGCTGTTGCGTATGCCGTGTGTGAAAAACACAATCTGGAATGAACTTAACCCACCAGAGCCGCCGCCACTGCACTCTTTTAAGGGACGACTACATGGGAGAGCTGTTCCAAGCTCTTTCTCCTTAATGGCCCTTCCAGGACAGTTTACTACCGAGTGGTAAAGCAGCTGCTGTCTGGGACATCGGGAGGATCTGGCGTGTCTATCGCAAGCGCAGACTTCCTGAGGGTGACGCAGTCGGGCTGTGCAGGGATCTTCCAGTGCAGAGCTGAAGATGGTACCTTGACAAAGGAAAGCGGCAGGGACAGAGGCAGAGGAGGAAGCGTGTCTGGCAAAAGCACGGGCTGACGGAAACTCATCAAGTCACGTATGTTGTATGGTAATAGTATATATCATATATTGTCGTCCAGTTCTGCTGCATAGTGGCTAGAGATGCGTGTGTCTGGTGACTCAATATGATACAAGCTTGCGTCTGGCTTACACAGAGCAGTGTAAATTTTTACCAGATTAAGTTGGTTCTTTGAATTAAAATTTACAAATCCGTCTGTAACGGACTCAGCTACCATGGACACACCGTCAGGAAAAGGAGCAAGAAAAAGGAAAAAAACCCAAGCCATACTACTGGGACGTAAGGCATCTATTGAAGAGCTACTTCGTATACCGCTTCCATTAATAATCTTCAATGCTTCAACGAAAGTTTGTCAAAGTAATGCAGATTTAGTACTGCCTGTAACTATATCACACTGAAGGACTTTGGAGGGTGAAATTCCTGCAAGCCAGACATAAGCAGAATTCCCTTTTTCCCCTCTATCAGCTTGCTTGTGCGATTGCACTCCTGGTTGGGGATTACGTCTCCAGCTCTTAATAAAGCCTGCCGTTGTTTTTCTGCCTTGTCTCTAGATAGTTGGAAACGAATACTCCAAACACAATAGAAGAGCAAAAATGGATGGAATAAATGAGAACCGGTGGCCTATTTTTGACCACTGCTAGCCCCTTGACAGCAGCCTCTGCGGCAAGGCCTGCGTGCTGCCCGGCATCTAGTTATTTTTCAGGGGTGTAGGAATTTGATAAATTACAGAATGCAGCTCCCTTCCCCCATGCACGTTAATTTTATATCTACCAGTGTACAACTGTAATTATTTCTCTGAATAAGATCTTCAGCTTTTTTTTTCTTTTTCCCCCCAATAGTCACAATCTAAAGACAGATGCAACATCAATTAGCCATGACAGGAATGATTTCAGCAGACATTCGAATCCAACACAAACACTGTGCTCTCCTCCACCTGTCTTTCAACATGACGTGAAGTCATAATAAGCTCTTATTTCTGGCATTTGAATAGCTTTGGAAAGAACTGCTTTTTATGCACAAATAGGCATTGGATTGATGCAGGCGATACAGTGGAGGCCTGAAGTTTGGTGAGTCACGCTTGGCTTTGATCTGGGATGCCTGGTAGCTTTTGTCTCTGGCACTACTAATTCTTCATGGTGGTTTGTCTCACCGTTGACACAGTGTATTATAGCGGCAAAACCACAACAGTGGCAATACTGCTTCAATAGCAGAAAATAGCCTAGTGATTATAGCTGCAAGGCTATTTTAGATGAGTCATTGTAGAAAGCGGGCCAGGAAGCACTTGATCGTACTGAAAAGAGGTACGGGAATGTATCGCTGAATGTGGTCTCTAGAACGGACTGATCCTTCGTGCGATACCATCCCTCTGGTCTCCATCACGCAGGACTAGCCCACCTGCAGCGGTCCCTTCGGCAGCTGTAGCACGTCTCCCACCGAGGCGTCAGCCCTGGAGGGGTTCCTAGGCACGTGGCTGGCATGCCAGCATGAGAGCCAGACTCCACTGAGGTCACCTGCAAGTCTTGCCTTGGCCTCCTAATTCGTACACTTATTTATGATAATGATTTCTATAATCGTAAGTTCATGCTTTCTTTAACCTTATTCTCCTCTCTTGTTGCTGTTACACTTATGTTTTCCCTATAAATTGTATTTACATCAGCTTTGGATTTGAGATCAAATCACCACGCTTCCCTAAGTAGTGAATATTTTGCTGCTTCAGTCTATAAAAGGTAAAAGAAAATTCAATAACAATGTAAGAAAGAACCATCCAGTTAGCCCTGGATCAGCTGTTCAGAAGGTGTTATGACAGCATATGAACGCAAGAGTTCATGAAGAATGCTTGGTGCTTTTCTATCACTTTTTGCATCTTTGTATTTATTCCTACCCGAGGCAAACCCTGAAGCGTTTGACTCAGATCCAGTCGGAAACACCACAGCACAATTTGTGACAGCTCAGCATTTAAGGATGCTGAAGAACAGGAAAAATTGCTTGAGGAGGGCAGTAGACGGAAGAAAACATAAAGGGATCTCTCATAAAATTAAATGGAAACATTAAGAATTGATAGCTGCTCACCCAGTCTGCAAATAAGCTATTTTTGTTTTTATATAGTGAAACTACTCAACAGAGATAAAACAGCAGCTGCATTCACGTTATTCATGAGCTTTTGTGGTGTTTGCAAAATGCTTTTCTAACTGCGATTTTTTTTTTCAAATTGATGCGGTGGAGCCCTTCCTTACCTTGCTAAGCTTTGTTCACCGGTGGGCTTCACACGGGTGACTCCTGTAAGAGCCCATCCGTCTCAGCGAAAGCTCCAAGATCTGCTCCCAAATAATGAAGACTAAGCCTTTCCCTGCAGCCGGTGAAAAATTTTAAATTGTCTCTTCTCTCATCATTGCATGGGCGATTTATGCACCCATTAATGTAGGTGTTTTTCTGAAAGTAATATACTTACAGCCTAATGCACCTCTGTGGAGCACTAATCGTACCCCTTTTTTAATTATCTGGAGAAAACTCCAGAGATGAATCATCCAACTCAGGGAATTTATGCAATAAAAACCTTTGAGGCAAGAGCCCTACCTCACAAGAAATTGAGTAAGTCAAAATGTTTGCTAGAATTAAGGATCACCTGGTTCCCTTTGCCAGAGGATATTCTCCGGGGTGCACTATTGCAGGAAGAAAAGTTGCCACTAGCAGAAAGAGCAGATCTTGAAGAAAACACTACTAAAAGGAGTCAAGTCCTACGTAGTCCTCCTTCACCTTTAGGACGCTTCCTTCCTACTACTTCTCAAACTCTGGATATGGTTTCAGGTCAGGAAGGTGGAGAAACCTGGGAAAGATCCAAGCAGATCAGCAGCAGGTAAGGGAGGAGCTTCTAAGTGGGAAAAAATGTATTGCTTTCCTGACTTCTAAACGTTCAAGCTCCCAAGCCAAGCCACGAGCTAAGAACACACCTTAGCAAGCGCTGTTGCACCACCGAATGCGTGCAAGCCTGTGCGTTCAATAACGTCGACTGAAATTCAGCCTTTTCTCCTTGGCGTAGAATGGGACGGAAGATGTTTACAACGTTTGTCGCTGCAAACACTTTCACCAAAGCCCTGTATATATATATATATACAACATTTTAGCTTGCTGGCTGCTTATTGAATGATCTTTCCTTTCTTCTTCTTTCACACACAGCACGCCAGCATCCAGTATTTAGTCTGCTGAAATGTTCACAAATAATTTTTCACCGCTTCTCGCCCACATTTATTTATAGGTGAATGTATTGTAAACACAGCCAAGCTTATATATAGCATACCTCCGTATTAAAATGGAAAATGTCTGACTGTCCCTAGTATTAAGTTTCATTTTTTTTAGAACCCATTAAATGAGAGTAATCCAGGATGCCATCCAAGCTATATCTTTTCACGCAAATTTAAAAGCTGTCCTTTAATAAGTGAAAATAAACCCCAAAATAAATGCAATGATAAATGAACTCGTCTATCCCGTCTGTGTTTATAAGACTAATACCGCAGTCATTTGCATGCATGCTTAAGTTTAGCAGTAGGCTTACTGCAGATTCTAATTATAGTCTAAGGGTCTGATCCAACTCCCACTGAACGAGTGGCAAAAATCCAATTGATTTCATAAGGTGACATATATACTAAATCTGGCGCAGGACAGACACAACTAAACCACACTTCGATGAGAATCTGGAACCCCCTAGGTATCTGCCACGGAATGCACAGACATAATTAATGTCAGGACATCAGTGAAGTCTTTGATACAACTTCCTAATCTATATTTTTTAAAATTAGCCCCAAATCAGCAGGAACCATACTTAAAGGTTCCTGTCAAAGAGAGAATTTTTAAGCACGGCCTGCCATTAAAATCTTATCAACTCACTTGAAATTAAGTCAATGAAAAATTAAAGCTGATTTCTAATAAGCTTATGTTACATTCATAGACCAAAGGGCACTTGTCGAATCCGGAGAGTAAGCATACCTTTTCATATGGAAAAGATTTTCTCATTTGAAAGGCAGAGGCCAGAACAGAGGCTAAAATGGACCATTTCAGACTGGCTCTAAAAACGTCTCGTTTTTCTGTCTCTTTAAAGCTAATGCAAGGATGCAGAATAATCACAGAAATAAATTATTAATTTAAAAATCTGGGATAAGACTGCCACAAGTGATTAAGTGCAAAATATGGTTTAGACAATGGTTGAGACATCTAGAAAACGCACATTTAATAGGAACTTACTATTGCTCCGTGCTGACATTTTAGGCTTTGTATTTGAGACCACGAGAGTACGAAACAATCTGATTTAAAAAAACAGCCAGCCCACAACGTTACATATTCTACAGTACTGCGGATTTCTTCAGCTGAAAACCTATGGGTGCATAAAACAAGCCCCAGATTTTTGCTGGTTTTAAAGACCCATGGAAAAGTTGGCTACCAATTATATCAGCACGCTCTTGGAGTTAACGACAATAGAATTACTTTGGCTTCAACCTAGTACAGCTGAGGACAGGATCTGGCTCTAAGATTATAAACGAGATACTGCTGCAATGGAAGAAAAGTCACACTAATACAAATAAAATGCTTTTTATGGAAAGCCAGATGGAAATATTTTTTTTTTTTTCTTCAAAGAACTTCTTGCAAAGAACTCGGAAAAATTGAAGTTAAAAATACCTTAGAGCTCACCGTCAAAGTGGTCACTGTTTCTTTAAAATTCAAAAAGGCCTTCCCTTGTGTAACAGGCTTATCAGTGTTCCTGAATTAATGTGTCCACAGGAGGGAAGAGACATGTTTCTGTGTCTGAGTGACAGCGCAGATGTCACTCGCAGCCTGCAAATTCTCACAAACGTGAAGTCTCATTCCTCAAAGCTCACCTTATCGGTGACGGGCCGCTGTTTCCTGAACCCATTAACTCCCTTCTTATACCTTCGCACACGGAAATCCCTACAACTCAAGACTACCACAACCACCATACAGAATTTCCGGACATGATAAGAGACAATTAGGGTTTAAGTTGCTGGCAACGTCTGAAAGTTATTGAGGTTGTAAAGGATAGTGAAATATATATTTTGATTTCCTGTACGTAACGGCAAAGAGGGAGTCTGCTCTTACGAGACCCGAATGAAGCCTGAAGGTCAAAAGCACCAACACAATAACAAGATATTTCTTCCTTACCACCGTGTATCATTTTCAAACCTGTATTTGCCATCCTGATTGATCGAGGAAAATCTATGAGGGGTTCTTTTGTAATTAAGCACGGGATACACACTTCTGTATTTTCCGTCTTGCATCTACAGCACCATTCCATTTTCCTCACACATTTTTGGGATGTTCCTGAATAAACTTCAGCTTTGGCTATTCAGAAAAGCTACTGAGTAAATTAGGTCAGGGGGTAATTGAGATGGCATCGCAACTGCAGCGTTCTATAAAACCCAGAAAGCGGCACACAAAAAAAAAAAAAAAAAAAAAAAGACAGAACCAAGATTCGGATAAGGCAGCATTTCACATTAAAGGAATTCAGATAAACAGGATTTTAACTGACCTTAGCATTTACAGGAATGGAACATATCCCCCTGCAGACCGCTTCCTACTTAATCTCACTGTAATATCTGAAAGGTTAACAAAATACACACTGCCACCATTAACTTGAAGCATATTGACTTGTTACAGGGAGGAAATGAGCTTGCTGTGAATACGAGCCAGGCCTGTGGCTTTCCTTTCTGTCGTCTCTTTGCGAGCGGGCTGTGTGACCGTGAGAACGGACGGACTCGGGTCTTAGAGCCAGGACGAGCGATGGCTGTGCCTGGCTTCCCAGAGACCCCAGCGAGCCTGGCTCACGTCAAGCACAAAGGGAGCACCTCCAGCAATTAGAGGACAGACCAGCAGCTATGACCAACTTAATTACTGAGGGTCGTACTGAGTGAACCAGCTAAAGTTCTAGTAATAAGTAGCTGGCGCTTGTGAGGAAGCCATTTCTGGTACGAAACGTGCTGCCAGCGGCCACCTTGAGGAGAGAGGGCCAAGCTGGTCAAGTCTGAAGTTCAGCTTGTAAAACCCGAATGGCTTAGCTGGAGCTGTGCTTTCCAGAGCCACGCAGCATTACACCCAACACAGGAAGGTTGCCTCCCCATGTCCTCCCTAGCTTCTGACCCACCCAGCAAGGCTACCAGGGCAGCCAGCCCTTTTCTGTCCGGTTTCAGGTTATTTATTAAGTAAGAGGAGGCTAACTGAAATTTATGGCCTTATCACTGTCACTGAGCATCTGGGCAAGATGAGACTGCTGCCTGCTTCTCTAGGACCTGTTTGCTTGCAAAGGGCTTCCAGCAGGTGCTCCACCACGCGGCTGTTTTGCACTTCCATTCTCTCTGGGGATTCCGTGTGTGCAAGATCCCTAATTAACCAAACGCAATTAGCACCAAAGCACTCAATTTTCAAGCATTTTCATTTTAACCTGAATGTATACAAAATAACACCTCTTCCACAAGTGACTAGTATGTTGAGAGCTTTAAGGTATCCGTGTGCACACGTACATGCAGACACGGAGCTGCAAGCACAGGAGCGGTATGTATTTAAAATGCATGCCAGATCTGGGGTAAGACACATTCTTATTAATCTTTAGAAAACAATCAGTCTAATCAGTCAAGAGTTGATCCTGCTGGGGGCTACACTTTTCCTTTTTAACCTAGCAATAGATACGAACGCGCCTTCTGTTGTTTTCAAGGGTTTCACTATTTATATACGTGAGGTTATGCGTACGCGGGACTGGTGCAAGCTGGAGAACTTATTCAGTGCAAGGCTGACGCTCCTTCACGTGGAGGAAAATTCAGCTGTGCATTGCATCAGTAGGTCACCGATGTGATTTTGGCCCGCTTTTGAACAAGTTTCACGTTGCTTGTTGTCGCATGAGAGCCTTTTACGTACGTGGTCTTTTACGTGCAAATGTTATGCTTGCCGTGCTATCTACAAAGCCATTTGTGATACATCGTGCCTGCGTACCTGCTTGGGTAATGTCCAGCAATAACGACGCGGCGCAATCATCTTTAGATCTGATCTAATTTCTGCCTTTGGCTGCACCCGTGCGATTCCCCCCGGAACTCAACGGGAACTGTATATGCACGTCTCTAAGCAGCTTGTTGCCAGTCTGCTTATTCCTGCATACAGCTGCTTTGCACAACTTTGTGATCTCCTGGCTGATATGTGGGAATCTCTTCATCATCTTCTCCTCCGTCAGGTACACTCAACCCCTGAAAATTACCTTCCGCCAGCTGGTACACACGGAAGGGCAGCCTGAATAATAGTCTTGATGGGTGGCAGTCGTAACACAATAAAAGGATGGTAGACTGCTATTAGGAACATTGTATGCTACTCCTCACATGCCGTTTTTCTTCTTTTCCTCGTCTTCCTCCATGCTCCTACCATCTATCGGTCTCTGAAGGTTTATATCAGTAACATCTTGAAAACCACTTTAAAGAAAATGGGTTCAATCTTCCCCTTGATCTTTACATCGAACACTGATACCAAGGGGGAGTGCCACGTGTGGGATGAACATACAGAGTATGCTGTTTCAGATGAACTTCTGTGGCTATTAGGATCAGAAAGCCACGCGAATTCTCTGTCTGGTGTGAGTGGGCAGAAAAACCTTCAGATGTTCCACGAGCCTGAACTTTTCTGATCTCTTTCAGGCCATGCCTAATTAGTACCAAATTCAGGAAGCAAAAACTTAAGCCTGAATTATTTATCATGTCATATTTATAAAATGCACTGCAATACACATCATGGCCCAGTTCACAACAACTACAGAAAAGATTAATCTTTCACCGATGCCATACTCCTTAATATGAAAATATAATTATCTAGCTGAAGAGTTTCTTAAATTACATACTTTCAAACTAGTGTGAGCGGAATTTATCCTTGTGTCTGGTGCTAAGCCAAGTGGAAAAAACATCGGAAGCAGAATTGACAAAACACATGTTGGCTCTGCCTGTCTATCAACATTTCCAGTGCACACCTTACACGGCCCTGTCAACATCCCAACTCCAGCCTGGTCGCGAATACTAATGAAGTATTTTCCTCCCTGAAATGTGATCCTGAAGAAGGGAGTTCCAGAACTGCAGGGGCACATTGAAGGATAAAGTGCTTAGTTTGCAGGAAGTCTCCTGCAAGTTAATATACATTCGTCTTGCCCAATACAGAAATAAAAAAAAAGGAGGATGTCGCAGAAATTATTCTTACCTTGACTTGGAGTAATTTGGATCTGCATTTGGTGTACATTTACAGATGTGCACGAGAGTACGTACAGAGTATTTGTTGCAAACGGCTTTGAGAAAAAGCCACCCCCTTAGGCTGCATCGCCTGCAAAGCACGTTTTCTGCATCCAGACAGATGTGCAATAAACTTCTAGAGTAAGCGTGTATAAGTATATCTCTTCAATTTACTGTACTTTTAAAAAACATCTTCTCCCTTGAAGAAACTCACAATGACCACAGGAAAGCCCGCCAACTGTTCCTCTGATGATCATCAATAATGCACAGTGGAGTTTTAAAGCCTTATAGATGGATATATTGACGGTAAAGAGGCTCAAAGAGAGATGAATGCAGTCCAAGGAGTGAAGAATGAGTGGAGGAGGGGATATTAGTGAGCTTATAAAATGGATTTTCTTGTGGTAAAAATGCCCTTTTCAGGGATGCATGCCCCGTACCTTTGAAAGGCAGCTTTATTGAAAGCACGGTGTAGAACTTCCTATTTTTGCATTTTATTTAATTTTTTAAAGATTTTTTCCATTGTAGGTTCCAGGTATAATTTCATTGGTTTTGCTTTACGCTTCTAGAAGCCGAGTTGCTGTGGTGATGTCCTCTCCGTTAGAAATAGAACGCACGCATTTGTTTAAAGCATAAACGAAGGGGTAAGGTGACAGTGTCCCAAACGTTGGCTGCCTGATCAGCCTGCCCTGCTCCGTATATTCTTCAAGCTTGTACTCGTTTGAAAAAACAATTACATTTTCCAAATTAATTGCTGTTAATACACAAGCATTTTGATTGTCAGTGCCACTGGTGGTTCTGCAGTTATGGGCAAGAACATAAGTTTAGTTCCCTCCAGAGAGCCCCGAAGGAGAGCTGAGGGAGGTTAACCAGTATTTTAGGCAGCTAAGTGTGAAATACTGCCGCTGTTAGGCTAGCTGTCAAAAGCTGGCAGAGCGACGTATCAGTACGGAGTCACGCGCAGGTCTGGCTGTACTGAGATCTCCAGCCTGAACTCTCAGACTTCACTGAATATTCCTCTGTGAAATCACGAGAACCCTTTGTCAAACCACCATTAATCTGCTCTCCGCGTCTACCCTTCTGTGTGACAAGAAGCATGGGAAAATGGGAAAAGCACAAGGACAACGTTTTGAGACAAATCTGGGGTTTGTGTGATGCGGCAGCTGTAACGACTCTTAGCATTCGGAAAACACCTATCTCATCCCCACGTATGACGGTCCCAGGATTCAGTGCACCACAACTGCACCCCTGTGGAAGGGCCACTCAAGGAGAAAAGCTCTGCAGGATTTCCAGGTGATCTGAATCCCTTCTGAGGACTCCTTTTACAGAAGGCTAACATCTGGCTCCAGGTTTGGAGCCTCCTTCCACTAATCTGAATACAAATTTAATGAATGCCAATTATTGTCACCATCACGGGTGACTTAAATATGGGTAAGTTCAGCTGACCTTGTCTCAATCTATTATGTAAAAGTTTGCAATCACAAGTCCAGTGCTATAACTGATGCAATAGCAAATCAAAAAAATCCACCAAAAACCTGAAATAACCGCCAAAATAACAAAACCCCAATGGCTTACAAAGGAAATTGCTAATTTTACCTGTCCAGCCTGCAAGACAGCAGCAGTAACCGGTGATAGGATCGCACCCATCCGCGTGGCTACAGTCACAACGTTCACTGCAATTAAGACCATATGTTCCATCCTTCCAAAAATATAAATAAAAAAGTCTCTCAGTAATCAGTTTTTGGTTTTAAAATGTGCAAAATCATCTATCATGTCCCTCTAAATGCTGAGTCGCATTTTTAAAATTAACATACAGAGAAGACAGAAACAACTCAGTGCCTAACGCTTCTATACAGAACCAAATGAGGAATCGCTTTAAAAAATGTTGTTCGAGAAAATGCAGATACCACGGCAATAGCTCTGGTAAAATATAATGCAAAGCATAGCCACATGTACTTGACTGCTAGAACTCCAATCTGTTATTTACACATGATTTCCTTCAGATGTCCATAGGCAAAACGAGATACTGACCTACTGTACGTTCAGCAGAGCTACGCGGACTACAGTTTTGAAGGGGATGCGAGGCCATCCCAGTCGTACTTACAGGACACGGCTGGTCACAGTAGTCCCCTTGCCATCCGGGTGAGCAGAGACAAAAGCCATCAGCTGGCCTGCAAGCTGCTCCGTTTGTGCAGAAACATGTCTGGTTACAGTTAAGACCCCAGCTTCCGCTTGAACATGGAATAGAGCAATCCACTCCTTGCCACCCTAAAGACACACATGAGAGAAACAGCACTTGGGATGTTTTCAGAAAAAAAGCAAGGAAGAGACGGCAAGAAAAGCAGCCTGCAGACTGCAGCTCTTTGATTCTAGGACCAGTTTCCTCCTGATCTTGGTGTAAATTAGGACTATCTTGGGTCAAGGATTGGCTTTTTAATGACGACCTCCCAGCTTCGTCTGCCAGCATCTATACGTACAGAAGGGCGGTATAGGTATCACTGTGCTGGCTGTTTACCAGACTAAGGTGTCTGATGCCTCTCTGGGAACTGCTTGGGCAGCAAGAGAGCGTGCAGAAACGCCTTGCAGGCTGGAGACCTGCCGATGAGGGAGAATGCAGGAAACTTGCCATTCGATGCTGCCTTTCTCCCCTTATATTTTTTTTTTGAGAATGCTCTTTAATATAAAGAAGCTATTAGACCTAAAAAAAGACCAAGGCCATCATTTCTAACCATTAAGGCTCAAACCTTAACTACCAGCTGCACAACGGCTTTCATTACACTGCAGCTGTATGTAATGGAGTTGAGCAGTAACTCATGGTTTATACACCCTCATTAAATGGGGTTCTACAGTGATCCATTAATTCATGTTTGAAATGCCAGATTTTATCGTTATTTGCCTCACTTCTGTTTTAGGGCTTACGTATGTCATACAGGCGTAGCTCATGTTGGTATTCTGGGGGAAGGTCCTGCTACATGGGGAACTTAAGAGGTACTGAGCTACGGAGCGGTACAAGACTTCTCAAGTGATTGCTGGATACATGGGTTATGCTCACTACCGGGCACATGAGGAATTATGGACACGTGTGTGGGAAGAAAAGAGGTTAGTCTTGCAGACAGCCTTTGGAGCCAGCAAGACTTATTTCCCCAAAGGACGGCCACATCCCGCAACCTCCTGCCAGCTCAGGGGACAGAAGATACCTGCACACGGCTGGAGTGTCGCAGTGTCAGGGTACAGCAGAGACGGGGGGATAGGAGGAAGGCAACAAGGGCGGACAGCCAGGGCGCACCCCAAGGTGCCCGAGCGTAGCGTTGGCAGCTGGAATTGGCTAGCAGCCCAGAGCACCAGGAAAGCCTAGGGGAATGAGATCAGCCCAAGGGCGACACAAGCAGCCAGTCTGCAGGTCAGGGTCAGGTCTGGTGAGGATAACCGTGGCTGGCCACAGCCCAGTGCAACGGGCTGAAGAAAAGACAGCCAGGAGGCCGCCTCTGCTCCCTTGCCCAGTTGTGTCGCTCTAGGCATGGAGGGGAGAACAGGGGCTTTGGAGTTCTGGAGAAATGGGGCAGCAAAGTGATGGAGCAAAAACCCCCAACAGTCTGGGGATTGCTTTGCATTTCCTTTAGAGAGGACCTGTGGCTCTGCCAGCACGCTTAGTTCTGTGACCTGTTCTTGCAGCACAGCGTTAAGTCTGGCCCCTGTTCAGGGCACAGACAAAACACGCAGTCGAGCCCCTGTTGTTCTGAGACTTGGGCAGACTGTTGAATTACCGACGGGCACAAGAAAATAGCGGAGTTAGTGACTGCACAGCTGTGCCACTTTAAAAGAGGAGAAGCATCGATGCCAAATTGTAGACAATGGGTAAATCTGAGTTTTGTTTACCTTCCTTGCAATAGCACAGACCATCCACAGGGGAACACGCGCCATCATTTTCGCAATTACAAACTGATGAGCAATTGGTACCGTAGGTTCCTGCCATGCAGGTAATGGTGCAGTCATCTCCCTGCAAACCAAAAAAGCCAGAGTCAGCTAAAGAAACCTGAATTGCAGGAAATTCCCATCTCTGCATAGGGAGGCTTTCTCTTTCGAAACAGTGAACAGAGTGTCATGAGTTGATTGCTGAGTCTTCAGCACTCGAGCAGTCACCGCTGCTTCCCATGATTACGATGCAATTAGTGCTTTGATTGACTTGGAGGAAAGGGACAAGTGTCTGGCGTTCATTCCGCAGGAGGTGGGGAAGTTACAAAAACAAACCTCCTAGAACAGATGTTAGATCATTAAGCAAAACATCACTTACGAAAGACTAATCACAAAATACACACGCTGAAACCGTGCGAAGATCGCTCTGCGTTTCTTGGAAAATATATTCTAAGAATAGGGTTGTTAAAAAGCAAAAGGATCTCGTACGTGCTCATCTTCCACAGACTGGTAGAGAGGAAAGCTACATGGCAGGAGCATTAGACCTTTTTCACGAGTAGCTGGTACCTGCATTTGTTTTCAATTAATTTGCATGGGATCGTGGCTTTAGGAAGAACGCTGAACGGGGAGTGCTGCGTGTGTCGGAGAGAGGAGGCGCAGAGAGCACACAGGAACAGGCGGTCTCTGTCCTATTTCTGCTTTAGGTGTGGGGAAAGCGAGGGAGAGTAAATACTTACATGTCACAGAAAGACAGTGTGTTTATTTCAACAGTAAATTATCGTACGCTGTGTGCGCCCATTAGCTTGCGTGACTGAAAGGAGAGACACAGTTCTCAATAATGTTGTTCAGCTGATGAGCACGATCCCTTTAAACCTATTTCTTAAATCCCATAGTGTGGTCAACGTATGTTAGCGTACACAAGGTACGTTTGCTCCTTTTTCTTCGGTGTGTAGCCCTGACTTTCACATCGCAAATTAGCTCCTGAATTTACTTCTTCAGTGAGTCAAACTTCAATAATTTGGCTCTACGTCAGAAAAAGCTATGCTACTTCAAAGTTAAATAGTAACTACACTGCACAGTGTGACCTATACCATAGCTCAGGGGAAAAGATATTCTCCAAAACGTATTTTTGCAGGTGAGAGGCTTCACTGTTTGATAGGAGGATCCACTTATCAGGAGATAAATGCACAAAATGTCAGCTTCCCTACGCCACGGCAAGTACCTCCAGGAGCCCGTATATCACAGCATCAGACACCGAGGCAGTACAAGGAAATATGAACAGATTTCTGAGCACCATAAACCCCATATGCTTGCTGTAGCAGTTCTGCCTAGCACCAGTATGACTCACCCTATTTCATACTGAAAACTTTGTTTTAGGGGGAAGTAAAAGAAACGGTTAAAATACGTGGCGTTTCAGAAGCAAACCCTACAAATCTCGGATTTTTGAGTGAAAGCAATGTTTGTAAAAGA
This sequence comes from Steatornis caripensis, assembly GCA_013398225.1. Classification (NCBI taxonomy): domain Eukaryota; kingdom Metazoa; phylum Chordata; class Aves; order Caprimulgiformes; family Steatornithidae; genus Steatornis; species Steatornis caripensis. The sequence continues at coordinate 741,620 of VZSC01003553.1, read as the reverse complement.
TGCTATCTTTGACCTTGGTGGAGTAAAACAAGTTCCCCTGAAAAGGCCTGGCAGTAAAAGGTGCTCTCTCGACAGCCAGAAAATCCAAAACACGCTGCCCCTCATTACCCTGCCAGCATGCCTACGGAATGAGCTACAGGAGCCCAGAGCCGAGCGGGATGGCAGAGGGGCATTCAGTCTCCACGCCTAATCAGTCCGCTGCCTTTCTCCTGTGTGTGACAATTAGACAGCCAATTAGTGCCACTTAGAAAGCCGTATCTTGTGTGAATGGAACTCCCAACTCATTTCATGTACAACACAGAACTGCTGGTACTGCTAATAATTTCTATGACAACTGACCTTAACTGGATTTGAACTAGTGATCTAGAAGTGAAAGAAAATTCCTTTGAAAAGGAAAGTAGGACAGAGTGAGTGCAGAGCTAAAATATCCCCTTGGGAATCATAGTACCCAACCCAGCATCTGGGCCACAGGTGGAAGCAGAAGGTGGACCTCCAGCCCCTCAGCTGGCTCCCTGGGCCCGCAGAGCCGCTCGTGCGATGCGGAAATCTCTCCCCGGCCGTGTGCGCAACAGGCTGGCACGGATTCCCTCGTTTTCTGTAGACTTGCTCTGCGTGGAGGGCAGTCGCAGACAGACGCTTCGGGCAGCCCAAAGAAAAGGTACTGTGCACAAGCTAGACATCAGGCCGTTTCATCTTTATTCAACATGCCTTTGAGTTTTGGCATTTGCTTTAATATACTATACTATATGGAGTAACAGAGGTTGGTCTTTCTCGCTGTGCACCTTACATGCACTTACTTTGCAAATAAACCCTAACTGAAAAAATAACGGACTTAATGAGATTTCTGTCCCTGGGTTTGACAAGCAAGACCTACAGAGCTCTCTGAGCGACAACTGCCAAATACGCTTAACTTCTTAATTACGTAAGAGGAAAATGCACTTGAGCTATAGCACTGGCTCTAAGATTTTATTAATTATAAATGCACACCCCATTATAAACATTTTGATCTTGATTTGGGAGAATGACCTATGAAACGAAATGCATTCAGGTACTGTTAAAGATACGTAAATGCCACCTCCCTCTCACCACCTGCCCAAGTGAATAATGCCGCGGTGTACGTCTACCCAGGTGTCAATGAGTTATACAGTCTATTAAACCGACCTCAAATGTTCTGTATTGAATCTTCACTCTTGCAATATGGTACTTTGTATTTCTATCCCATTTAGCAACATTAATAAACAGCTGTGCTCCTTATGTTGATTATTCTTTTTTCTATTAAGATCGGGAGGTTAATGAGAGTAGTGAAATGTCTGGATGTGGTATACATGGTAGGAAGGAGTAGCTAATTCAATCGAACATATACCCCTGAAAATGTTAAAGCTATATTAAGAAATCAAGCTATAAATAACTCGGTATTTTACATCTCTGTTTTCCAAGTCAGAGTGATCCATATGGACATCACAAACTTTCACAAGTGCTTCGTTTTCTTCACCATTTACACTTAGAACGCCCAGTTTATCAAAACATCCCCCTGAAATCTTTTTGGTTTGAAACCCAAATCCGACGCGAGTATCCCAACGTAGCAAAGATACAAGCGCGGGATCTGTGATCCCTGGGACCCTAAGAAGCCAGCTGTAAATCAAAATGAACGGCGGCAGTAACGTAACTAACACCACGTGTATGACCTTCCATACCTTGAAGTACATCAGAAACACTAATTGTTGCTGCAACTAAGTGACAGACCGTCCTAGCACCACGAGAGCTTTGGGCATACAGTCCTTGTTATTGTTAATTCTCCCCTGTGTACTGAGGGTTAGTTAGGTCCAAGGAACCAAACTCCATTAATAACTGAGGCTGCCAGCTCACATCCATCAGCATCAAATATTAATAGACTCGTGAGGGCCAGAGCATACATCTTTCCGGATGGCAGTCAATAATACGTCTTGTTTCTGTTCAGCGAGAGGGGAAGATTTTCTTCCACAAAAACTATTATTGTACAATATTAGTGGAGCTTAAAGACACACTGCTGCCTTAGGTGCTAGCTGTGTTAACAAGCTGTGAACACTTCAGCAAGTGCTTTCCCTGGATTAATGTTGCCCTAACGGATTAGATTCCTTGTTTCTGTTAAAAATACATTCCTGCTGTAAACAATGACCAACTCCCTTTAAAATTCTTTCCCAGTGTTCAATACAAAGATTTATATTTATTCCCGTACATTTTGGATCAGGGCTTTAAATCCCTGAAATGCATTTTCAAAGGAAAAAACCAGTATCCCAGCCCATCAGGGGAGTTAATAACCCAGCAATGGTCAACAACACCTGGCAAAGTCTGCACCCATACCTGGTCCATCTCCAATTTTGACTATTTAAGGACATGAAATTAAGAATTTCAGGAGTAGCTACCATCTGCAGGAATAAATTTGCCTTGAAGGGCTAAAGCCTGGTTCCACTGAAGTCAGGGGCAAAACAGAAAATCAATTTTTCAAGGCAATGCAGAAGACTAACAAACAGGGCTGTTATTGAACTTGGCCTCAAGTTTGCATGATAAAGACCTATGTGACAGGTTTGCATGAGTGTTCTTAAGGTTTAATCTGTCAGCGGGCTGAAAATCCTCAGCTCCTGTGCAGATTATTAGGGGGGAGACTGACAACACTGGAAGGCAACATGTTGGAACCTTTGGTAATCTGTAATGTGACTCCAGCTAATCTGAGATTTTTAACACGGTCTCTGATTTCCTCCCTATCCTGCTCCTCGCCTGGTTTCGTGCCAGACGAATTAGAGGTGCAACACCTGCCACCAGCAACAGGGAATCTCAGTGCTCAGTTCTCAGAGCTCACGGTGCAGGCATTACGCAGAAAGAAGGGCACGGTGCAGTGCCATGTGTACGTAACGATAAACAGATCGGAAAGAAAGACAAAATGCAGGTGCTGTTTGTATCTGATGTCTGTGTGTCCAGATAAGCTGATTGGTACGGCTTTGGTACATAAAAGTATATGTCCATATGTACACACATTACGTGGCACGCCAGTGTGCTGGTACACAGTGTCTGTGCACCGATGCACATCACAGATACAGTTCTGTGTATGTACTTATTTAATTGTGACATTTACAATTAACCCAGAGTGGTTCTCCACAACCATTCCCTCAAGGTAAACATATGGTATCCAGCAACACAAACTGTCGGAACAAACTAATTTCCCTAATGATGTTCCAGTGGAAATTAATGTGCTCTTCATAAACGTATTAGCAGCGGTAGGAAACTTTGTACTTTTACCGGTCCTCTCCTCCACCTTAGACTCAAGCAATTTATTCATGACCTTACCATACAGCATCTTTAGTTTTCCAGACATAATGATGTCCTCTGGCAGAACTCCTTTCCCCTCTGGGTGTTACTAATTACTCCCTGCAGATGCTATTATTGGTGCTAATGATAAAATGCAGAAAAAAGGTTGGGGAAGGATCTTGTGCCCCGAACAAGCCAAGCGTTGAGTTTGCAGGTCATCGCTGCTACTAAGAACTGACAAATGTTCCTTTACCCACTTCGTAACACTACGTGAGGTAGCTGTGCTAGAGTTTGATATACATGTAAGATGGCACGATGAAACCGCTGATGACCTTATTCGGCCTCCTTCTTCCTCTGCCCTTTCTATGGGAGAAGACTGGGTAAGGTGGAACGGATTGGAAAGAGATTTCCTATGTTTAAAAAGTGACTTTACAGCTCATGACTCATCCAAAGGCACAACCATTGGCAGTCCTGAACGCCGAAGTCTTTCATTAAATTACAAAGCACTTCCAACAGCCATCTGCAAAGCTTTACCCAACCTGCCCCTCAGTGGCATCACAGTCCTCTGAGCGTACTGGAGAATCTGGACACGCCAGAAGGACCAAGCACAGCTACCTTTGGGAGCGGGAAGGACTTAACTGCTTTGCTTCCTATAATCTTACAAGGATTTACAAACATTTACAAAGGGATGACAGCATTTTATTTCACCTCCAAATTTGTGCTAAAATGCTAATTCATAGGGTAAATCTCACAGTAAATGCCAAGTTGAAAATTAGTCATCCTGATGATAATAATTCTTAAACTTGGTGTTTGATCAGAAGTATTCAGCAAAACATGCACGCAAAATCCAAACTTTATTCGTTATAAAGAGATTAGTAAGTAAAATTATTATAAATAATGTTAAGTACTTACCGTACTTACTTAATACCATTTAATTTCAGTTTACTGGTTATAGCCAAAGCCTTTGTTACACAAAAGCAAAGCTGGGAGCACTGACTGTGAGGGCAGCAAAAGTTACCACAAAGTAACTGTGGTTTGGTTTTTTCCAAATTGTTTGTACAAAATCTGGCTGAGCTTTGTGGATTCCTATTTTATGAACCCAAATCTATTTGCTGTGGCCTGCTGCAGGCTGCTGCTGGCGTGCCACATGTTGCTCCCTCAGTGGAAGAACCTGGGCCAGATTCTCATTCCTGGCCTGTTGGGCCCCTAGCGCCTCTCATTCTCACATCTGGGTTTTTCTGTTTCCCATTGCACAGCCTCACAACTGATCTGAGATACACTAACAGTGTATTTATTTGCGTTATTTTTATTTCAGAAGAAGGAGTGCTCAGCCTGTGGTCCCAGGGCTGTACGGGTTTTGGAGCAACAATTACCCGTCCATCTTCCGAGAAGGGACCTTCCCCATCCCACTGACCAGGCACCTTGGGAAGCCTTTGTCCACAGCTTAGGAAAGCCTTTGATTAGGATTTGGCTGCGGGAGAAGAATTTGTACCTATCAAGATTGGAGAACTTCTGCAGCCTTTCGTTCTGGACACCATGTATACACACGTAGAGCTGGAATTGACTGCACAGAGCTCATGGTTTCCAGCAAAGTAAATCCCAGCTGCAAGGGATTTATTGTGCAGGATGCAAGGATCTGCATCTAAGGAGCCAGGCACTGCACGCTGGCTCAGGGTCCTTTCAGACTGGGAATCCGGAGCACAAGCCCTGAGATCTCATGTTGAATATGTCCCTGTCCCACCAACTCAAGGGAAAGAGGTAACGGAGGTGAACCGCGCTGACAGCACTGGTGCCGGCCGAGCTGCCCTGGGCGCCCTCGTTCCAGGCACACCGAGGGTTTTTAACTTGGGCAAGCACCGCATGATCCGCGTACGGTAAACCCACCCAGGCAAACTAACAGACGCTGTGTGTGCAAGATAGGTCTCATGTAGTAGAGTAGTACTCTGTAAGGATAAAGGCAGCGAATTCCAGCTCTGTGAGGTTTTTTTGTCTCCACGAAATCAAGCGAAAGCAAATACAAATAAAACTTTCATTATAAAGATTGGATTTTGCATACTAAAACTCAGCAAACCCGAGCTGGATTTCTGTCAGTGCGCACTATAATGCCCTTTAGCACCAGGGTATAGTTTTCTAGTTTGCACTAAAAATATGCCCGATGTCAATCAGTTATCTGCAATTAAAAAAATCCATTCCTACTGCTCAAGCCACCTAAGTATGGACAGTAAAAAAAAGAGAATTCAATAACGAGAGCAGGCAAGTGATAGCATCCTCCTTCCCGCTTCCCGTAAATCAGTGTAGCGCTGTTGCTGGCAAAAATATCTAAACTGACTTTACAACACTTGAATACCTGCCTGGTTTAGTATTTAGGCCTTAACTGCAGAGCACTTTAGTGTCAGTGAGGCAATGAATACAGCATCACATAATTAAATGTATTCACAAAGAAAGCAGTGTGGAGAGTAAAAAAGATTATCATCAACCTGAGAAAAAGATTTTTTTTTACACAGTCAGCACTTTTCCCCTAATAAAATACCACAAAACACATTTGTCCGGGAGGGACCTCTCCAAAAATAGCAGATTGGATTTAGACTGGGTAAAACAACTCCTACATCATTTCCCCGGGACATTTCATCTGGTGAGACGGCGCATCATAGCTGAGAGGACAGCCTCCCACGGGCAGCCTGTAATGGAGTACAAGCGACACAGCCATGCACAGTTCAAAAAACATGCTGGAGGTCAGCTAAATCGGACGGGTGTGCAGAGCTCGGCCAGCCCCAGCAGCCGGCTACATAAGGGCAAGACACGAAAACAAACCCCTAATTCTGTTCACAGTGGAGCTGGGGAGATTGTTTATGGAGCAGATATTGCAGGTGGAGATGAAAACATCTATAATACATGGGTTTAGATTCACTTAATGGGAAGATATATTATCAAGGCAGGTCAATCATGTCTGTATCAGGAGGATTACTGATACACATTATGGGGGCAGCTGGATAACCAAGTCCTCTCTCCAGTTAAAGCAATTTAAATCTGGAATAGGGCCACTTTAGATTTATTCAGGTGAGGCAGGGAGTAGACTCGCAGAATATTTTAAACCTAACTCTGGGGAAGCTACAGAGAGTCAGACATCTGTGGGGCTCACTGCTGGTGCCATAATCAACTTTGGTCAGCTGCTATTCTAAAATGCTCCAAAAGACATGGCCATATCACAATTAAATGTCCCAAAAGGTAAAAGGGCCTGGGCATATTGTGCATTATTTCAAGTTAGTGGAAAGTATTTACTTGCCTGAGAAGCATAAACTTGGTACGAGTGCTCTTCATGCTGTACTCAACGAGCTACTTGTGTCCAAACTGTGGGACAGAAGCTAGCCAGGTATGTCAAAATACTGAACTGCAGTCCTTGAATACTACTGGTAAAGACAAGAAAAGCTGTTTCCTTCTGCTTTGTTAAATGGAGGCATCTGAATTAGACTTACCACTATGGTAAAGGAAAGATTTTAACAGACTATGTGCAGTTCCATCATTTTCTTCCCCAGATTTGAGCAGAATACATCAGTGGCTAACAGAAACCTAAGCCGTTTGGAAACATGGAAAAGCATTTCAGTGCAGTGCTTCAGCGTACCTCACAGTAAGAATTCAGAGCTGGCTGTGACGATTCTGCACCAGCTGTTTTGCGGGAGTATCTCTGTCCGGAAATCAGAGGTGGTTTTTTCTCTGTCCACATAGCCTGAGCGGCACAGTCCAAGATTCACCTTGCAGAACAACTGTGGCCTCCTGACTTTTTTGCAATAATAAATTTGGGCTCTGGCTGACAAGTCTGAACAGCTCTGCAAAAAGGACACTAGCGAAAACAGCAAATAAAAGGCATCATTTATACTTCCAGCCTCTATGAAGTCCTCTGGCAAGAAGATCCACAGTTTAATTATAAATACAAAGGAGAAAAATTATCTTTATTGGTTCACTTCAAATCCACTGCCTGATTTTCAATTGGGAAACTTCTTATACTGTGATAAATAGCAAACACGCATTCCTTCTTCCCCTGCCCCAATGGTGCAAGAGACCTCTCACATATCCACCCTCGGTGACCCCTTTTCTAAGCAAAACCATCCCGCTCTCTCATTCTCATTTTATGGGAGCCATTTCACAATTTAATTACGCATTCTGTGAAAAGCACCATCTTTGTCTTTAAACCTGCTGCGCAATCATTTAATTGGTTGCCCCTTGTCCCTGTGTTATTAGAAATAGTAAATAACCATTCCTTGTTCGTGTTCTACGCACCATCCACAGTTCCATAGATCTCTATCGGATCTCTCCTCAGCCATCTGTTTCCTGAGCTGAGTTCTAGCTTATGGAGTCACTCTTTGTATAGAAGCAATTCCACCTAAGAGATGATCTTTGTCACCATTCGCTACTTCCATCCTATGCCTCGTAAGCGGGAATCAGCCAAACCGCACACAGCAATTTGAGATTTAGATATATTACGGATTTATACAATACATCCAAAGTGGTTTTCCATCCTGTTTTGTTCTATTCCTGATCATTCCAACGATTCTATCTGGCGCTCTGGCTTCATTTGTTTTTTGACTGGTACTCAGCACTCATTCGAGTTTTTCAGAAAACTATCCACCGTGATTGCCTGATCTCTTTCCCTGAATGGTCGGAATCAAACTAGAATTCCCCTTTCGTGTATTTACTTAGCGTTATTTTCCCATTGTCTATTACTCTGCATTTTTGAACACTGAATTTCAACCTACCCAGTCATTCAGTAACATGAAACCTTTCCTCAAATTCGGCACTAGCTTTATATTTGACAATGCCAATAGTTTTGCATTATTTGCAAACTTTCTTTTAGAATTCTTCTGCGGCTGTGCTATACAATTAAGGATAATGTCCAAGCATAGCCTTAAATCTAAACTTCCTTCCCACGCGCACCGGCAGCACTCACCAGCGTGGTCACTGGCTGAGATCCGCACCTTTCTGTAGCAGAAGCTGCCAAACAAGTTCCGTACCTCACTGCATGCCTGAACTCTTGTTCACACAGACTGGATGGACTGAGTCCAGGAGGAGCTAAATGTGCTGCACACAGTGGGTATTCTCAGCTGGTCTCTTGCTAAGAGCACGGAAGCCGCAGAAGCGGCAACGTGGATGGAAAACAATGCGGGTATGGGGCTGATGACGCTAACACCTGCGGCTGGCCTTGGTCCTGAGCTGCATGAGCGCATGTGAAAGGATCAAAGCGAAAAAAAGAAAGTATCTAGAAAAGAAAAGGTATTTTATAGGATGAAATGAATAACATTCAACGTTAACTTTAAGCTAATGGGGTTTGCGATGTACCTTCTGAAAAGCTGGTAAACAACCTGGCAGTCACGCACAGGCAGATAAACAGATATCCCCTTCAAACTTCCACAGGTTTTCCTAAAACCAAAAACCTAAACCAAAAGAGTCCAAGATCTGGTACAATTTCAGTTGCTGTTTGGCATAAGAACACACACCAGGGTCTTCCATTCATACATGTCTGACCATAAAGGATGAAGTCTTTTCCTTTGACAGTATAGTTAGACAGAAAATAAAATGAAGAACTAACCGATGACTGAAATACTATACTTAGGTGGTTTTAATGAAGTCGGTTTGCAATTTGAACTACCAGGAGAGTCAGCTACCGACACTTTTATGCATAGATCCACAGACAGTGTGGATAAAGACATATGCATTGAAAAGCTTAATAGATGGAAAGAGACACTGCTATTGGCAAGCAGTTTATTCCGCTGCAAAATTCAGATCAAATAACTCAGTCTGAATAGAATATTGAGCTCCACTGATTCTGAATGAGGCCACAGGAATGGAAATGCAATTTGACATAGCCACATTGCCAATTAAGGATAGAATACAGGAAATATGTCAACTAGCAACAAAGGCAGAGGCATTCAGGCTTTCTATATGAAGTTGGTTCCTTTGGACCCACTTACAAAAATTTTGGAGTTACTCAGGTAAATAAAACTGCAGCAGACCCCAGAAGTAAAAGTAAATGTAAAAAGAAGGGGGAGGAGACCTAGGACTTGCTCACAGTTCTTATCAAATTATGGACGCCGTGTGTGACTGAGTAAGTTCTCATTAGTAGGGGCAGTCACTGAGACAAACTCCACTCTTGTATATCTGGGACAATCCTACTGAAGCTAGCCGTTGTGTTCAGGCAAACTTGGGCTGACAAAGTAGAATTTGAGCTGTCATAGACGATTTCTGGAGCTCGTACGTCGATCAGAGAGTGAGCAAACAAAACGAAAGAAAGTAGTTCATAAAAGGGTCTGAAAAATTCCATTGAATTCAAAGAAAGGGATGCAGTTTCCACAACTGCGGGAGACCTACTGTGTCTTGCGCATCCAGTGACCTTGTTAAATACTCCGGTACAATAGTTCACCTGCTCAAAAGCATACAACAAATGCTCTGAGGTGAGAGAAGACTCTTCATTATGGCTCATGCAGCCAGGCGCTGACAGGAACACTGTCAGGGTTTGGGAAAACGCAGGCTCCTAAATGCTGTGGCTGCCTGTGCTCCAGCAGAAATGTCTAATGGGCCGATAGGAGCTCCAGGGGGAGAACACCAACAGGCTAACAGGCAGCAAGCACCTGGTTCATTGACACAAAAATCAATGGAGGAGCGGCTTAGTCTGAAAGCCTGGGAATACACGGGTGGCCTCCCCATAACGATCTTCCCTGTTGGGATCTCAGCGTAGGGTATCTTCTCCTGCAACACAGCAGAGCCGGAAGAATCCATTTGTGAGTTGTTACTGAAATACTGGTTTTAGCCTGCATCCAGTTTCTTTGCATTGAGGTGACGTTCATCGTTTCCTAGTCTACATGCAGCAGGGCCATCTCGGAAGCGGATCAATTGTTCAGAAAAGCACCTGAGATTTAAGAAAGACGCAGTACAATCTTGGTGGCTTGCAATGCTTATGAAGAGTGCTGTTCCGAAAGCTCTCCGTACCTATGCTGTTCGTCCCCAGAAAAAGTCCCACCGAGCCTTTGAAATGGATCAGACGGCCACGCCACCAAGCTTGACCTGAAGCAATGGTTTGTGAAGGTAAAATGCTAAAATGGCCCAGTCTGCCAGCAAATTTGCCAGTCACTGCTGACAGAAATGGGGTTTGTGATGTACATACTGATCCACAGGGAGCTGGACTGAGACCAAAGTCATTTCACACAGGCCACTGCACAGCCAGGAGAAGATAATTTTCAGTCTGTACTGACCTGGCCTGGATCAGGCCTAGTAGCCTAGGGATCCAAAACTTTATAGTCTGTTATTAGTCCCAGTGGTCTACAAAAAAATAAAAGTACAGCCACGTTACGCACATTAATATGTACTTTGTATGCATAAAGTGGGTAAGAAAATTCAGAGGTCATCCATGAAAAGGGATATCAAGATGCAACTCAGAGGTAGTTTTCTTCTGGACTATGAATAGGCAAAAATCCTGATAGGTACAAATGATTCCTGACCAGCTCTACTTATGTGAGGAATGTGCCAAAACACTGCGCATGAGATGTTTTGGTTTGTAATAAACTCAGACCTACCAACATGCAGCCCAGCTGACAGAAAAACTTCTGTACAACTAGAAAGTGACAGTTCTTTCATATCAAGAATAATTTTCCAGCTCACTATTAATTAGGCTGTATGGAACAGAACGTTTTTTGTTGCCTGGTTCTTGTTCCACATCCACTTGTGAAGTCATTTGTAAGCTTAGAAAAAATGATCAGATGAGTTTTCAGACTTGTCTCCATCTAGAAGACACCAAGAAAACACGAGTTCGAAGGACAACGCGTTCCTCAGAGACCAGACCCAGGAAAGGGGGATCTAGGATGCAGCCATTGTTGGTATAGAGGATCTGATTGTCTTATTGTGACTGATTGTCTCACAATTAATGGCATTTTCATCTTTATTCGCTTTTCAAGCACCACGCGACTATCATTTTTAACTTCTTCCATCATGGTTTCCTCGGGCACAGTTACGTCTTCCATTTTTAAAAATGTTATTTTAGTTGAATTTCCCATATCCCTGTCTTTCACTTTACCCCTAGACCTAAAACTCACATCGATATCAGTTATCAAAGAGACTGCGTTTCCATCTTGCTGACTTTGACAAAAAGATCTTCCCAAAACTGTTTGGAACACCTTGAAACTGCCAGGTCTTCGTGCCGTTTCTTCAGCTGCATCCCACGTATCCTCTCTTCGTATCCAAGCGAGGACTTCCCTCTTGCACTGCTTCTTGGATCACCAGTGATAACCCTCCTGGGTTGGTTTTACCTTTCAGTTGTCTACGTCTTTTTACTTCAAGGGCAGCTGAGGAATTAGTCATGGCTACAGAGGGATATTCTCAAACATCTTAAAATGAAGTCTACTAAGAACTTCCGAATAATCAGCGGAAACAAAGGAAAAATCCATAAATAGGGAAGAGTTCAAAGGCTGGGAGCACGGGAATCAATTTCTTCCACGCCATGACTTAATATTCAGTCTTTATTCAGGCAAAATCCTTTCCATTTTAGGGAATGTGACGCATGGTACTTTTAACCTGGCTATGCAGGGAGGGGATTATGTGACTTTGAGGTCCATGAGCCCATCCGAGTGCCCTTCGCTAGCTAAAGCGTCAAAGGAGACCTGACAGAGAGACGGTGTTACTGGAGTAGGGTAGGAAGGGCCAAGGGACTAAGGATAGATATCTGTGGAAAACAAGGCTCTTTTAGCTCCACTACTTATAGGATAACTTGCTTTACTTTTATTTTTAATTAATAATTCAATCACTGCCAGCTACAGCCCACACTCCAACCCACCTGCACAGTATGGATGCCTCTTTGCGCACCCATTGCCGCTACCGCTAGCCGTTCGCGATGGTTTTGAGACATTGGATTATGAATATAAATAGGAAACCAGTGAGAAGAAAATGCATCTTCCTTGTGCATCTAGGTAATTCATGAAATGAGACTGGGCAAACTATTTCTGTTGCCTGTAATACTCCAGTTAATTGGACAACTGCTGTGCCAGAAAACCTTTTCCCCACCTACAGCAAGTAAAATTTATACTGGTGGTTGGTAACAAGAACATCTTGATAAAATGGTTGAATTTATTTTATACCTATAAATGAAAAGAGCTCTTAACAAAGGGGGGTAACTGATATGCTCGGTAAATCAAGGATAAAAGGGCACAGGCTCTATTGAAGATTTTTTTCCCCTCGTCTTTTCTTTTTAAACCTTTTGATCAGGTGCCCTGTTGCTCTGAGATGAGCTTCCACTGAAGTACTTTTGGAATTATCTCAAAGAGAAATGGATCATTTAAATGAGTTAAACCCCCCAAAACAGATCCACTATCTCTAACCTTAGGTTCGTTTTTTATATTAAGAATTTTGCTAAATGTATAAAGTAACTACTGAACCAGGGGCTCATAAGACAAAGAAGTCTCATTCATTTTTTCCTGCTTCCTGCTAGAGTGGTGAAGGATGATACATTTAGGATAAAGATGAAAGCAAATATGTGGAGGAGAGGGAATATTGTGATAAATGTGTATTTATCAACCCTGAGTGTTTAGAAAACACCTACAGGCAATGATTCTTCAAATTCCTCCAGACCTACCTGTGATTTTGGTCCTTCGGGGAAAATTCAACTGAAGATAAGATAAGGTGCTCCCTTCTATTTATTTTTTTTTTCTTTTAGAAAACAGAGAGAATTTTAAAGATGTAGGACAAGAGAGCAGGCTTCAGTTTTTCTTAATATAGAGGGAAAGATTGTTTTTTCTCTCCTGTATGCTTTCTTCAGGGAGCAAGAGATACTGCATGCACCAGAAGGAAGCCAGTCATGGCTGGAATACTCAACAGACTAGACCTGTAAGTTCCTTATGGTCTCTATAGGTAACACAAAATTATGGTCCTCCTCATTTCTGTGGAAGGGTAAACTGGCCGTTTTACTCATTAAGAAGGCATGGGGCAAACTAAGACTGGCCCGAGACTGTGGGTGAGGGTGTGTTTGTACTGACGGAGAGATTATCCGTTACAAAGTTTGTTACATATTTGCTATGCATTTGAATAGGTTTCTAGCACTATAATATACGTTTATTTCTACCAAGTGCTCAAGCCGTTGTTTATTGTGTGTTACAAGGGCTGACTTCCACTGCGATGTGCAGGCATGGACACGTAAACGTTGAGAGCAATTTGTGCCCCTGTCGTAGAGAAAGCGTTATGTTGAGAAACTCTGGCATACTAGACAAAACTATGGACCTATAGACCCAGATTAAGCCTATGTTTCAGTCCTGAAGCGCACAGAATCTCCCTGAGCTCAGCCAGAGATAAATATACATAAGCACTTAGGTAAGGATATATTTGAAAGGCATTGTTTTATTATGCTTTTAAAATGCAATTTTGATGCAACATCAATGGAAGGTGCAAATGGCTATAGATGCACAGTACTGGGATATGTCTTGGAAAGTCTTAGGGAATCCAAGTGACATTCCAAAAGCTGAAAAACCTTCTAGTAAGAGGTCAGCACTCCTGCAGTTTCCATACTTCTCGGTGCTGTGATTGGCTTCCACGGAATCTACCAATATAGTCAAGGAACAGAAAAACGTCAAAATGAATTCTTTCATTTTGGTGATGAAGTGCTAGCTTTGCTTGCCAGCATGCAGGGTTCAATAAAAGCAGACAGGTCTTCAAAAAATTGCAGCATAAATAGAAGAACTCTTTAAAGTAATATAAGTTCTGTCATCTAGATGTGAAATATAGACCTAAGTGCCCGCCGAAGTAAAAGCTGACCGCATATTCCATAGATAAGTGTTAAAGTTTTCTCAGAGTGTCTTGGGCTGAGAAATATTTTAACTACGTATCTCCTTGCCACAACAGACAGAATGAAAGCATTTGAAGTGAAATCCATTTTTCAAAGGAAGAAAACAAAGCACCCATAAAGAAACAAAGGCATATCACAGGATGAGGTCTCTGGGTAGCTACCGTGTTCAAGAAATTTGCAATTAGCTGTGCAATGGAGAAGGTGAACTTAGTTGTATTTCAATAGCATTTATAATGATTTCAGTAGCTGGAACGCTGATAGGTATGTGCAGGGGGTTGGTTTCAAGATTTCCTTGTGAGACAGAAGGTCAGGATTCCCGTGGTCTCCTGTCATATTTAATTCATATCCTCTGGCCTTCTTCACCACATTTATTGAATTATGGGAATAAAATTCAATGAACCAGAAACAAAAGAAGAGAGGACCGGGCAAATCCTGATTTCTTTTACATCCCTACCGCACAACTGACTTCAGTGGGCTTGTAAGAGAGCATCATAAAGCAGAATATGGAAGGAGGGGGAGGTACAAGTTAGTATAACCCCTCTCACCACCCCCATAATTGCATCCAAGTAATTTATGGCGAGGAGCGGCTATTTGCATGTGGGAGTAAGGACTCGATTTCTACCAGTCAAAAATCTCCCTGCAAACTTTTTAAGGCTAATCCTTGTGTACCCCCTGTGTTTGTTCATCAGATTCCTTCTTGCCGCAAATGAGATGACGGCAGTAGAACCGCTTTTCAAAATCATTCGTTAGAAATACATCCCTGGCAATTCATCACACGAGCGCTGAGAGGCAATCCTCAAATATATTAAAAACACCAGTTTCAGGGAAGTGTCCTATTGGCGTGCTTATCCTGATGATTCGCTGCAATTGTCTTAAATAAATTGATACAACTCTTATCTTCCCCTCGCAAGTGAGACGCAATAAGTAGAGGGTTTCCGACAGGCCGGCAGTGTGCACTGTACTGCTGGAGCATATGGGGAGCAGCTCCAGACATGCTCTGCGATTTTGGGGAAGAAGATTTTGTTGTGTCTCCTCTGCTCCTTTTATACTATTTTTATTGTCCCGTACGCTGCCTCCACGAACTAGGCTGGTTTGGGTATAGTTGTGGACCACTCGGATTTCTCGGCTACCTCTTCATTCAAATCTACACACAGTGGCTGCACTAGACACCTATACAGTCGAAACAGGGGAACCCCACCGTGTGAGCACAGCCATTGCAGAACCTCATACAAATAACCTGTACCGGTACCCAGTAGCGTCTTTACACAAGTGTGATTTGTTTTTAGAGCTAGGTATGCGCAAATCCGGTTGTTGAGTCTGCTTCGAAATATCATCAAAAAAAGAAGACATAAAATGTTTTGAAATTCTATCCAAGACTGCAAGTTCACCAATATTTAGATCTGGTATTTGAATTTTTGGAAATGTAACAGCTAATACATAATGTACTATTTTCTGAGCTACAACGTACGCTTTTATTTTAAAACTTGAATCTGCTTCACTTCCAAAAATTAAATGCTCTGCTCACGTACACGTCAACCTATGGGATAGCTGCCTTTCCACTTAATACATTTAACAAAGGTGACCAGATGCTTTGCGTTTTTAATGGCTTGTACTGCATCCCAACAAAATGTCCCTGTTTTGGCTGTGATTGCAGATGATTCATTCTGAAACCCTGCCCAGCTGCCCTGACACAGCCGAGGCAAGGCACAGTTAAAAAACAAGCCATCTGTGCAAAAGAAGTGGACTGGAGGCGTGCTTTGTCACGAAAAGACTGCAATTTCTTGGTCGCTATGTTTTCTAGGCATTCAGTAACCCAAAGGTGTTCTGGGTCCAACCTCTCTGCCTTTGCAATTAGGTTTTGCAGTTCTATCCCATGTCCCACCACATTCTCCTCCTTCCTCCCTCACTCAGAAACCCTCAAGCCTGCTTTGCTATGCAAGATCGTGAGTCGATCAAACGTTTCTGTAAAATGTAAGACGTTGACCCCACTTTCAGTCTTTCCAACCATATGGCAGAATTCCTGACCCTGTAGCTGCATCAGCCAAGCCTCACGCTAGAAAAAGCAAAAGGGATTAATTTCTGGTTTTTCTGAATAATTAGCTCTGCCCAGTTCTGTATCAGCATCACTCTAGTGTCAGCGCTGCCAAAAGAGACACCCTGCATTCACGAGCAGTCGCACCACTCGCTTGCAGGCTGGCTGAATTCAAGGGCAAAATTCTACCCGCAGGCAAAGCTCCCCATTGCCTCAGCAAGAGGCAGGCATGCACATTTGAAGGCAAAGTCTGGTCTTGAGTGTGTCATTGAGACAAGCCACTTCAAACCTTGAGAGGGTTCTGGCCTCACAGCGTCTTTCACGTGACCTGCAGGCTGCATCGTGAAGCAGCGCTGGCACCTCCTCCCTGCCCAGGCGACGGAGCGTACGGCAAGAGCAGCTCGGCAGGACACCGCCATTCCGGGGTAGGAGGTAAAGGTTCCTGTCAAGTTTTCTTTACAGCTTGCGTTCTCTAGCATTTGAAAGAACCATTGCAACTCAAGTCATCTGGCATGCATGCGAATGACAAATATGCTTCAGAGGCAATAAATTAGCAATTTCAAGGCTTTACTTCCCCTCGTGGACTAATTGCCAGAGATTACAGTATATTATGAGAGAGCAATGATACTAATGCCTAAATATGCTTCAGTGATTATAGAGCTATGCTCAATAAGCAGACTGTTTAAATGTCAATGCAAGAAAACTCTTTATTATGAGATTAAATATTATTTCGAGGCTATGCAATAGGAACTTGCCAGGCTTCAGGCCTGCAATAATACTGTCTTGGAGCAACATACATTGGACAAACTATGCTTTTCAAAACATGTGTACAGTAAAGGGTCCGAAAATATTTTTGTGCTGCAAACTTGAACAGCATTCCTGATAAGAAAGAGGATCTTGGCATCTTTTTATTCAGCATTTGTTACTAACATGCTGCTTCCTTCACTCTTTCCTCTATTTTATATTAATACTTGTGTATCACCACTGTATAGAGAAGATGAATTCTCATTTTCTGTTAGCGTGAGTGGGGAATCAAAACTCAAAGCCCTTTTCTTCTGTTTTTTACATCTCTGAATACTACTGTCTTGCACAGGTGCTTTTGACAGTCCTACCTGTCATACCTAAAACAATCTGTTCGCATCTGGCATTGCGAGAACCCCTGGAAACTAGATGGAAGCTCCAACTTCCAGGTTCAGCTGTTGACATGAAGCAGAGAACGCAACTGTCTTTAAGCCATAACTCCACAGCGCTGGAGATGACAGTCGGTGATCATAAGCTCAGGTGTGAGAGGCTAAAAAGGCTTTAGCATCCCACTAATCTCAGAGAGGCCTCCCACACTACGTGATCTGGTCACACAGCTGTGCAGCCTTCCCTTACAGATGACAGCAGCATGTGACCCTGCAGAACACTGCAGAAACGTTTTTTTCAGGAAAACCCTAAACACCCTAAACGTGTGCTGGTGGTAGGGCGTAGCTGCTCTGCTGTCCAAATCCAACGTGCCATTCCCCTACCGTTGTGTATAAAGCTACCTGGTACGATGTCCACCATGTTTCATAAATGCAAATCAAAAGAGCTACGACATGGTCAAAGATCACATCTCATGTTCCCCAGTATTTGAAGATATTTATTAATCTCATTTTGAAGTCGTAACTTTAAACAATAGAGGGTAAAACTCATCTAGGAGGCTGCACATTTTACTTGGCTGCTAAATGTCAGTGGAAGCTCTAAACATATTGGGAATGTCTTTGAATCTGAAGCTTGATTTCTAGTAAACCTAGTAATTGTAACTAATAATTACTATAATTGTATACAAAACATATAGATCGGCCTGTGGGACAGATCATGTAAAATTAAGGACACAAATTACAGAAAGACAACTGCTAACTAAGTTGTGGTGGAATCCTGTCTTGAAAAGGATTTTTTTGCTTTAGGAAGTATTGTTTCTTAAACATAGCCTGCAGATCCCTTCCATGGTGTGCTCCTAAAGAGGTACCTCATACATGGGTGACCAGGGAACTTACTAGCAAGAGTTCCATTATGCCCAGCTGTAGCAGGACTGGACGCCCGGATCCATGTCCTAATACTTTCTGCTGCAACCTGGCAATCATTAATTCTGAATTTTTTGTTGTTTCACCTTGGCTGATTTCTTCAGCCATTTTATCTCTCATCTATAAAACGTAATCCTTGTTTATCTCAGAATGTCTGCAGCTCTTGCTGATGCTCAGGTAAAAGACACCTGCCATATATGCTCAGAAAAGACATAAATTGCTCTATCATCCGTAACATTTTAAAAGAAAGATCTTCATCTATTAAAATCACAGTGTGACTGACAAGGAACATGCTGAAAGGCCATAAGAATTCTTTATTCTACTCTTCTAGGCAGACAATAATCTGACATCTTTTTTTTTTATGTCTTGAGTTAGAATATACAATGGGAAACCATGTCTTTATCCTTCTAACGGTAATAAACTTACAATACCGATGTTAAGTAAATAACCAGAAGCAATAAGCTGACTCTGCTCAAAGGAGAATTACTTGGACTTACAATAGAATGGGGAAAAATTACCTGCGTTTGGCCAGTCTTATGCAAGTATCATTTGAAAACAGATTAAAATACTCTTCAATTTTTTGCAGGTACCTTATGAAATGCCCCATTATCCATGGCTCTCACTTACCATGTATCCCGGTGCACACGTACACTTCCCTGTGACGCTGTCACAATCTGCGCCGTTCTGGCAAGGGCAGGTCAGCTGGCAGCCTTCACCGTAGTACCCAGGGGGACAGGTTTCGTTGCAGTAGAGTCCAGCCCAGCCAACTCTGCAGCTGCATTCTCCAGACAACGGATGGCAACTAATGAAGACAGACAGACGTTAATGAGATGTGGACATGAAAGAAAAATACAGTCCATAAACAGCAGTACAACATTTTACGTGCAATGCCAGCAAGAGCCACACTAAGAACAGAACAAACCTGAAAACTGGTAAGGATGGTGAACATAAGCAGCCATGTAACTTAGGAAGTGAACAGGGAATATGGTGCTAAATACCAGCCCGGCACGCCACTTCTAAACACGTGGCAGCTGCCACAGCACTGGTAATTTTACACCTTTGAAGTTTATGCTTTTCCATTCTCAACTCAACGTGACTGGGATTGCTGACGTTAACCACACCACCATTAATCCGTACTGTTGTATGACATATATGTGCCATACTATGTGGCCGTAATACAGTCAGTGAAAGATGTTCAGGGTTAGGAGAAAGTGCAGCGGGTGGAGGGATGCAATCAAGAAGAGTTGTGAAGATAAACCCGAGTCCTGTGGCACAAATATTCCATGCTATGCTGTGCTATGTTTTAGAAGTGAGTGCCACCTCAGCAGAAGTTTTCAGCAGGGAGAGGTAGAAAGGAGAACGCTTTGGAAGGGAAAAATCTCCTTGGAAAAAGAGTTTTGCAGGGAATACTCAGCCATAGCGAACAGAACTGATCACTACCTGAAGCCTCGGGATTTATATGGGGCAGGAGTCAACAGGAGCCCTGGGACTAAATCTCAGCTGTGCAGAGAAATGAGTCAAGTTCCTTTATGCTGAATAATGAGCACTGCTGCCCAACGTTAAAGTTCTGGCTTTCACTTCTATTCAGACAATTCCACACTGTTGTGAGAGCACACAGAGAGAAAAGCAGAAAGGAGAATCAAGCCCCTAAGACCAGACAATGCCTGGTCGTTCTGCATCTGGTGGATGGAAGACTTACTCCTCTGTTCCTCCTGCTATGAAGCAGTTTATCCTTATTCACCATTTTCTCTTCTACAAACAGAAAGAGCATCTCCCTGGTTTCCTTAGGGCACTAGCTTCCCACAGCAGGAGAGCCATGCTGAGGCTGTGGCTAGGGGCTAGGAAAGGTGGGAAAGGCTGGAGATGTGCTAAATCCTGGTTTGAAGAGATGCAAGTTTCTGGGGGATTGGAAGGAAGAGCACAGGGGGATGTCTGGTTTGGGGAGATGGGGCGGTCAAAGGGAGAGCAGGGAAGGAGAGAGCATCTGATCTTTGGAAAAGGACCCCATGTCGTCTGAGGCCAGCTGGGAGTGTACGGCTTCGCTTGAGAGCTCAGTACGCTCTGGGGGCCTCTGCACCAGGGTCGTACCATAATTGCACTGTCTCGCCCTCAGTGAGAAAGATGAGAAACAATATTGTCACAAATCAGATTTTCTTTATTATACTCAGAACAAGAAAGAATGGAGTTCTGCAAGGTGGCGCCTCTCTGTGGACCTGTGTCCTGGATTTTTGCCGCATAGAAACTATTTATTTTCCTTTACGATTATTTATTGCTATATTTTAATACTGCTGGCATGACTGAATGGGTTTCTTCACATCTATGAAATTAATATCGTATATGTTAATTTTCAAGGTAACCCCATAAAACGTAATTTCCAAGTATGTGTCTTGCAATTGCTGGTAGGAGAGGTTAGCCACATACTGTTGCAACTAAGAATGATCAATTTTTGTGAGTGTCGTACGTTTCATCATAAATAAGTGTTTTACTGACTAATTAAAACAATTCATCAGCTTAACAAACTGCCATCCATGAAATACTTCTGACAAAGCAGCCCCTGAAATTACGGCTGTTCACAAAGCACCTCTTAACATTCAGATGAAAATAATAAAAGCTCATTTTTCCCCCCTCTGCGCCTATTAATCATTACCTAATAGGAGCAGAAAGCTAAACATTAAAGAAATATTTTAAAGTGGATTTTTTGTTTCTCTGTTTTCACTGCTACTGCACATATCATATGGTTCCACGAGAACTGCATCTGCTGGCTAAATTAAATCTTTCAAACGTAATGTATGATCACGGCAGTTTGAATCAGTCTATGACAATTCAATTGAAAATACTACACCCAGTAAGAATTTTTACTCCAGGGTTGGCTCCTTCATGAAAACGGACAGCTTTTTTTTTTGCATGGGATGTATTAAGGACTAAAAGTCATCCCAACATACACTAAAATGAGAAACAAGAACCAGACAGGCTTTGCAGAAGAGTATGCGGGAGACGGGGGCTTGGACTCCAAAACAAGGTCCAGTAGAAGGTTGAGACCGTATTCTGTCTCCCGAACCGTTCTGCCACTCTTTCATGAGGCTACGAGCCAGGAAAAGCCCAGGGCACGTGTTTGGGGCCCTGCATCCACATACTCCTCCTGTTGAAGCAAGAACGATTTTATTATCAGCCTGAGCATATCAGAGTTTTGGTTTTCTCCTCCGCCAAGAACTTCTGGTCCTTCAGGGATCTGAAATACTTATCTTTCGCTGTCTTACAGAGTGCTGGCGTTGTACGATTAGGAAAAATCCTCCACATTAAATTCCAGAGCTACAGTACCCATAGTAATAGTTCTGGGCAGGTAGCAACAGTTGGTGAACAGACTATACGGTGGGAAAGGGAAACTTCGCATTGACAGCAGCAGAATAAATCTTTCCAAAGCCTTTGGCAAGCCGAACTTTTACACACACCGTTGTTACCATTCGCGTAACAAACAAAAGGACCTCAAACCTACATAGCTAGGTCTGAAACGCGGTTGCAGGCTGTGGCTGGCCAGGGGACACGGGCGGCTTGTCTCAGATACAAGGAGTGCAAAGCCCTGAATCACAAACACTTGTTTGAGAACGAAGGCGCCCTGCTGCAGTGTTAACCTGAAGATGGCTGCGATTTAGATGCTTAACCAAAATTCAGAAGACAGCTGTTCTCTTCCCAATCCTGCCAGTGAATCTTGGCCATGTCACTTACTCTTTCTGCATTTCATCTTTCCCATCTGCAAAATGATGCCTTTCTTCCTTTGGAAACCCTCTTAAGATCTGCAGCTGATATCACTAAATAGTACTGAGTTTTTATTATTAATTGTTTTTTCTATTTTGGCATGTATGAACTATGCCAGTAATTAAAGCCATCAGAGTTACGTACTAAATACTTTGCAGCTCACAATGTAGAAATAGCGCATGTATGCCCATATGCGTGACTTAAGAATACTTCTCTCTTATTATATTGGTATTCTGTAAAATTTCATTCTGTTTAAACTGTATACCTAGACACGTAGCTATAGCTGGGAAACTCTTCTATCGTCCAGCCATCTATGCATCCAGTCTATCCAGTGAACTAAATGCTAGCTGCGCTGAAGTTGAAAAGCTTGAGGCACTTAACGGCAACTGCGCTGTTAAGGCAAAGAACAGGCAATACAGTTAGCAACGTGAATTTCTCACCTAATTCCTCCCATCCTGTTCTGAATCTACCTGTCGAGGTCGTGAGCCCATGCAATGTTTTGCCAACACGGGCTGCAGCATGCCTACGGCACTTCTCCACGCCACCAATAAACTGAAATTAAGAAACAAAAACAATTTCTCTAGAGAAGGATCACTGAATGGATGGGTACGAGAACGCGAGGCCTCCAAAAGGATCCCAGAAGGCAAACTCACTAACATCTGCTTTCCAGCCACTTGCTGTGAGCAGGCAGGGAACCGCATACTCTTGAGAGAGTTTGGCAGCATTATGCATTAGTATTTTGCATTGAATCTTAACAACTTTTATTTCTTCAAACCTCTTGCATAACAGGAAGGAATAGCGTAGAAAACCTAGAGTGAGCGCAAGCAGCCAAGCGTTTCTCTGGCACTAGGCCAAGCGGAGGTGGAAACTGGAAGCTGTCCACAGCGCACAACGTGGCATGAGGAGGAAATTGTTCCATGGCTCTTGCGGCAGTTTGGAAGCTACTGTACGCTCCCTGGCTTTTGAGCCATATTTACAGCAATAAAAGATCTATCTTTAAAAAAAATTTACTAGCTGAACTGAAAAACAGAACGTCATCTTTGACCTTTAAATTTGTTAAGCGTTTAATTTTGAGGAAGTCTGAGGAAACCAGGTAGTTTAACTTTCTTAAGGCAAATTGGGAAAAGAAATGCTTTAGGCAGCACAGTCTGTTCCAAATTCTGAATTTTTTCTCCACACCTCTTTCAGCCAAAACAACTTCTTCTCGGTGAATTTCCTGACTTTCTGTTTATACACTGGCACCAGTCATCTCATCTTAATTAGCAACAGCCCAAATCCATATTTATCAGTATTTTCTGGCTTTTGGTGGCCATACCACGTTCACTCTCCCTTACTAAGATGCCCTCTTGCTTTACTAAAATGCCCTCTTGCTTTTAAAGAAAGAGTCACAATGAGACCGTAGGGCCACTTCTTCAGCCCAGCACGCCTTCAAAGCCAGCCTCGTTCAAGCGCATTATTCATTTAGGTCAAGGCAAAGCTTCACGTAAAGTTTATGGGGTTTGGTTCTTCCAAATATTTCTGTGTCGAGGCAATAACTAGAGCCTCTGGAGGTCTATCTACTTCATTTAGGCTTTGTCACAGTAGGGAAGTGTCAAGGCTTAAGGGGTCTCTGCGTCTTCCTTCCCTTCTCATGTCTCTGACCTGGGAAAGCCATTACTGAAGGCACGCGGCTCCACACGCTGACTCCACATCAGTGTTCAGGGAAGGTGGGCTGCTGAGACCATTCCACCTATTCATTTCCCTCTCTGCTTTTCAGAAGAGCAAGCCAGGATTACGCCTTTCTGGCTATTGTAGATCGTCTCAGTATGGGCTTTTTGCACGGGGGAATTTTTTACCGGTGTGCCCTTCCCCGTGGAAGGACAGGCCAAGTTAGCAGCGCCTTCTAAACACCTCATTCTGGGGTTGTTCAAAAGTCCTCTACAAAGTGCCTTTCAGCGAGCTTTGATGCAGAAATTATTGGCTGATGTTCTTCAGTCGTTACTATGCAGGAGGTTAGACTAGATGATTGCACCGGTCTCTTCAGACATTAAAATAGATAGATCTATCAAAATCGAAAAGCTGATTGTGTATTTCTTAATGTTCCTCCCCAACCTGCTCCTCAAAGCCCCCAGAACCTTCCGTTCCAGCCAGCTCTCCGATAATCAGATCAAATGAGTCAAAACCACTGACAGAAATACACCAGCTTCCCTCACCTTCTTTCAAGTGTTTATCTAATTATCCCACGCACTTAGGTATCGCAACAAGTAGCCAACAGTTTAAACTGCTTCCGGGGAAAGTAGATGGCTGTCAGTAAATGAATCACTTCGGAAGACCGCAGTGCCAGTAACGATAAAAATTCAGGGGAGGAATGGGAGGAGGTGGGTGGGAAGAGATGTATGCTGTATGGGACTGGTTAAACAATCAGTAAAAAGATTTGTTCAGAATATGGAGAGCCTGAGGAGAAGGTCATTTTGCATCAACTCTGACACCCCTCGGCTCAGAAACTGACAGCGCTCTGAGGAGCTCATTGAAAAGTGGAAGGCTGAAATACCACGGATGAATGAAAGAACATTTGCAGATCTACAGCTTGGTGATATCTCTTTGTTCCAAACCAGCAGTGATAAGATGTAGGAAAAGGGAGATTTTATCAATGGAGAGACTAGACTCATTTATTAAGGAAACAGAGATACCATCTCAGCAGAGGATGCTGCAAGTGAAGCTGACGGAGCGGTGATGGGAGGGAAGGCATAAAATGTATCTGTGAGACAGCAACCAGGCACAGGTCAGGTACACGGCATGTAAGAATAACCACACGTCCAGAGAAGAGCTGTGAGAGGATTCGACCCTCCACCTTTCTGAGCTCTCTCAAACTTGAGGCCTCACCTTTCTTCGCAGCTGGATGGTGTTAGTCCGTTCTTCCAGGAAGGATCTTCTGGCAAAGCCCCAGAGCACCTCCCGGGTAGTCCAAGATGAACTCTTGCACCCTCAAACCCACAATCTTCCCTCACTTAAAAGACTCTTAATGAATTGAGGAGTTAGCTGAGAAACAGCAGCCAAGCTCAGCCTTGCCCGTGGCCTGCAGTGCCTCCACTCTGTTTACACTTTTACAGGAAAATGGGCACACGAAGAGGTTTCTGCAGGCTGGGAGAGGGGGCGAAGACACACTGTGTCAGCTACTGTCCAAAAGCGTATTCTCACCCTCCAGTACACAAGAAGAACAGTGCTCACCGAGGAGCCGTTCACCTTGTATTTACTGCAGGTTTAAGTCGTGCACACTGGCAGGTACTGCAGAGCAGTGTGACGCGCAGGAATTTACACCGTAGCTCACTCTGCAGTAATTCTTGAGACATCCCCTATCCTCAGTACAACTCAACGTTAACCTTCTGTGTGCAACGCTCAGCTCATGCCTTAGGGATGTCGTTTTTGGCAATGATTTCATGACACACAATCAGAAATTCTAGGAGCCTGTTGTCTAGAACTACCTTGGAGGTGTTGAACACTTTGGATCCTTGCTGTCAAACCCAAGAGAGCTACAGTTATCTGTCTGTAGAGGACTCACAGAACCAGAATTACAAGGCTTTTAAATAATCCGTTGTGAGCTCGGACTTTCAGTTCAGCAAAACCTCACCACTCACAGCTGAACTTGAATTCACAAGGAAGATCACCTGTTTATTTCCAAGACTGAGACAAATAGAGTCTCTCTCAAGCACACAAACAGATTTGCCTGAAGTGTTTGTGTGTGTGCGTATGGGTGTGCGCGTGCACACAAACTAGGTGGCATTGCTTGCATGCATAATTGAGGAGAGCGGGTTTTTTTCAGCAGGCTGCAAGATTGCAAGGTAGGTTTGTCATCATCAGCAAGGCAGTCAGGTCCCTACCTGTCTGGTTTAAACTTGAAGAATGTCTGTATCAAGGGCATATTTGCCTGGGCATCAATTATCCCCACCTCCCTCTGAAGCCTACACGATCCTGAATTGGCTGTGAATGTTTAACAGTAATGGACAGAAAAAGGAGGAAATCAAGTGGGAGCTGAGGAGGGGCTCAGCATCTTGCAGGCATGGTAATGAAATGTGGGCACTCTGGTCCATCAGAATAGCTGAGGCCAGGGCGCTTTTGCTGTCCAGGATCCCTTTACTGTATGTGAGGCAGTGAGGAACCTCCAAATAGCAATTCCAGCCATCAGTAAACAAGGCAAGGAGTTAAAAAAGGCAGTAAACAGGATAATAGGGAAGAGTAAAAAATTCTTCCTTTTTTCAGGGTTCGGAAAATTTATTCCAGCCTGCAACGATAAAGTCAAGTCAACTTATCGTGTGTTAGGTGCTCAAGTCTGCTTGTGGCTCTAACTCTTAGTAATGAGAACCTCAAGAACCAGATCCTAAAAAAAGCGAAAGGGAATAAAGCATTGAAACCTGACCTTTTAAATGAGGCTCACTCCATTTTAAGTATACTTCCCTGATATTTGTTTTCTTGAATCTTTCGCACATACACATGCTGAATGAAGAGCAAAAATAGGCACACATGAGAGGAGGAGAGATGTCTATTTTGACAATGTCGACTTCGTTACAGTTCCATGGAATGACTTGGGGATATTGATTTCAGTCTATTTATACATCTGCCTCAAGTGTTTTCAACAAGGTAATTTGCCAAAAGACATAAACTGAAGCAAATTAGGTTTCATTTTGAAAGTCCCCTTGCTGTCTATAGATCTAACAAGAAAACCCATGTCAGAAAAAGAGCCAAAATGATGGATTTGAGTAAATATATCTATATTTTTTTAAACTTCAATGGGCTATTATACATACATATGGGCATCACATGATAGTTCTTATGCCTAGAAGACTGCAGTTACAGGATAAGGCCATATGTTAGATCGTTTCATATTTTAGCAGAACTGTTTAAATAGTTAACAGATAGATGCTTAGTAAGGGGGGAGGAGTGAGTGAGCGGCCGTGCGGTTCTTTGTTGCCTGCTGGGCCTAAACCATGACAAGCTGGCTGGACTGAGGCTTGTGATTCCAAACCTGAGGTCATTTAAATCAAAGGTTGCAGTCCAGAGGAACTGTCTGTGTTTTTAATTAAAACTACAGAGAAAACGGGAGTAGGTGTAGTTAATTGGTTTCCCCCCCAATGCTCTTATTTGACCAGTCCCTGCACTAGTATAAAATATGATGTACCTACCTGAGAGTGTTGGTAATATTGCAAGGACATCTCTTGTTGCATTTGAGGCCATAGAACCCTTCTGGACACATTCTTTCTTGGCAATAAATCCCTTTAAATCCAGGGTCACACATACACGCTCCATTTACGTGATAACACTTTGCACCATTTTGGCAGTCACATCTTTGTGCGCACTGAAAGCCGTATGTCCCAACAGGGCACTCTTCTTGACACCTGCGATGAAATATGTCAGACAGGATCCAATCAAATACTATAGTCTAGTTGCTTATGACTTTTACACGGGAATGTTTTTGGTAATGAATTACGTACAAAATCATTGCTCATTTATTTAAGTAATATATACTGTGAACCTGATGATATCATTGGAGTGATATGATACCTTGGGCATGTAAGTCGCTGTTAACTGAAAGGGCATTAATCTGTCCAATTATATCTTGCAGAATTTGCATTAGTTAATATCACCTTAGTTAACAAAGTGCATTCTTGTTTCCTGGACCTTCACAATTCCGTTCATCAACCATAAGAAATTGATAAAGAATAAGATATTTCATTAAAAAAAAGTCATCCGTTTGCTTTCTATTACAGAAGGATTGTGCACCTTCTTTAAAAGCATACAGCCCTCTTAGTGATAATGAGGATTGAAAAGAAATGTGGTTTATTAAGCGATATTGAGTAGAATTCTCCAGCAATGTATAGTTTTACTCTCCCTTTACGCTCTCATTGCACCAGCTTTATACCAACTAGGAGAAAATATACTCCTTTGTCTTTTGTGTGTGTTCTGAGTAACTAAAGCTCAAATTTGCTTCTAATCTCTTACTCCACGGATGCTCAGTAGCATAAAATCTCAAGACAAATCACTTCCATGCTCCTTAGTGTAGTATCTTCTCCAAAATTGCCAACTTTTAAAATATTCGATACACGTAAAAATGGAACCCGCAAACACTATACACAGATTGTTTCAAATTGCACCTTCCACGCACTGTTTAAAATATTTCCCTACTGGATACATTACGAAATCTGCCAAAAAGTCTGTTTCATTGTCCTGCACAACCAGTTGAAGTGTTCATAATATTTCCTACTTTCAAAAGCTCAACTAAGGTCCTAAAGAAAGCAACTGCTTCTGTGCTTGACATGATTCCGTGGTTTCAAAATCCTGCCATGAGTCAGTACTACAGTTTACATGATCCACCGTGAAATACAGATAGGCCTTTTCAGTTCATAAAAGGAGAAAAAGAAGCCCAGAAAAGCCCGATTCCCTTACGGCATGGATGCCAGATATTGGAAATTGCCTATCAGCATTAATTTAATCCTGAGCATTGATTAAAGTGCATACTGTAAACTCAGTGGATGGAGGCAATTGTTAAACGTCTTTCTGCAGGTCATTTCACAGCTGGCAGGTGAGCGTTAGTATAATGATCAGTAATAAAAGATGAATGCGTGGTGCCAGCCAGGCAAAACTGCAATGAACGCCGTCAGTATATAAGAAGAGCATTACTTTTGCGGCTTCGGATTATCACTTTTTACTAAAAATAAATGAACAAAGCAAAAGGCCTGGCTAGCGACTTAATTGCAGCAGGCATCAACACAGGTACTGGTCACACAATTCAACTTCTGGAGCTTATATGAGAGCCAAAGAGAGAGGAGCCTGTGACGAACAGGAAGCGAAAGGGCCCAGGGCGTCACCAGCGGTACTGGCTGCTGGCCCTGCTGCTCTCGGGGGAGTTCAGCTGCGAAGGAACTAACCAGCAAAGGACGGGCAACATTAGGACTGAAACACTTAAAGCAAATGAAATGCAATGAAGGACGTATTAAGATGCCTTATGTCTCCATTGCTGTATACAGCTCTACTAGTTAGCAGGAGAGCACCTACTCAACGAGATGAATACTTAGTCAGTAGTGCACTATATCATTCTATATTTATAGACGATGAAGCATTACCTAGCAGGGAGAAAAGCATCTGGAAATGAAATATTGACGACCTAATCCATTTACATAATTAGCCTTTTTCTACTCTCAATTTAACCAACTTATTTATTTGGAGATCAAGCAGCTACCGCTAATGAATTTTATACAAAGAATACTAATAATGACTCCTCTGGAACATAAGAATAATCACAGCAGGAATTAGCTTTCTACTTAAACATCTTTCCTTTGCAACATATCAATCTAATGTGTCCATAGCACCATTAACAACCAGATACATTGTTCAATTAAATTACAAAATGAGCTGCTAAGCCCTAGTTATGTTTCTTGTTTAATTTACATTGCTTTCTGCCTATCTGGGGAGATTCGTGTTATAATATCCACTGAACTTTAATATGTACTATAATTATTTGGGTTGGGGTAGGATAATACGGCTGTCACCTGTAGAATTAATGGAAGCAATTTCACAAAATATTAAACATACGACAGCCTGCTTAACAGATGAACTTAGCACATACACCTACATTTCTGCCAGAGAAATTTTTTTCAGGGAATAATGCTGTGAAGTTGTTTAGGCTTTTCTGTTTGCTTTTAAAACAGTGATCGCATTTCTGTAGCACAGGCAAACGGTAAAAGCCGTCCAAAACACACCAGCCTGGAGATCGTCGTTCTGTCGATAAAAGATACGGGTACCAACACAACAACGAGAGAACGCGTCTGCTCATACTGTTATAACAAATGCGGTATTTATTCTGTTGAGATTCAATCTTTAGGTTTAACGGCAATATGGAAACCAACGCTAAAACGGTACGTTCACTTCTCCTGTCAGCCACCGAATTCTAATGACACCCCATCCTCAGCTTCTAACCGTGCTTCTGCTATTGTCCCTTTCCAGTTTGCAAAACATACATTTACGTGACCTATCGGTCATTTCAGCAGAGCACCAAGAGTTATCCATAGCGCTTGCCAATTTCCTGGCTATTCAGCGCAGCGCCACTTCCTGGAAAACAGGTAGGGAACAAAGTGCGGCAATTTATGACCGCTTCATCTCCACAAATATTTATCTAACCATCTGTTATTATCTTCAGCACAAGACAATTATATGGAGCGTTATACAGTACTTACTGACAATTAAAAAAAGATGATAGTAGATAAAGTGTGTTTACATTTTTACTGTTGTTATTCACAGTATCTGTTATTATTAAGAAATTTTATTCAGCGCCCTATGAAATTTTGAAGAAAACACCGTTCTGTTGTGCAGCAGCATTCTCCCGCTCTGCTTGCGATTATGCTGTAACACTGCAACGGTTGCAGGAGATCCGGAAAGTAAAATAGACTTCAAGCTAAAATGGCGCTGACTAATCTGTCCCATTGTCCATGCCGTATGAACACACAATCAAGGAAAGCAATTTAGACTTTTTAAGGACCTTGTGCCTGCTCCTGCCCTCACTGAAATCAACGGGCAATCTACCATTAGCTAACTGTAGTTAACAGCAAGGTAAGTGCCTGTTCAGAACAAACCGTTACAGGCAATGTGCTGTCCCAGCCCCAGCGAGAGCACAACCCCAATCGAATATAATGAGCCTAAGGTTTCGCTTCCCTTACTGAAGGCTGATTAAAGGCTGATAGATAAACATGTTTTAACCTTCTGAGAACCCGTTTGAAAAGTGGGAATTTCTAGGCTAATGCAGTTCCTCCCTCCTGCTGGAAAAGCTTTCTGAACTGTCCGTTTACCTAACTTCCTCCTGTTCTCATCCATCCTTCCACCCGCCTGCATTCCTGCTCTTCCGCCTCTCCTTTCAGTGTCTTTTACTTTCCTGCTCCAGGCGGGCGCAGGTGAGCCATTCCTAAGGGTTTTGCTTGGGTGCAGGACGACAGTGAGACCTTCCCTTGTGCTCTTTTCCCCCTCTTCCAGCTGATCATGCCCTCTTTTCTCCCTCCCAGCTTCCGCCTTCACAAGCCACATCTCTCTCTCGAGTCCAAATCTCTCTCGCTTTTCTCCAAGTACAGATCTGAAGAGCCCACACTCCCACTTTGCTCAAGGACAATGCCTGTGAACTCTTGGCAGGTCTGCCCTGTAATGCCTCCTCTGCCCAGTTTCTCCCCAAGTCGTCGTCTTCAGCTCCGCTCTAAGCACGATCAGCAGCAAACCCCTCTGCTTTCGACAGCAGGCGGAACTAGGTCTTCTGCTTTCTACTTGCCATCTCCTTTCCTCCTCCCCAAAGGTCCTTTTCCTGCTCTTATTGCTGGAGGGTGCAAGGGTTGCTGTTCGGCAGCTCCATTACTGTTCTTTCCCTGTGCCACACGGCTGTAGCAGAGCCAGCTCTTCTGCTGCATGCCCTCCCTCGTGGCTGCGGGCTATGTTGGCAGCTGAGCAAAGAAGCTGGCTCAGCTGCAGGCTGCTGGCTGGGAGCTCCCGACAGCTCTAACGTTGTTGATTCTCCTACAGCCAGAAATCGATCTAGGTCTGCAACAACCAAATGAGGAGACCTAGAGACAGAGGGCCTCTGTCAGCCCTCCTGAGCGTGGGGACAGGTTGCGATTGAAGTGTGGTCACTGCTATAAGTGTCCAGGCTGTGCAGTTGCTTCCTTTAGCGAAATTGTCTCCAAAAGGAGAGAAAGAGAAAGCTTCGGTTAGCAACGGTAATTATATGGTACCCTATGGCTGAAATCACTGCCTCCACAGGGAGGATGGGGGAAGAGAGACACACTGATGTCTTCTCCACTAGATTAATTTGAAATAATTAGTATTTCCACCTTATTCAACTACATGCAGATCCTGACGTAATCTCCAGAGCGCCCTCCAATTACTGCTGTTGATGAAACGGGAACAAGGGACTTCCACGTTTAATGGGAA
The DNA here is from genome assembly GCA_013398225.1 of Steatornis caripensis. Lineage (NCBI taxonomy): Eukaryota > Metazoa > Chordata > Aves > Caprimulgiformes > Steatornithidae > Steatornis > Steatornis caripensis. The sequence continues at coordinate 709,756 of VZSC01003553.1, read as the reverse complement.
AGAACACGGCCTTCTGAACCCCGGCACAGTGCTGAAGGTTGGGCTGTTCGTGTGCTGCAAAGACTAGCCGATTGTACAGTGAAGCAAGAAACGAGAAATTCCAATGAGCTTTACTGCATAAAACTATAATCGCAGCATACGCTGGTATACTGATACTAGCTTGTTCTAGCTAATAAATAATTGGGAGATACAGGGGAGAGGGCTTTAGCATAGCGTACACTAGCGAGCTGTGCCCACGGTCTCTGGAAAGCCTGGTGACACAGTCCAACGCCTAGTGAAAACTTCATACGGACGCTTGTTTAACAGCAGCTTCCCCACGATCGCTAGCCCTGCTAGCAGGATTAGCTGGAGGGGTAAGCCAACGTGTTACAATCCCACCTTGACTTTGCTGTGTAGTCGTTTTGCTGAATCCATGACACCCTTGTAAAATAATATTATCATCTTCTCTGATCGATTTATGGGTGAAGGCTCTCGTTTATGAATTGTGAGGATTTATCACCTTTTGTTGGTGCCTGAGATGGATCAGTGCTGCGGCAGCACGGAAGGGCTGAGGGAAACATTAAACTGCTGCATCACTTACTCTTGAGGATATTAATTTGTATAAATATAGTTCATTTACATATCTTGTAAACATGTAATGTTCTCTATTAAATTTATCACTGTAAATATCTAAATTAAATTTAATCCATTAAATTTTAAAAGTGATATTAAAAAAACCCTGTAAATGGAGAGGATTGCCAATAAAAAGTACTAACATTGCCACATTTATAATACTTGAACTGCTTCAGAAGGATGAACCTAATTGGAAGAACGGAAACATAACGACGTTTTTCAGAGAGCAAGATTCTCCTAGAAGGGATATAAATAATGCCAATTCTTGGTTAGAACTAAAGATTTGGGGTTTTGATTTTTANATACTTGAACTGCTTCAGAAGGATGAACCTAATTGGAAGAACGGAAACATAACGACATTTTTCAGAGAGCAAGATTCTCCTAGAAGGGATATAAATAATGCCAATTCTTGGTTAGAACTAAAGATTTGGGGTTTTGGTTTTTACCTGTCTCCTATATAGCCGGCTGTACAGACGCACTTTCCTGTCACGGGATCACAGTGTCCTCCGTTGTGGCACGCACAGTCCTGGCTGCAGTTAATTCCAAACGTTCCAGGAGGACATGGCTGTGCGCACACCAGCCCCTGGTAAGGTTACAGAAAGAGCAATATTTCAGGGAACATTCACACTGCAGTAAATTTCTATATGCAGCTTGGATATTTATTGTCCTTCTTGCTAAAACTAGATCTAAGTGTAGCGGCAATATTTTTTGTTTAAGATGGGCTAAAGACAGTCTCAAAATTCTGCTACCGGAGTAAATGCCTGTCTGCCCTATTTCCAGAAGGGATTTTTCTCATCACTGTACAGTCACTGATAATTCTCTTCTCTTCATCTCCCCCATGAACCGCAGCTGGGGTGGCAGGATATTCACCGCCCCTTGAACAGACGTGGGAAGGCTTGGGAGACGTTAAAGGCAATCAAAGAAGGCTACAAAGCCGCATATGCGCTGGTGGGCTTTTTGCGAAATAGAGTCTGCAAAGTTGTTGGACCTACCCTGTGTAAGTGTCGCAAAGCAAACATTTGGGAAAGGAGGGATTGTTGGAAAGGCTGCACTGGGAAGATGAAGTTCTGCACGTTGTGAAAGTCTGTGACAATCTCCCCTGCTCTGACGGCCCCACTTCATCCAGCCACGAAGAAGATAAAATTAAACTGCTGGAGAAGTCCTCTACTACTCTTCAGATCCTATCATCTACTTCATTCCCTCTACTCTCATCCAGCCCCCGCACTCATCTCTTCAAGCAGCACAGAACGGCATGTGCCAGTGCCTTGTCTAAGCCATGGCGGAGGCAGGATGGGAACAACAGAATGGCATAGCTGCACAAAGCCATCAGTGATGACACAGGAGCAATCTGACTCTCCACATCTGCAGTGCAGCAGCGTTTTGTCCAGAAGAAGTGACTTTGCAGTGGAATATCTGCCCAATCCCTGAACACTGGCTATATACATCATCAAACACTCTCCCAGCTCCTTATCCTCAGCGCTGGAACCATATCTCAGTCCTTGACCTGCCTCAACTCCACATCCTTGAGGCTACCTCCTTCCCCCATTTTCTGCTCCCAGCCCTCTCTTCTCCCACCTCTTTATTCCAGCCTATCCCAAATCCTTGTTGCACCCAGGCCCAAATCTCCATGTCTGAGTTGTTTCCTCTTTCCCCTCCCTGCTTAACCATGCCTGAAAGCAAAGGAAAGACAGACTGTCATTCGTGGTTGTGCACTCTGGCACTGCTCATCAGGAAAAGCGATTGCTGGGCAAGCCTTGCTCCAGCTCTCAGCCCCAGGCAGAGGATGCGTGCTATGGGCTGGTTATCTGCCAAACCCAGGTGGTTTCCCCCCAGGTATCACATAATGTCCCCTGCCAAGTATCAAGGCCTTACAAGGATTTCCCTAGACTTTTTTAGAAGTTGTATGAATGTATTTTTATGTGAGCAAACATAAAATCTGAGGCTGGCATCCAGTTGAGGGACTTCAGCCAAAACAAGCCTGGCAGTGCTGTGATCTGAAGATGGGGTCCTATAATGGATATGCTTGGCAACTGCCACAAGTGGTGCTGCTGCCGGCACCGTGCACCGTGTTTCACAGAAACGGTGTTTTTCTGCCCCTGCTATTACTTTGGTTTAATCCCTCAGAAGTCTTATTTCCCTAACCAAGCCCCAGGTGCTCCGAGTTTTGAACGAGCCACGTATTAGACAAAACTTACACGAAACATAAAACGGGAACGCAATGGCTGCTTTTACTCCTTGGGGTTCTCGCTCGACAGTTTGGGAAGTTTAGCAATATCAACAGCCCCAACGTGGAGAGGCCGCTCTTCAATGTAATCGTAAAACAGATACTTCAAGCCTTTCCTAAGCGGTGGTAGGAGGCTCCTTGGCTGTACAACAGGTTGGCCTCAGTTCAAGAACATTCAGATTACGGTGTTAAAAAACTGGTGTCTCTGGACTTGAGTAATACACGGCACTATATATCAGAAAATGTAAGTATCCACTTATCTTGGTAATAAATACTTTCTCTCTTCATGTCTCAAAAGGTGTGGGATTTCTATCAACAAATGATGAGAAAGGAATACTCTGTGATGCATCCCCCCGGAGCCAAGAGAATCTTTAGCTGTACTTTTTGCATTAATATGTACTATGGGAGTCCAAAACATCCCTCTCTGGAGGATCAAATGTCAGCCCAACGTTTTCCGCTGCTTATACATCTAATCAGTAAAGTTCACCCCATCAGCACCTTTTTTAAGGCCCTGATCTCATCAGTTTCTGCTCCTGACAATGTTTGCTATATTATTACCCTTTTGTAGTACAGAAAAGTTTTTTTTCTGCTCCATTTTCTCACACACCTCCATGTTTAAGATCCACAACAGAAAGAAAAATAGACAAAATACAAATTTTAGTTGCTTCGCAGAGCCCAGAGGCAATGAAAAAGAAGCGATTAGCAGAACGTGTTGTATTAACATGGCACCACGACGCAGAGCCCTTGGGATCCGGGACCAAACAGGGTGTGTTGCCAGTGACAAATGTTCTGTCACGTAAGGAAAGATTGCTGCTTTCCTGAGCGCGGAGATCTAGTCCTTCAAAAGTGTTTCTGAGAAGCGTTGTAAATGCGAAATTTAAATTGTCTCCCCACTTCCTGAGAGCGCTTGAGTATTTAATACTGCAAATGAGAAAGACGTATAGAATTAAACCCGTAAATTGTTCATGAGGCCCTAAAGCAGCCACCCACTAACTCCCACAGCCACAAAGACACAGAAGTGGAAAAAGCCCAACATCGTAGCATGCTGGAAGCCACGTTTTGTTCACTAGTTCAACAATAGATGCTGTTAGCCATCATCCTCTTGGCGAAAAGCCCATGCGACAGTAAAATCTCTCAGGACACAGTTTGTGTAACTTGTTGTGCTTCTGGGAGAGTCTGCACTGGGTGGGAGGAAGCAGGGGAAAAGAAATATTACAAGTAATAAAAGAACCAGGCTTTGAAGATGGCAGATTCAAGGAAGAACCTAAGAACCCTAGAATTTCCTCCTGTTCAACTTATTGCCTCCCCTTGCATATCCCACAGGCGACCAAGCTCCTAAGGGAGCTGAGCTGCTGTTAATAAGCCTACCCTAGGAAAGGATGAAAGTCGCAGCTCATCCAGGAGCAATAAAATCCAAGTGGATTTGCACTTGTACAAATCCAGGGAGAATTCTCTCCTTCCAGCATGATGGTATATTCAATACATGCATGCAGTCTCAAGCCTCAAAATCAGCAAGTAAAATTCTTGATGTCAAAGAAAGACTATCCACGGTGTGAAATAAAATGAATGCTGTCTAGCAATCCCATCTCGCTTGCTCGTTTACAGCCCACTCATGTCTCACTTCCCAAACCATTTCAACCACCAAGAGTTAAAAATATAGCATGAAAAAATATTTTTTTTTTCTCTCGCTGTGTACTGAATTACCAGCTTTTCATTAAAACCCTGGAGAGACCCTTTATACTTAAAATCTCAACATTTACAAGCTGAGTGCTTTTACTTATAATTTCAATTTCTTTCCCCCAAATACTTGATCTCTCTCTTCAATTTTCAGTTATGCTTGTTTCAGACATCAATTGTTAACTCCCGGGTTTCTCTGGGGACAGAGCAGCCAACAACACAGTTTTCAGGGAAGTCTCTCTGGGCCGCTAAAAATGCAGAGAAGAAACTCCAAGCAGTAAGGAACAGGGCAGAAGTGGGCCAGAATGCACGACCACAGATGCTGTGCAGCCCCAGTGCTGTGGTTCTTTTTAGGGTCTATGCTTCATCCTAAAAGAACTCTAAAAACTTCCTGCTCTACTCTGATATTCTTATATTTCTTTAGTGATTTTTTTAACTTTGCAGAAAAAGAGAAAACTCCTGATAAAATACAGGTAAGGAAGAGTACAGCAAAACAACTCAGATCCGCAGAAAATATTGGCATGCGGAAGATAAGGGGAGGTGAAAAAACACCCTAAACATAAATTTTTTATGTTAATCGCTTTATCGATCACTTCTTCAGGGTAGTGCCAGAACAGACTGATAGGCCTCAAAACTATCTGAATTGCTTGCTTTCTGCTTTAACTCCAGCACTCTTCAGGAAAGAACCTTTCCTTTGTCTCCCCTGAATGCCAGCTGAGGGTATGGTACCATGCTCTTGCTTAAGTTTCTGAAAAGTTTTGCCTGCTTTGTCATTCGAACTGGAATAACTTCATCACCACCTTTGCCATGACTGGCCAAGTTAGCGAGATTCTAACTCTCCAGTTAGAGAGAGATTTGCCATACACAGCTTCCAGCAAAATTTATGCGCAGCAATGTTCTTCTCCCGTGTTGCTGCCTGACAGCCACGAGAATCTCCCCGTCGGTACTTTCCAACTAAAAGCAGCTGTGTGACCAACGGAGGCAGCACCTGCTGTACTAATCTAAAGGAACACAAACATCTCTCTCGGCCCTTAAATGTTTCAGCAGGTATAAGATCCCCATCACTAGCCACAGTTGTACGATATCTTCAGGGTCTTCCACGCGTTAAAATAAAAAGTCACAGTACTTGTATGCATTAAAATCCAGCAAGATGGACAAGAGACTAATTGTCAGACACAGGAAAAATGCCAGGCAATTTAGCGCAGCTAAATGGTATGTAGGCCTGTGAGACTTGGCAAACCCTGAGAGAGTTAATTATTACATTATTGATAAAGTCGAGGACTTCTAAAATGTTTGGCCTTGCTTTCTTGACACGGAGGATTAAAGGTTAGGGTGATTTGCTCTCTCCAGTGCAACCCCTGATGCAAGCAAATCAATTGCAATCAATGGGAATTATGCCTGAGTAAGGACAGGACACTGAACCGGTCTCTTTGTCCTATACACAGTCTTGCTTTAACGATCGCCTGAGCCACTAAATTCTCCTTGGCTTCTCCTTCTCCCTCTCTCCTGGAAACAGGACAGAGCTTGTGACAACGATGAGCTGAGGTTTGAGCTTTCTGTCCCCTGTGAGGGCAGTGTCTAAGGGTGCAGGGAATATTCCAAGGAACCGTAATTCAGAGACAAATTTTTGTCTATTCTCCCACACAGAAGTGTAATGAGTAGTCACCGCTTGGTTTACTGTTTATTTAACTCTGTGATGGTAGCTATCAATTGTAGGCTGGTGGTCTGTCTGTGTAAGCGCTGTGCACAAATTATGAAGGCGGTCCCAGCTTCAGAGCTGTTAAGAGTCTCGTGAGAAGAAATAGCGGACACGCATCACAGTCACACAGGTAAGGCGTCTGCTGAGACAGTGAACAATTAACTTCCTATTCCAACCTCTAAACGAGGGACGAGCAGGAACAAACTACACACCATCCATCCAGGAGGACAGGAGCACTCGCCAGTGATGTGGTGGCAGACTCCCCCGTTCTGGCAAGGGCAGCGCAATTCACACTGAGCTCCGTGACTGCCTGGGGGACAGCGCTCTTCACAACTTTGTGGAGAGAGAAGAAACAAAAAACAAGGAGATCATTTAAAAGAACTTACAGGAAACAGTAAATGAGGTAAATCCACAACACGGGTCATCATGGGAGTCCTTATGCAAATTACGAAACCTCAATAAGCCTCAGCTGGCATTACCAATTACGTCAAGATTTCTTTTATTTCTGCTGGGGTTATTTATGTGCCATGGATCCAGTCCTGTAGGGCTGATTCATGTGTGTAATCTTCACGCACGTACCAAACTCCACCCATCTCAACAGGACAACTCAGATCCGTTAAAATAGCCCAGGAAAGTAAGAGTTGCAAGATGAAGCCCTCAATGTGAATTATGTGACATGGCAATAAAAGAGGCTGCAAATAGAATAAAAGGATGGGATTAAAATGCTTGAAATTCCTCCAGTCACTAGTAAATGTTAACATTTGCAGTGCATAATGGACTGGCAAGAACTCAGCATCATTTAAAGGCTATTTAAGCTCATTGGATCTCTCTCAGTACTCATGGGGGGGCCAGTGTAAGGCTAGTCCCTGCAAAAACCAGTGTCCTACATTTGCACATCAGTGCTTTTCAGCATCGTTTCGCTCCCTAATCTCAGGTCCTGAAACCACAGTAGGTTCTTCCCCTAACTGACTATCCCCTGATGAGGGTGTTCACGCAACGTATCGCTGGTTAGCCCTGCAAGCATTTACTGCTGCGAACTGACATTTTAGTGTCAATGGGACCCCTCCTTATAGTAAGCAGAGCCTTTAGCAGTGAGCGCTTCCAGGACTGATGTCGCAATTCTATGAGGAAATCAGGTACTAAATAAAATATTCAAAAGGCATATCACTTATTTATGAGGGTTAATATTGTCTTTATTTTTTACCTTCCCCTTCACGCAGGTCAACAAATAATATTAGACTGCAAAAGTATTAAGTCACCTGTAATAGATCTCCAACCAAATTCAGAGACTAAATTCTCTTTTCCCTTAAATAATTTTGAAAAACATAATTACTTCTGAAACTACTGAAAGATCTCTAATGAGAACTGATGTTACACTGTGGGCGATTTTAAACAAGGAACTATTGCTTGCTGTCCTAAAATTAATATGCAGATTTTGTGAATCCTACTGGTAAACTTTCAGTGTGGTGGATGGGGATTTAGCTATATGATTCTCGTTAAAAGTTAATAGGAGTCACACTGCTAAATCCCTTCTCACTATGCTTAGAATTTACCCCCTAGATAGTAAAGCTGATATAGTTAACAGTAATGCTTCCTCAGTTAGACTGAAACTCAAATAAATTCGGGATGGTAAGTCCCATTTGATACCGCACTGGAGGGCTAATGAGTTGAATGTCCAATTGCTTATAAAAACTCAACTGTAATTTGGATTGTATTCACCTACTGGAATTAGGAATAGGTACAGTTGTTGTACAAGCTGGAAAATATAATGGATTTTTAAGTTCACTCTGGCACTAAATGTTATTTTATTATGCAGACAAGTATAATTAGCAGGAAAGGAGATTTCCTTTATTTAGTCTCTCTGAAATTTTGTTACCTGATTTCTGCAAAGGAAAGTGTATAATAGAGAGATTGTGCAAATTTTGCCAATTACTCATTGCATTAAAAGCCGTCAAAGCAAGGCTGTTAAACGATGCGGAGTAAAATACACCTATCATTGAACTTACAACACCCCTGTGTATCCGGGAGCACAGTGACATTCTCCCGTTTTATGGTCGCAGGTAGCTCCGTTGTGACATTGGCAATTAAACTGGCAGCCCTTGCCGTAGCTCCCAGGGTCACAGAGCTCTTCACAGCGCCATCCTCGGTACCCATCTGCGCAGACGCAGGCACCCGTGATGGGGTTGCAGAGAGCGTCATTCTGACACTGGCAGCGGTTGCTGCAGTGGGGTCCCCAGTGATCGCTATCGCAACCTGGAAAACATACAGTCATTTACCGAGATGGTTAGGAAAGCGCATCGCAAGCATCTCATCCCAGCCTCTTACGCTTGGGTCGGCAAGCAGGCAGAGGCACTCTTAATACCAGGAACATTCTAAAGGGCCTTCAAACTTTCTTAAACTAACCCCCTGATCCAGCAAGGCACTTGAGCATGCAAGGGGACAGCAGCACTAGTTATATACCTACATTTGAGGACTTGTTTAACACCCTTATTGGATCAGGACCTAAATCTTTTAATATCCTGTTTCTTAGTGCTCTTAGATAGCTGGAAGGAATGAATTTATAGTGGAATTAGATGCAGAGGATCACATCCTGACTGCAGTGTAGTTAATGACAGGTAGTACTGTCAAGCAAATCCCGTAGATTTAATAATGTCATCAAATATTGTTTCTTTGCACTGTTCCCGTAAGATAATAAATGCGATAATCTAAGGAAGGCTTTCTCCTTTGGTGTAGGTTTTTTCTTTTTTTTTTTTTTCTTTTTTAAGAGGTGGTAGGGAAGAAAACAACACTGGAGACAGGATTTTGTTGCTTAAACCAGGCTTAAGGATGAAGAAGGTATGGCGTGTGCACGTCAGGTAACTTCTGTGCTACTAACACTATGGCCTGGTATTACAGAGGGGCCTCAAACCCTACGGCAGTTGACACGGAGGGGAGGTTCCCTACAGAATGCATGAAAGCACAGTGAGAACCCTTCACATGAGAGTCCTGCCGGATCCCTTCTCCTTTTTTGCGGACTGTATACAGGATGAGAGAGAGAAGTCAGCATTACAGAAACAGCCTGGTCCTCATTTGCTATAGAAACAGCGATCAGCACCGGCAAAACACCCGTTTAATAGGTATGCGTACTAAACAGGCAGCTCAACGCAAATGCCCAGAGGTTAAGGTGGCCTCAGTAAACAGCAGAAAACCAAGGATTTCTTCAGTAGTCCTACCTTCCAGCTAGCAGCCTTTCAATACAGCTATGTCAAGGGTGAAGAAAACCACCATTCTATTCAGAATCCCTGGTAAAGACGCCGTTACTGACAATTTTCCAGGTACAGCTGGCTGTGCTCAGAGAGCTGGTTTCAATTATACCAATAACAACGCTTCTGCGAGTGCAAAGATCCGCTGCCATGCAGGAAACAAGCATGTAATCCCAACAACAGAGCTGTCTTCACAAACTCTTTTATTTGCAAACAAGTAAACTAATCTGCAGGTGACACTCGCTGCTTCTCAGGCCTGGCTCTGTTTCCAGGCTTAGCGAGGTAAATGTAAAGCCTACTTAAGCCTGAAGCTCTTGTCCTAGAAATGTCATAGCCCTCGTCTTCTACGGTACACGGCTATAAACCCACATGGGATGACTAGATCTACCGGTTAATTTGGGCAATCTTTTTGTCCTTCTCATTGGTTAGTCTGAGGATACTCAGTAGAAAAAGAAGACTTTACTCAACTAGCACTGCGATTACCAATTTAAAAACTTGTGGTTTTTGAGCAACAGCGTTAAAGGCCAAAATAAACAAACGACAAGACAACTCCAGGGTCTCCAGAAGGATCTGCAGAGTCTTGCAGGATGCATGTGCAGAGATGTTTTTGTGTCCTGCAGAAAGCAGAGCACGCAACGTACCCCTGTGCATAATCCTGCCCGTGCCTCACACACGCTATTTTATTGCTTTGCCTCATTTTTCCCACAGCTGTAAACAGGGATGATAGTTCCTCACTAACACTGCTGGGAGCCAAGCAAACAAAATCTTACTCTTTATAAGTCTTAAATTATTACTGAGAATCTCTGGAAAGAGATGATCTATCTTCATTTCACATAGACACTCGCTATGACTCTGTGAGCCTTCTGGGGCAGGGAGCAAATCTGCTGGAGCTGATGGAGTTTCCCAGCAATTTCCGTTCCAGAAACACTGATTTGCTTTCTGCAGACCTTGAACATCAAGGGATGCAGTTCTCCACCTCCCCAAAGGGTACGCATGTGAACCACAGAGCATAGCTGAGCGCCCTTTGCATGGGGAAGTGGGGTGCGGGAACAAACCTTGACTCAGCCTGCTTCAGGGACTGGATTCCTACCGCAGCACACCTCGCACCAGAGCCCCAGCTGCCAGACTGTAGGTTGCTCTGGGCACATCTGATATAATTCCAGCTGCCATTAATTTGCTTCATATGAATAAATAACACTTATTAGAAGACGTGACTTATATCCTTGGTCTTCCACGGCTCAGAGGTGTGCTCCAGCCATCAGACTTGTCTGCTAAGTTTGTGTGTTTCGCTTTGGAAAAAAGAGAAGGAGAAAGCAAACCTTTTACAGAAAGGGAAAACAATTTCCCATCGTTAACTCAAGCACCTTGTTTCACATTTATAGTGTCTGCCCCAAACACAACTCCTCTTATGTAAGTCAATCTTATTTGAACAATTATTTACTATTTCTGTTTGGACATATGCTTGCTTTCTGCCTGTACCAAATCTGACTTCATAATCTAGCCAAAGGGAAGAGTGAAATGCTGAAGTAAAGAGCAGAAATTCCTCTAATTGGTTGTAAAAAACCAAATTTGGATAATAAAAGAAGCCTGCAGTGACCAGAAAACCAGCTGGCAATTAGACAGATTTTTCCAAAGGCTTTTAAGTACAAGGCATCAGAGAGCACACACTGCGACAATCAGCATATTTAGCCCAAAGTAGGTAGCCAAAATATTTTAATTATCTATGAAATAAAACAGCTTGGCATACAAGACAGCTACTAAGAATGTGAATTTCGTGGGGATTTATTAAGGAGAGGACATAAAAATGAAGATTAAAGTATGAATGCTCACGGAAGACACGGCAAAAAATAGAATTCTGAAAAGATGGGTCTTGTACCGTGTCTCACTTACAATGCCTGATACAGCCTCCGCACTTGCTAGACTCCTTTTTATGTTCCTAAAACTACAAGAAGGTTTTGACTACAGGTCTCTAAACGGTTTGAAACCTGAGCAATAGTATGCGTGTATAACCAAGGTGAACATCCTGTTGTCTTTCCAGTGATGGGATCATATATACACAATGACAAGCTGGCCTCTTCTGGATGTAAGTCTTTACCTCAGATGGTGAAGACTTTCTGCTGTTGGCTACCAGTTCAAGCCCTATGTATGTCACAATGAGCAGAGCCATTGCGTGCAGTGTCAATTCATCCACTGCTGATTAATTGCCAAGGGAACGGAGTGAAATTTGTTGGCAACGTGTTAGTGTAAAATTCGTGATAACGAAATATCGTCCTCACTTGATTTTACACTGCAGTAATCTCACATGAAAATAAGATCTTTGTTGCTCAAAGTTTATAAGTTCCTGCTGGTTTTCTTTTCCCCTTCCCTTTAAGTCCTGTACCGCAGTGACAGACTGTGGAGTTTTTACCTAAGTGATAACTCATAGATCTGCACTGTGGTAACTTCTGTACCTTTACAAACGTAGGCAGATACAGAGCTGATAAGCTAAATCCAAGTACTTACTGATACAAGTAATTCCACTGAGCTCAATAGCACCACTTGTGTGCGAGACTACTCAAGTGCGTAACTAGCTATGGCATTGCGGTCTAGTAGTTCCTGCTAGAAAATTAAAAACCAGAAGAAACCAAAGACTTCAGCAACCAAGACACATTTTTTCTATATGCATCAATGTGGCAAATCCTAGCTGGGGTGTGACAGTGATTCCAGGTTCTGAGATACAGGGCAAAGCAGCCTCAGAGCCACGGAAGCCCGCTGCGCTTCAGGATCGTCAGCACCACTTCTCCTGTGGGCACAGAGAGGCCATTTCAAAACACAACCCAAGCCCAGCACAGCCTAATCCTGCTCTTGTTGATAGCCTCTATGTGTTACCATAACAGAGATAAATAATAACAGCAACAGCATGCGAACAGAAAGCTGATTAAGGCTTACACATGAGCGACACTGTAAATGCATATGCCATTAAAAATGTCAAAATGATACAGAGACTTTAACTATACCATCAATAAGAAAAGCAACCTGAGAGCGGTGATGTCAGGAAGGTACAAACGCTCCCTTCAGACTGCATGCATGGATGTCAATACCATGAGAGATGAGTCTGAAATAGCTAGCGCTCTCCTGGGAGATGCTACATTAAAGGGAGCTGCCATATTTCAGGTCATGTGCTAACATTCCCTGGCAAACGTGCTAACTTATTCACTTTTTCTCCTTCGAAAATATGACTAGAGATTAATTGCCACCAATAAAAATGAATATAACTCTGTAAAGGATGATGCTAGGTGCCGAAGCATAATTACAGTTGTCTGCATGCAGTAGTATGACAGGTGAAAGATTCATCCCTTGGTGGAAAGCTTGCTCAATACGGCACAAAGTGTTTTCTTCCTCATTGCGTCCCTACCCCCACCCCAAAGCCTCGGTGGCTCGTTGAAGTGAGGGCTAATTACAGCAGGCTCTGCAGATCCGCCCCTACAGTCGTGCATGACATCCTGTTACCAATTCTGTCCTGTTAAATATACAACGAGGACGCATCCGAAGTGCTGCTTCACTCCCAAATGGCTGTTTTCCCCTCTAGGAATGATCAGTGAATGGCTGTGCTCTGGGTCAATAGAGCTACCCAGTATTTAGTGCAGCAGCACAAGTTGGGCAAAGATGAAGCAAACGCACAAGCTTGGAAACGTAGCAGATAAATAAAAGGACTCCCAAGGAAGGGATGACATTGATCAAGTGACTTACCCAACACGAAAAGAGTCAAAAGTGCTCGGTCAGGGTTTTTCCATCACTGCACAGATACACTATTAATATGAAGACGGCATCTTCTATCACAGCAGCACCAGAACCTATGGGCTTAAGGTCTATGCTTATTTTGCGCTCGTTAGCATACGCCTGCACGTGTCTCCTTCTATAGCTAGTGACCCGTCCTGTATTCTAGGTGCGCAAAGTCAGTGGGACATTCACAGACGACCCGCGGAAGGCACAGCGGAAAAAACGAAGTGGTTGCTTTTCTTAGCCTAAGGACTCAGAACCATATTTAGCTGACAGCAATCTTCAATTAATCCACGCTTTAAAGAAACTTTCTGCAAATTTGTTAAAGCACAGAATGTAGCTCGTAGTCAATAATGAGTATTCTGGAATATTTACAAATTTGGTTTGAAATGTTTAAATGAGATACCAGCCTTTAAAAAATGCAAATGGGAAACAAAAGTAAATTACTAAATCTAGGAGGATGTAGTTTAAGGTAGATTATTTCAGAATTTATTTTGAAATTAGGACTAGATTCTACCCTTAATATAACCATACTGCTGTAGAATGATGATGTGAATACCAATTTACGGGAAATGCAGCCCAAACTCTGGGTGGTTTTTCTGGGGTTTAATTCCATTTTAGAATTTGACTTGGTTTTAAATGGTTGGCCCAGCTACTGCAAGGCAGGAAAAGAAACAGCGAAAGCTAAAACATATGCCTGAAGGTAGTGAAAAAAAAAAAAAATCAATTAGCTTTTTATTCCCTGTACTTAGCCCAATAGGAAAATTACAGTCCCTGTATTGAGCTGATGCCTACTCACTGTACAAACATGATTCATTTTGGCACAGTTCAACACCTTTGGAAACAGAAGCCAAGCCTGCAATAGGCTCGAAACGAGGTCCGTGAAGAGAGAATCCCCTCACAATGACAGTTCACACCACTTCGTGTTTGGCTCTGAGCAGCGCTGAGTGCCTCACGTGCTGGCACTGCAGGTAACACCAATCCACTGCTAAAGGAATGAGCCAGTGTACTGAAAAACCACTCGCTGATCTGCTTGTTTCTAAACCAAAAAACCTGTTTATCTTGTAAGAGTGTTTACGATACTCAAGAGAGTTTCCAACACATGTTTATGGACAATGGCTGTCCTCAAAATAACCCAGGTTTTCAGAAATTCCCTTCAGGAATGTTCTTACAAATGCTTAGAGACCAACATTCAAATTCTGTGATTTCAGAATGAGAAAACCTCATCCATACAACAGACACGCTGGTGGGTACAGGCGTATTAGCCCACACTGCCCAAACTGCAGCTGATTTTCCCCTTCATAACCGTATCAAGATAGTGAACCTGACATGTCTTGTTCCGGTCTTCAAACGAGAGAGGTCCTATAACTGTCAAAGCAACAAATAGGTTGGATTTCTGTAACTAGATACAATGAACTTAACAATAGACTTCAAAAAATAATCCTGCTCCAAATATAAATTAGATTATCTGAACTGTGTCACAGGCCACTAGCTGGAATTTCCATTGGAAACATCCCAGGTCAGGTTGGACAGGGCTCCGAGCAACCTTGTTGAGTTGAAGATGTCCCTGCTTATGGTCCCCTTCAAAGGTCCCATCCAACGCAAATTGTTCTACGATCCTTTGATTGTTCATTTTGCACGGTAAAAAGCTTCGTCCGGCCTCTGACAACTTCTCTGTTATGCGGAATTTACCATCTCCAGCTCCAGCTTCAGGCTCACTCCCTCTGTTGGTTTGAGGGATTGAGGTAAGGGAATTTTCACTTAAGTCAGTAAGCTAAGGCAGTGGGTTTTGCTTGTTAAAGTACATTTTTATATCCTTTCACTGACAAGCTGGGACACCTTGCACGCACAGAGCGATAGCTGCAAATCTGGCAGAGCACTGTCCCGCACTCAGGGGTGTGCTCACGTGTCCCCAGTGAAAATCCACCTGTACCTGATCGAACTATAAAAAATGCAATTTGCAGACGCTCAGTGCCACCTCTGGATAATTCATTACCTACATTCCTCAAAGATTTCATCCGCATTAAAAGCAATCTGCAATTAAAGGCTTCAGGGGCTTAGCAGGGCTTCTCTTACAATCGCTCCCAGTAGCAGCCACGGGCCACTGGCTGTTTAATCTCCATGTAGTAAGTGGTCTGTGGAGAGGGTGACAGCCTTCTACTCTTAGTCCATTACCCCCACGTGTCAGAGGTTTGCTCCACGCTGACGAACCGTCTGTGTATCAGCTTGATGACACTCTTGAACGGATTTTTCATATTCTCCATTTGCTTTTTAAGGGAAAATAAACAAACCAGGGAACACCACACATAAATGAGGCATTTGACTTATGAAGCTGTTGTCACAAAAATAGGAAAATGTCAGATTAAAGGTTGGAAGTGCAGCAGTAATTCAGTACTTGAGCCTATGAATTATGCTATTTTCTTTAATTATGTGAGCACAGGCTACCATTTACATGTCCCGGCATTTTCTGTCTTCTGAGCTTGTAGCTTTGCAGCCTTGAGGTTCCTAAACACGGGTTTCTGTGCAACAGTGTGTGCACTAGCATTTTATCTCCAATGCCAGACTTTCAGTCACAGCACACATAACTATAATGAAGAAAACGCCAATCTCAATGTTGACGTCTCTAAGACTGCCCAGAGAATACGTTTCGCATATGTAAATACGCATTTGTAAAACTATCCACCCGAACCCCTCAGGTTAATCTGAGGCTGGCAGAATTTGCAGTCAATCTCATTTTCCAAGTTTACAGATCAGTCTTCATCAGATAGAAAGGAAAAGATGGGAAGGGAACAGCAGTCGATTTTTCCCAGAATGGATAGATGATTACGCACGGGAGGAAATTAATCTAATCCTGTGCTTGGTTTTTTCTTAGCGACAGGAGGACAGCTTTTCTTCTTTCAAGAAGGATTGTACTGATTCTCTCTGAGTTCATTGTCTGAATCAGATAAGAAACATGTGGCTGATTTAGGTCATGATTTAATCTCAGATGATGATCTCATTAGTCATTGACTCTCCGACATGTGGTACCTAATTCAATCACAGCACTTCAGAGACCCTGCAGTTTGTTTAGCATCCTCTGAGGAAACATTTTCTTTCCGAAGTAATCCTTGTTTAAAGAACACTCCTACAGTATTCTGCAGAATGCTTAGAACAGTTAGCTAGTTGCACATTTTTATTCTGGATAAATGAAAACGAAATCACTCCAAGTCAAAGAAAAGTTGAGTATTTGGATGTCAGCCTCATCAAATCCTGTAATGAACTCAGTATATTTTGGAAGCAGCAGAATGGGAGAAACAACTTCCACTCCTGACAGATATCAAAGTGTTGTGTTTTCAGAACTTCCATCATGAGCTATTTTGACAGAGGCTTCAAAAGAAGTGAAAATTAGAACACAAAAAAATTCTGAGAATATTTCCTATTTCTTTTTGTAGAAATTACTGCTCAGTTTAATGAGCCTTTAACTCTACTGACACTCTAGATGGTACACGGAGTTTAAAATCATGAAACGCTTCATAAGGGAGCGACAACATGCTATACAACACCGGCGGCTTGTCTTCTCATTATAATTTTTTAGAGAAGAGGCTGCATTCTTTAAAATGTTTTTTTAGCGTCATATTAATGGGAGGCAAAGTCTGTTCTTTAATTAGAATTTTACTGTGGTGAATTAAAAAATACATGGGCAGAGTATCAAGAGTCTAATAAAACTAAATGAAGATACTCTCTTTCCTCTGTATGAAACCCAGCAGTCTTTGCTCTGGCAAAGCCTCCATCAATTCTTCATTATTATTGTCTAGGACAGGATGGTAATAATAAGATCTGCAAGTAACTTACTTCCAAATTCTGTCTTCCGACTGAGTAAAACATTCTCTTTCTCTCCCTCCTCAACATCTGTAATGGACTTTAGATGTTTTCATTGACTAGATCATGACATTTTCCTGTAATGCCTCTGCACAGAAGTACTGCCGGCTCTGCCTGCGAGAAGGGGTAGAAACACATTTGGATATGCCTAAAAAACAGCAGGACAGCTACAGAGGAAGAAATCGAGCATCCTTCAACAACGAAGTGCTGGGGAGGGCACCGGAGGGGCTCAGGAGTGGCAGCAGCAGCACGGCTCTAAGGAGATTCAAAGAAAGCTACACAGACACAGAGAGAGGCCTTTGCCGCTGGAGATCAGGAGCTGTTGATACAACATCTGTGCCCGGTGTGCAACAGTTCAAAGGCTTATAAAAAGCTATGTGCAAATACCTACAAACGGCTAATTGCTATTCTAAATAGTGTATGGTCTTTAGCTGAGTGCTTAGCAAGGCAGGGTTGTGGGAGAGGAAAAAACCTCTCTTCCCCTTCTCAGTTCATTAATGCCAGTTGATTCTGACACAGTTTAGAGCAGATCCATAGGGCTGGGCTGGCAGCTGTGGTAGGCTGGATGCCCTTCAGTTGCATCCTCACCAAACTCCCTGCAACTGGGCAGGAGAATACTGTCCGTCACCTGAGGAATCCGCCATGCCGACAGTTATCGGATCCGACCACTGAAGTCATCTTTCCGCCTTCTGTGAGTGCAGAGCGGTGTTGACTGCAGAGCGGTGTTAACTGCGTAGGTTCGAGTGGGATCAAGCCCATTTGGCAAGGCTCTCAGGGAGACGTGCTCAGCTCTTTATTTTTCACAGCACATAAACTGAGCATCGGAAGGTCACCCTGCTGATGTTTTGCCAGATATGCAATATACCTTTATTTGCAGTTAAAGCAGTGCTTAAAGAAGAAAAGCTTCTTGCCACTAAAATAGCAAGTATTATAGAGCATGTTCCTTCTCGTTCCCACTCACACACAGAGATGTACGTGTCCCTTCACCTTCGACTGCGGAGGTCAGCGTGCAAACTGGCATGAGCAAAAAGATTGGCTGATCAGTGGATAAAATGGTGCTATCAAGATAAGCGTACGGAAGAAATGCTACAGCTAGCTAGCCAGCTTCAAATTATACCATAAAGATTCACCTTCAAGGGGACATACAAGCACATCCCTCATGCATAACATAACACACAGCACCGACTCATCTGTCATTTTTAAGATGGTCAATAAGCAATTTATTTTATTGCATTGATATTGAAACCCAAAGTAAACACTGTAGATTGTGGTACCTGCTCTCATTTCCAACCGGGTGGCTGCAGAGCAAAAGAACCGCTTCTTCCCCCTCGCCACACTCCCATCCTAACGCCTACTACCTGTGCACTGCTTTTCAGCCAAATAATGTCAGCTTAAAGGATGTTCTGTCCCAGTAACTGAATCCGGAAGAAATCTTACCTTCTCTAGTGAGAATTCTGCTACCTCAGGACTTCGGGGGAGAATCAGAGCAGCAGAAGGCCTGGTGGCCTTTGAAATAGGGGTGTCTTTTATATCTAAAACAGTTCAAAGGATTAAAAAAAGCTACGTGCGGGTATCTGCACAAGCTGCTCGCTGTTCTCTTTTCTTCTAGGCATCCTTGAACCTTCACGTGGCTCCTTCATGTTACCTAAAGTTTTCGAGATATCTTAAATACACTGCTGTGTTTCTCTTCTGAACCATTAATGGTAACGTCCCTTTCAGGCACATAAAAAGAAGCAGTTTTTTATAAAAGTTTTGCCCTGGGTAACTAGAAAACAAAAACCGAGAATGTTCGTTCATCAAAGCCACATTGTGAGACTCAGCACAGTCTCTGCAAAACCTGTCTTATACTTACCAGCAGAAAATAGCAAGTCTGAAACTATCAGGGGAACAAAAAGTAAAAATACTGAAATACTAGAATATTACACCCTTTTTTCACTGCACTCGGACACCGAGATGTGGCATGTTCTGTTACGAGAGAGAGAATCAGGGAGGCAGACAAATACTGCGTAGCTGAAATACAAAGAGTCAGAGCACGGATGTCTCTAAGTGGGTAGTGGATGGCAGAGGACACACACCCCAGTGCCAAGACTCCTATGCAGTAAAATCCCAGCGTCCCTAAAGCAGCTCCTTAGACTGCAACACCGCTGCAGCACTTCTGCACCACTTGTTTAGGATGCTAATGCTGAGAGAGCAAAGCAGCCACAGGTCTCTCAACCTGATCCAGCAGTTTATACTCACATCACAGCCAGCAACAAAATGCACAAGCCCCAAGTGCTGAGCAGAAAATAAAGACGCCGCCACTGCCCGTCTCCCTCTGGCTTCCTCTAAATATGGGTAGGACTCTGGTTTCATTCTGGGGAGCTAGGCAGGAAGATGAAGTCTTGTCCCACAAATTATTGAGACCGGACGCCTAAACCTTGATGTTTTATTTCGATTTACGAGCGTGGTCAAAAGTTTTTCATAGAAACATAAATTAATGCCAATTTCTAAACCAGAAGTTGCTCTAAACTGGGAAATGAAACTTTTTGTTATGATGTTAAAACCAGACAATTCTTAAACTAGTTTACATTTTGAAAAGCAGGATGATCAAAACTGTTCATCCTCCCAATCAGTTATGGGTTTGCTGAACTGAAATGTTTTGACAAAATCACAACCACATGGAAGCCAGTGATTTTGGAACAGTTTCACCCATTGTGGATTACTGCATTAAGCAATCAAACGTCAGGCAAGCAGAAAACAGTAAATCATCACTCCACATGTTTCTTCCTCGTGGTTTACAAACAATTTGTTAGTGCCTCCAGCATCACCAGTGGGTCAGCTTCCAAGGAACCGGGAACACTTACAGAGCAGCGCAAGTTCCCGGCTCTGCCGTGTCAGGTCTTGGAGGTCCAGTCTCACTTTCAGCGGTCCGAGAAACCGCCTGCGTGAAACAGCTTTCTCTCTGGATTAATTTAATTTCTCTCTTTTGTAGTAGACAACTGTTACTGAAAAGTAAAAAGCAAAACAGACATACGCGACTTGCTGGCTGGATGGCAGCAGGGAAGGGAACGGGATTTTGCTGGAAGAGAGCACAGCATCTGTGCATTAAGGGGTTTAAATGCCAGATTCCCTGTAAGGTTCAGATCTCTACATTTTCCTAGTGGCAGCAGAGCTCTATTTTCAAAAGCCACACGGAAAAAGAGAGGTTTTCAGAAGAGACCATCATCAAAACTGTGCACTGACCATGCGGTGCCCATCACAATTCCCTTGTACTCGGTCCAATGCCCCTTACAGTCAAGGAATTTCTTTCTATTGTCTATAATGGTCTTTGATAGGGGCTGGCCATCGCGGGTTAAGTTAGTGCCATCTGGAAAATGACATTAATGCCACAACTTTTATGTTTCCTTTGCTAAGGGAGGTTCTCTGCTCACTGCTGAATACCTCAGCAGAGCAAACGCCGCACACACACACCAAATACGAAATAGTCGATGAGAAGAAAATGACGCGACCTCAAAGTAGGCCGTTTTTCTTGCTGATAAACAGGAACCACCCAGGGAAATGTTGAACACCGCCTGATGCTTGCGTGGATGGTGATTGTGGAGTAGAGGGTGATTTAGGAATGCTGCTGACACACATACACAAATCTGATGACACAGGAAATTAGCATCTGTTCTTCACCCCCCCATGCTCCCCCCCTTCGGAAGAATTTACTAAATATAGCCCACCCTTTAAATATTTAAGGATATCTGCAGAATGTTGTTGTTTTTGAAAGGGTTCTTTCCTGACTGGGTTTTCCTCATCAGGCTTAGTAATCAAGTTGTTTTATTTGGAATGGATAATTATTAGTTGAATAATTAATTATTCAGAGTACATTACTAAATAAAATTCAAAGTACGCTGGTCTAATAAAAAAACTGACAATATGCAACAATTTGGGTTCTAAATTGCGCAGTAAGATCAAAATGTGTAGGTTTTTTGCACATTTCATAGAATTGTCTCCATCATCAAAATCCCATACAAACACTGACTAATTCTCAGGGTCCATTTATGAGCTAGAAAATACATTTTTATGACCATTTCATAGGAGGGAAACTGAGACAAACTACAGTAAACTACAAAGCCACCCAGAAAGTAAGTAGTAGCACTGAGACGGAACAGCTCCAAGTTCTAAAGTCTAAATTTATNCCCATACAAACACTGACTAATTCTCAGGGTCCATTTATGAGCTAGAAAATACATTTTTATGACCATTTCATAGGAGGGAAACTGAGACAAACTACAGTAAACTACAAAGCCACCCAGAAAGTAAGTAGTAGCACTGAGACGGAACAGCTCCAAGTTCTAAAGTCTAAATTTATGCTACAAATGCTTCACAGTATATTACTTCACTACATTTCTAATTCTGTCCTGAATTAAATATATGAAAATGATTCTTTTATGCATACAGAGATTAATTTGTAAAGCATTTTTCTGTGTCTCATCAATAACAGAGTTTAAAAAGTGTAAACTTGGTACAAACAACGTCACTGGTATACAAACTGAAGCGGCGTATGGCTCGGTGCAGGACTTGAACGTCCTAGGCAAGGTACCCAGCCAAGAACCGCCGCTACCTCCTGATCAACACCGTTTCAGCCAGTTCTAGCTCGGCAAGTGACGCTAAGCGACACTCAGGCCACGTCAACACAGCGTTCAGCAACGTGACTGCGGCGTGCACAGGCCTATTGAGCCGGCTGTAATCCAGCTCTGTCTGGCAAGGGGAACAGCGAAGCTTCAGCAATGGTGTGTTTAACTTGAGCTAGGTAAGAATCACCTACGTACCCGTGTTGACAACTTCACTGGTAAAAGCCTTCGCTACCCTTGGCTCCGCTACTACTGGTAATTGAAAAGGCTGGGTTGAAATAACAGGGCTGTCTGCTTCAATCACTGTTCTGATTGCAAAGTAGATGCAACCTTAATAAATGCTTATTCAGCATAATGAGATTCTAATTAAAGATGGCTAAAACAGTAATCACTTCTTCATTTTCTCTTAACCGCCGTCCCCCAAGCTTCCAGAGTCGAAACAAGACAGAGGCTGGATGCACAGAGACAAGGGGCACTTCTTGACCCAAGGCTTTCCCAGATACGCGATGCCAACCAGCTCGCACCAGAAAACCTCAGAAGAGGTACTGAAGAAAATCTTGGAAGTCTTTCATTTACACAAATGATATACAGCAATTCAATAAAAAGGCTCCACTTCATATGATTCTCTCTCCTGGGTTTACAGGTCCCAGCTCTACCGTTCTCTTTAGGGGAACGCAGGATTCTCCAGGCACAGTTTGTTTCTCTGTATTTTCTTCCATCGCCATTACCACTTACGTTGTTTTTTACAGACCTATTCTCATGTCCTCGCTGACCTGAGCTCTAACAAAACAAAACCCAAGAAAAGGTACACCACATTTACTGCAATATTTTCCACAGACTGCGCTGGGACCTGGTATGTTGTGCTTCCCCGTCCATTGCCAGGGTCGCAGAATCTGAATTTTGGAAGGCAAGGGATCCAAAAGGTAGTAAAACTACACATGTGGAGACTGTTGGAGCTTCTTCAAATATTTATTAAATAGAAATGTTAAATGTGAAAAGAATTAAGTTCATATTGTACCAGAAGGACTTGTTCTTACAGAGTCCTCGTAGCTAGCAAAGTCTAAACGCTTTATTGTTCTGTAACTCACATATATGCAGACTCCTCTATTTGGCACATCCTGAATTTCTGTCAAGCTAAAAGAATTCTAACATTTTCTGTCAGGGAGCTGGTGTAAATCTTGAAGAAAGCTTAAAAAAACCTTCACTGTTGACTCATTTCACTCATTTCTAGGCAGATCTGAAAGAAGGAAGACTTGAAAGCAACATTATGAGCCCCAAAATTATCCTCGACTCTTGAAAGGCACACAGAAAATTAAATGGGGGGATCAGTACTAAGGTAGTGGAAATTATTGGGTCTGTGCACTTAAAAGATTAAGAAGGTGACTTCCCACTGAGACTTGAGAACACAGGTGCACATAATTTTAAAAATCTGCACTTTTAACCTTTTAAATTTGCTAGCAAAGCAAGGAAGTTGTTGAAGAACTGCAGTAAACATGGCAATTCAATCAGCTTCTTCCAGACTGTATCTCGCAACTTTCCAATTCTTTAACCCAACAGGTCAGTCGATTGTGGAAAGACTCTTTGGCAGCTAGCAATACAGCAGCTAAACAGAGTCGAAAGCAACACAGGAACACTTTTTTAGCAACTGCATAACAAAATCTCTTAACCCACTGCAATGATCGCTCTGGCCACCAATGTCCATGGTTGTTGTTGAAATCAATGTCCTGTTCTCTGCTCTTCCTCCCAGGAATTGCAAGAGGACTGGCGTAAAAGAGCTAAAGCCAACTTTTTGCTAGCGGTCTGGGAAAGCATTCAATTTTTAGAAGTCTGGTACAGGTTTCTGTATGTTTTTCAAATACAGAGCTCTACAATCGACAATTAACGGCTGATAACGCTATTTTTTTTTTAAGTTTCTGAAGCATGTCAGAGGCGAACACAGATTTCAAGGTGTTACTTTTGCAAGCTCCAGTCGAGAGACTTCAGGCTAGCTCTTAGACCTATGGACTCTTACAACAATTATAACCTCACAACACAAATACTCTGAACGTCACTAAAAATTAAAACACCACTTGACTGCCAGGCAACAACAAGCACACGTTATGCATAGGCTAACTAATTCCATCTTCTAAGCCTCTGAAAAAATAGTAATTGTAGCTCATCATAGCTACACCTAGAAAGATAACCTTGGAATTGATTTCTGTCTGCCCTCCAATTACAGGCGAACCACTGTGATGACTGTTTACATCTCACTTACGGCAACACGACTCAGTCGCGGAGCAGGGCTACCATGCTGACAGTGATTCTATACACATACCAAACGCTGCCACAAAGCCTTACAAGGCAGATACGCTAATTAAAATCCCGATCCACAGCCCACTGAAATGAAAGCAAAGGCACCACTTGTTTTCCAAATGTAGCCTTATAACCCAATTTATCTTTAGATTTGTTCTGGCAACAGACTGTCTAGCTGCCACCCACAAAATATTGCCAGGTTGAATCTTGGTGAAAAAGATTGGAAACTGTCGATCCAAGTCCTTGCTTTCTCAAGTCTCAATTACCGTCACATTTTCCTTAGGGGAGATCTTTCTTACGTCCCATTCGGAGCACAACTCACCCCCAGCGCAGCTGCCAGCACTCCTCCTCGCGGGTTCTGGCAGCTTGAGTACATCCACCTTATTTTACACTATTTACACCAGCGCTGTAAAATTCTCTATCGATGCCAAGGTTTTACAGCTTAATTTTAGGGCACTCAACAGTCGTGCTCACTTACATCTGAAAGATCCGCCATGCTATCCTTATGTTCTCAATTGTCAGTGAGGTCAAAGCCGGCAGCTTGCTCAGCCCGCCTGAGATACAACCGTAAGCCTTTGGAATCAGGGCTTTTAACAACTCTGCCTTTCCTGATTCTCGTGCAAACCACTCAATCTGTCCCGGCGTTTAAACTAAGGACATTTTTATTTGCCGTTACTTTTGACTGTTCTTGGAAATACACTTTGATGAAATACCATTACTGTAAGACACCTTCAAAACCAGTTTTAGGTCTAGAGAAACTACACAAAATGGATAATATTAATCTTTTTCACTAGCACATCTGGCAACGATACTTTGATAATTCACAATGATCTAAATAATACAGCAGTTAAATCTACAGATCAGTTAATTTTAACTTCAAAACGAAGGAATGCTTAATACTGTTTTCCTATCGGCATTTCACCACCCCATTAAAGAAGAAAATACTTCCTGTTTTACAGAGGACCTTAGACAAATTTAATTTATAGCAATCATAATCAAATAGCTGAGGGCTTTTTTTCCCCCTAAATATTTTAAGTTAGACATAGTGGAGCAGTTAAGATTTTTATTAGGTTTTGATCTTGCGTTTTGGGAAGATTGGAGGAATTAGTTTTTACTGAGATGAATTTCCCAGGTTATCAACTACTTCCTGTGCTCTAACATAGGGAAAGGTATTCCTGAGAAAAATAACAAGAATAAAAATATAATACTAAAGGTGCCAGAGCTTACGCAAATAATGTCCATTAGAATTCACAGTGGGCTGATGAAAAGCCATTGTGCAACACTTGGAAAGTTTGCTGTGACATTAGGAACTACCGGAGAGCCTAATGGCAGAAAACAACAGCGAAGCTTTTCTCAGGGGAATACTTGCACACTCTGCTCTTAAATCTCACTGGTGTGCACAAATTTTTGAGAAAGGCTCAAAGCCATTCGTCTTGTAGAGCTGGTCCTCAAAGTCTGCCATTCGTAAGTCAGCATCTATAAATGCATGAGATATCCCCAAACCACGCGGAGACAAGGTTTATGTTTGTAAGCACAGGCTGGCGAAGGACTATTTACACGCTAATTGCCTTAGATCACTTCATCACATGTTTGTCTACCTGTAAGGTTTTCCACAGGCAAGATTTTATCTTATACGTGACCAACTCTTTTTAGCAATCAAATCACATGGGTTTGTGATATAACTGGGGAACTAGTTTACCGCCAATGATTAGTAAAAGTACGTTTTATTGTACAGCACCACCAGTTGCCAGGCACACACGTACCCTAAGCAGTCATTCTTTCTGCCCTCAGACCTTTCACGGGTGGGAAAGCTCAGAGAAATTATTTGGCCGTAGGTTGAACAAACCACAGGCGTTTGTAGACCCAAAGTATTCCTGCACTTTGATGCTGCTCTCCCGTACTGTGCGAGCAGAACAGGAGGAAGAAAACACGGGATGGAAAGTATCAGGCGGAGAAAAGAAAATCACTAAGACTAGGAGGGAAGGAGGAGAAAACGTAGGTAAGGAAAGAACAAAGAGGGAAAGAGGTTAAAAGAAAGAAAATAAAAACCGCATGAAATGCAGAAAAAACAGAGAAAAATAAACAGCTGAAAGGAAAGCAGGCGTACATTCCTGCTGTCCTTGCAAAGAGCGTTACCAAGGACTCCCTGCTTTAGTGTCCCACATAACATGCCCCTGAAAATAATGAAGGTCACCAGTGTATTACCAGAAGTAGCCAGCAATGTGTAGCCCATTACAACCACCACAGAAATGATCAATTTGTTTATCCTTGTTAAGTGAAAACAGAAAACAATGTGGTAAGGGGATGGGCTACATCTTGCTCCCCAAGGCTGTCATTCCCCAGCCGCTTCCTCTCCCCGGTGGCACACACGGGACTCTTGCTTTTTCCTCTTGGATAGGCAGGGAACAATTACTAACTGTAATAAAACAAATCACTGCTTCTCGCACATGCGACCTGCAGTGTCTGATTTCCTGGGAGCTGCGTTAGCAGGGTTATATATGTCAATTTTAAAAACTCAGGACAGCATTAAAAGCTGACAAATGCCACTCGGTCACGTCCATGTTGTCACCGTTATTGAGGCCTATGGAGAGAGTGTCAAAGAAATAAAGCAAATTTCTTTTTTGCTTCATTTGTGTCAATTGATTTCCTATTTTTAATTAATAATTCTAATTATGATGCAGCAAATTTACCCAACAGACACAACTAGTTTAATCAGCATGTATTGATTGTAACAGTAGAATTATCCCAATGTTCCTGACACCATCGATTTTCTGTTGCGCGACTGCAAGAAAACAGAAGCTGGACTGCCACTGTGCCGATGATCCCTAAGCTATGAATCGGTGCTCCTGACCTTATAAATAAAAACATAGACATTATCTACTACCACAGCACTTTAGAGAAGGAATCTGGTGATTAAGTTGTGACACAATTAGAATGTTTAGTCATAGGAGCAGCAGCAGGAAAATAAAGCTGGCAGGCACTGATTTGAAAGAAAAAAAGCAAACGGTAAGACAGCAGTTACAAAAGCTTTTGTACAACTGAGCTAAATCATTTGCTTTAAGTTCTTGATTTGCCTTAACTTTGGACAGCCCCAAAACATCTATTTGACTTCAAGCACACGCTTAAATATCTGCGGTAAGCACTTCAGTACAATTTTGAGCCCGAGAGTAGCATTTTCCCCAATTTTTTTTCAATAGCTCACCTAGGAAGCTGCACACAAGGGTGGCAGGGTTTGCAGGCCATTGGCACCCGCTCACACATCGCCAGTGCTCACTCTAGTGTCACTGCCCGACTGCCCCCATCAGCGTCCCACCAGTGCTGGCCCCAGAAGCAGCGTACTAGGGGCGAGAGAGAACAGGGAAATCACAGAGACAGCGTAGCGTGGCCCAAGCTACTGCTCAGCCCATTTGCTAGAGTCATTGAGAATTCCTGGAATTCTCTGCTCATCAATCTCCAAATCCTGCAGAAAGGATGCAAAAAGCCACCTGTAGTGGCACAGAGAATTTTCAGCCATTTGCAATGTGAGTGCTGCAACTCTGAAAGCGTACAAGGTCGGCAGCAAATCTGCTCGCCGGTGTGCCCCGCGCCCCTCCCCAGGGACCCCCGCTTTGCTGAGCACTGTCGGAGCACAAAGGCACGGTACATAAAATGCAATGGGAAGAGCGGCCCTAGTTTCTGGGGGTGGAGCAACCAATGGTTCTGAACTGTGATTGCCTCATTTAACAACCTACTTGTAGTAAAGAAATCAAAAGCATCGGAATCCAGAGGAAAACGGCAACTTCTTGTCAGCAGCACAGAACATGCCTGTATAATGACACCGACTGTAACTGAGATGGGCTTGAACTAAACCTCTGGAACCAAGCTGTTCCCAGGTTTGTATGCAAATACGCAATGAGATCTGAATGCCGGGCCAAATACGGAAAAGAAAAATGAATGGCAAAGAAAAACCAACGTGGATGCTACTGCCTGAACGCAACGGAAAGGCAGAGACGAGTCACGCTGTTCAGCACAGGGAACACAGGNCTGTTCCCAGGTTTGTATGCAAATACGCAATGAGATCTGAATGCCGGGCCAAATACGGAAAAGAAAAATGAATGGCAAAGAAAAACCAACGTGGATGCTACTGCCTGAACGCAACGGAAAGGCAGAGACGAGTCACGCTGTTCAGCACTGGGAACACAGGTCAGGGCATTCTCTTGCCTGAAGCGTAGGGAGGAATAGCCTGGGATCGGAACCAACCTTTGCGGAGAGGTGTGAAAGGGCAATTAGGATTTTTTAATCTGCTTGTTTCATTGCAAAGCTAATCAAAGTGTAGCAGAAGGTAATTTAGCAAGTTTCCCCTTATTTTGGTTTTTCACGATAGTTCACAATGCAAGCAGATTTAGCAGAAAAGCTGCTGCGGTAGAGGTGAAATCCCTAGTAATGAAAAAAACCCAACTTTTCCTATAGCCTTTAATTCATATTAAACATCTTCTGTTTCTACTCACTCAAACCATAACGTGTCAGTAATAAACATGTGATTTTACTAGTTAGCTTTTTGGCTACAATATTTGGAACAGTAAAATTGATAGATAATTACAGCAACAGTTATTTGTTCCCTGCCAAACCTGCAGTAAGGCACGACTGCCTGCGGAGTTATGTCTTTTTAAGCACAAAAAGATATGCAGATACATCATCATACACTTTGAATAATGAGAAAGATTTCCTATGGCCAGCATTTCAGAAGCAGAGACAGACTGTGGTTTGATACAAACCATATCTATTTATGTAAAATGGGGTTTTAATTGGAGCTACTTATCCCCATGAAATAAATGAGGCAATGAAAAATGATTGATGCACTCTGGTAATTATTGTTATACCACCTTGCAAACTACAACAAAAAAATCTTTCATGTACATAACGACTGTTTAAAATTTAATAAGAT
Source organism: Steatornis caripensis (assembly GCA_013398225.1). Classification (NCBI taxonomy): domain Eukaryota; kingdom Metazoa; phylum Chordata; class Aves; order Caprimulgiformes; family Steatornithidae; genus Steatornis; species Steatornis caripensis. Next base: position 680,871 of record VZSC01003553.1, on the reverse strand, counting down.
ACAGAACGGCACTTCAGCAGGCAAAATATTAATGCTACATTTTGGGCAATATTTATATTTAAATGCAAACAATATTTAACAGAAAAATCAGAATCCATGAGGAATGCTGGGTGGATTTATTTAAGCAACAAATAGATCTACTTTGGAAATGTACAAAAGAAAGTAAAAAATGCATTAGCTGGTTATTTTTCGCAGTGGGAAAGTACAAGCATGACACAGCACAAACTCGTTGTCTCCGCAAGTAGAAAAAGCGGCAGTAAGTACGATGGCGTAGATATGGCTGGTCTCATAGTAGTCACTGTGGCTGCTTCTTTAGTTCTACCTAACAGCAAAGGTTAAGAGAGCAAAACCAGTTTCTGTTCATTATTATACGGAATGAATAGCAATATAAATTCTTAATAATTGTTATACCTATGGGGGAAGTAAAGCAATTCTGCTCATTTAAATGAAATGAAAGTCGGGCACTAGAGCCATCCTTCTCTCCTTCTCCAGCTATGGAACAATGCCCCACCAGAATGTAAAAATGCACCAGTTCTCTCCATCACGGCTATGTCAGACTTTCCGGAAAACCGAACACCCAATAAGGCTCGAAGAGGCTATTACAGAGTACAGGGCTCAAACAGGGCAGAGATACCAAATGCAATAGTCCTATTACAGAGAAGTTTTCTAAAGATAGGAAAAACTGCAGAAACGAGTCTGTCTATACGATCAACTACTGTGTCGTTCGTCAGAAAAGAAATGTCTAGGCTATCTTAAAAAAATGCCAAGAAGTTGCTTGTAACAGAGGAGTGTATTGAATAAAAGACCAAAGCAATCAAGGCCTGCTGTGGTTATAATCTCATTTGTGCATTGACAGTATTTCAGTCAATAGACTGTCATACACTAGCTAAGAGTTGTGTTGTAAAAATGTTTGGACCATTATATCAAATTTCATAGCTGATGCCCTACAAGGTCAGAGAATGGAATCATTATTCTTAATAGGATGATTGATCAAGCCATAAATCCAGCAAAATCAAATTTTACTTTAGTGTCTCCTATAAAGAAAAATGTAAAAAAACCAATCAATTTGTATGCATCATCATTTCTAGCAACCAGATCACATTGCATCAGGAAAATCGGTGGCCTACTCTGTGTATAAAGCATGATGTCACGTTTATTGAGATCAGTCGCGAGTTCTCACTCTCTCTTAGGGAAGCGGGGGATACCGCAGGGGAACAGTCAGGTTTTGCAGAGGCTAGCTCGTAATTCTACGCCGTTCTGGATGCAGATTACCACATCCTGGATGTTACTATTGGACCAAGCAAATGCAAAAGCAGAAAAGAAGCTTAGCTTATTCTCCCCCATTTCACCAGCTGCAGTTCAATCTAAGTAGTGAGAGCTTTTCAACATACGTGCTTAATACACACCTTCGTGGAAGTGGGGTCAACACAGTACGTGGGCTGGGTCAGGCTCTGTCTGTCAGGGATGTCAGTCCCAGGGATTTCGTTGGGTTATTGAGCCTCTCAGTGAACGTGAATCAAGTGCGAGAAACTGAATGAAACCCTCAACTCACACCACTTGGTTTCAGTTTGTACTAGGAAGCAACTGCACTGTGCAATAAAGGAGGGAACGGCGCTGCTGACGAGTGAACAGGAGTACTTGGTCTTAAACCACAACAAGAGCTCATCGCGCCACACATTTTTGCATGGCATTGCAGGCTTCAGAATGTAATTGAACTGTTTGGCTTTTAAACCCCTTTCCACTGTAAATGCAATATTAATGAACCATATTGAGCTTCCCCAAACAATAACGGGGACATGAATGAAAAAAAAATCTAACTGTCCGAATTCTACGTGGACCTTCCTAACCCAGTTTTATTTAGCCCCAAAAAAAAGAGGAAAAATACCAGAAGTAGAAGACATCCAAAAATTGTGAAACATGGATGAAGGGCATTTTTCTTAGATCCCTGATTTGATCAGTTCAAGATATGCCCCTCTTATATATCAGTAATCACAAGGATACCGGGTTTAGCAGCTAACTCTACTTACAGAGATGCTGAGCAGTGATTTTTTTAAAGTGAGAGTTAAGCTGAGAAGAGCTTCTTGACTAGAAGCCAGTGTGCTCAATCAATTAAATCATCATAACAGAAGAAGAATCAGACCAAGGGGGGCATGCGTATGCGAGGCTGACCATTAGTACAACTGAGCCGTCACCTCAGTGTAGGCTGGAATGGGGCCATGGAAGTAGATTGATGGATGAATTTCGCTCAGCAGAGAGCAGCCCACAGTGAATCGCTGATAAGATCTCAAAATAAATCTTACAATATTACAAGCCACGGTGGAACGGCAGCCTCTGCAGCCTTGCTGTAGCACGCAAGCTAAGCAGATCCTCCCGTCTGCCGAGCCTCATGGGGCTTTCCTGGTCTGAAAGAAGTTCTTCTCCGCGTGTTCCTGGGATGTTTGTACAGTGTTAGGGAGGTGTTATACAGCAGCTCATGAAGCCTGGAAGTGGAGCGAACTTAAGCCTGGAAAGATTTGGATGAGTTTGGCTGACTCAGAGATGCTGATTTCCCCTGTAACCACTGTTTTTCTAGATGATAACTTAATGCCTGCCAATTAGAGGAAGGAGACGCTCTGACTGGAACCACCGCAACCCACAGCAACAACACAACAGTGGGATGTAAGGGATATAAGGATTAAGCTGTCTGGCCGGTTGGTTTCTGGGTTCATAGAGGCTATGATAACTATTGACCTGCAGAGTACATCTAATGAGCAGATGGATGTCACACAGCTCACTGATAAAGGTTTCTTTGTTGCGTCTAGCTATTTAAGTCCTCGGTATACAAGGGGCATTTTGGTTTAGGCTCCCTCAGTAGAAGGAGAGACAAAGAAACCACTGATCCTCTTGGCGCACAGAGCCAAACGCTAAACAGAGTGCGGAAAATTCATCGTGAATTCAGTAGGTGCCCACAAAGTCCTAAGAAAGAAGAGACCTGGGCTGCTATCATGATCCTCTGGCTTGCAAGCTACAGTGATGTGACTCCAGAATCAAAAACCAGTGTATAATTCATGAGAAGATATGTGAACTTCATTCATTCCTCAATTAGAAAGGAAGCTCCTGCTGTAAGAGATGCTAGGCTCATTCCTTGATTAACTATTATACAACCAAGGGAAAAGCTTTACAAATTATTATAAAAATATTATTCAACTCCTGCGGGAGCTCAGAGACTCACGGATCGGCACTATTCTGAAAAGGCAAGAGCTGCCAGAGTTGAAATGTTGCCACTTTACTGCAAACAGTTGTTTATTGGAATAGGACTTCCAAACAGAGGTTCTTCCCCAAAACTGTGTTCTAGATAAGATCTATACTGGGTAATTTCTGCCTGGCATGGACCAAGCTCCCACAGGCCCCTTAATAGTACAGTGCACTCTAATTAAGACTGTGGGTAGTGAGTTGGCTTTTTATAGCACGTAAAACCCATAAACCAAAGCTATTTATACAGCTGCTCACTGAACCTCACACCCCTTTATCAGCACGGCGAGACCTTTCCCAAACCATTTTAATATTTCTGTTCCAAGAGTTTTAGTGTTGGTGATAGACGGGCAACCTGAGAGCAGGAGGAAGAGCAGCTCTTAACTTAACCATGCAGCTTGAACTAGCACAAGGAGAAGAAGTATAAAAGAGTCCTCATAGTTATGTGTCTCCCTTAAGGATGTCAGTCTTCATGCCTTAGTGTCCGTAGGCTGCAAGGGAAGAGAGTGGTTTGTGGCATGCAGATGCACACGGCCGCAAAACCCAATGTAAGCCTCACTAAATAAATTAAAATCTTTCCACTGACCTAAGCTGGCTCTCTGTTAAAACCAAAACACTAAACTGAATTCAGATGCACAGAAATGAGGTGATTTTTTTTCCGGAGAACATGTCGGACTCCCTTCTGCCCTTCTGGGGTCTTAAAGCATTTGTGCCTCCTCTCATGCTGCCCTCTCGCCTCTGAGAGACACCTCACCAGCAGAAAAGGTATCACATTTGTTCTTCATCACTTCGTTCCTTAGAAATTCTCCTTTGCTGCAGCAGATGAGAAACTTGGCAGTGGGGAGGCAGCAGGTGTGCTGAATGCTGCTCTCATCATCCCTCACACCGACTACTCTGCCTCATTAGTTATAACTGTATCGGTGAACCAACCAGGGTACGGGGCCAGTATTAGCATGGCACTGCCCAGAGTACTCGACTGCTATCATGCTGTTAGGCCAGCATGAAATAGTGTTTCTTCAAATCGTGTCTAGGTGCCACGCAGGGGTTAGCAGAGCCCAGGGACCAGTCCCAGTGGGCAGGCTGGACGCAGCCAGTTCACCCGAGAGGATGCTGGGTTTGAGCTGTATGGACATGACCGAGGCTGCGCCAGTTAACCTCGGGGTCAGAAAATCACCCGGCCCAACGACGTACCTACTGTTCCCTTGGATCCCGTTGTTTGGCAAACCCTAACTGTCACCTCCTGCCGTATACCCAGGTCTTTCAGTTCTCAGAGCCTAGGTTAGCAAAGTGCCCGCAGAAGGAAGCACAACCCTTTGCAGATACTATGGAGCTAAATTTCATCATCCCTCTAGAAACATTAAAATCATTTGTCAGATGGTTTAGAGCGCTCTGTATGAATGCTGTGTCCTCATCAATACTCACCACTCTGCCAGTTTTTCTGTCATTCACAAATTTTATCTGCAGTGATTTTATATTGACTTCTAGATTATTAATGTAAATATTGATAGGAGTGAATCTAATACCAGAAGCCCACCAAAACTACATTTGATGATTATTCTACATTGACAGCTGCTTTTTGAGGTCTGTTATTTAGCTCATATTCAAATTTTAAATGCATGTTATTGATACTGGTCTAGTGCTAATTTTTCAATCAGAATATCCTTCAGAACAGAATCAAACATGTTACAAAAATCTATTATATTTCCACAGCTATCCTAAATCCGTGACCTCACCACAGAATGAAATCAGGTTAGAGTGACCCATTTCTTGTGAAAAACTAAACCTCATTCTAATTCATATCTTTTAATTTTTCATTGATTGCATCCAATTCGCACCATAATTCACTGTTTTTCCTCCTGGTTTTTTTTTCCTCCTGGAGTTAACAACAACTTGTCCAAAATTTGCTCAGGACTGTAAGAGCATGCAAGGTTTCATTTGGTTTTTATTAAAGAAATTTTCTAAAATTAGAGGACACTCTGAAGGAATAATCCTGAGAACTTGCAACAGAGGCAGCCAAACCAGTGACTTAGTTGCTGGGCTGGCGTGACAAGAAAGCCCAAGGGGGAAGAAGGAATATCTGAGTCATCCTCAAAACTCTCCCTTTTCTAGGTCTCAAGCACAAATCAAAGAGCAATAGGGAATTGTTCACATGCTACTTCAGCGCAGGCAGAGATTGATTTCAAGCTGCACGATGTTACACAGGCCTCTTGCTCTGCAGCAGGGCTAGTCGGAGGGACAGGTGGACTCTCTGCTCTAAGGGCCGGGCAGAGAATTAATAGCGTAGGTTACTGACGGGTGCATTAGCAGCAAAGCAGCTATCGCTTTTTTCTCCAGCTCACTCTATCCTGTTTTCACAAAGGAATATGATTAAGAAGTTGCTTAGATTCATTTTTTATAGCTCCTGATCGAAAGAGGAAGCTTAAATAGCATGTAAGAAATGACTTCGATATCAAAGAGAGAGACAGAAGAACAAATAGTTTCATTTGCTTCTTGTCTTTCTTGGCTTGGGATTTAGAAGCAGATGTTCGCATGCAAACACAAAAACCCCATCTTCGGTCCAAGTCTGAGCACATACCGCATGGTTCAGAGAGAAGATGTATAGCGAGGACTACAACAGCATGCTTCCTGCTTGTAGTGTCGCAAGAATGCCACAGGCAACGACCCATGTAAATTGCCTGAACGTGGCACGACAAGAAAAAAGAGAGATCTGTAAAATGCAACAAAATTTTTGAAGTAACTCATAAGTATGCTATTTCAAGCCTATCCATAGATCCGAAAAACAGGAAAACCACAGATCCAGTATTATAGTAAGATTCTAATGCTGATCTTAAGAGACAAAGAAGCAAGCAATATTAAAAGAAAGCGGCTGCTGGGTCTTAAACCAATGGGACCACGGACCAGCAACATGCAAAGCCTCTGACCACTCCTAAAGAGGGGAAACAGACTCCTCGTACCGCCCAAATTCAGAAGGGCTGAATGTGAGGTTTTCAAGAGGATCTTGATTCTTTGTGGTCTGCACATGGGCTCAGGAATGAGAAATGATAGCCGAATGACGGAAACCCAAGCCAGACACCAGGGAAAATCCCAATCAGCAAGGAATTGTGCAGGAGGATGTGTGACGTTTCACATGTTCACTTCAACGCATAACCTGAGAGAAATGGCCCATTGCAGCAAATACCACCACTCTTCTGTCCCCGCCAGGAAGAGGCACGTGGCTCGCCAGCAGAACGTCCCTGTCCTCCCAAACCGATTCCAAAGCAGGCAGTGAGTTAAACTGCTTGGAAAGAGCGAACCAGCTCGCCTCACTATTGCCCAGGAAGAGAACTGGCACGAACGCAGGCACAGGCTGAGAGCTTTCAAAGAGGAATCCCGCCCCGTTCCCTTCAACCATGGAATCATCACAGATGGACATTTTCATTGATCCTAGTATTTTCTATGGGTTTACGATTTTCAACATGCTTTTTATACATTTAATCTCCGCTTCTTTTACAAGAACCTCAGGAAGACCCCCAGAAAGACTTGCCAACTGTTTGTGACGAGGATGGACTAGGAACAGGAAGCAGACTATGAAGAAGTAAAAAGGTGTAAGGTTTGGATATAAATCTGGGATGCTTGATCCCACAGCAAGACAGTTCTTGAACCCTTACCATTTAAAAGCCTGTTCGTGGAAGCATGGCTAGAGATCCAGACCACACAGGCATGAGTAACACATGTGCATATAACACATCCTAATGGATTTCACAGAGACGTTGCCAAACCGTTGTCTCTCTGGCTATATTTCTGTGGATGCCAAAATCTGGTATGGGGACTTTTGTACCTCACAGGGTCCAAGCATCCCTCATGCACCTATGTCCTTAAACCTCAGAGAGGTGTAGTCACAGCAACTGCATTCACCCTCATAGCATGTTATAGGCCAAATACATCCTCCGTGCTTGCTTCTAAATATGTTCAGGTTTCGTATGAGAAACGAAAACATTTTAAAACACCTCTCTGTGCTTAGACTTGTATTGGTAGGTCAGAATTTGCTATGCAAATTAACTGAGCATAAGCTGAGGGCAAAATCTGGCCCTTCATACGATGGGATATTCTTGGCATTGGGCCCAGCTAAGAACAAAAACCCAATTGCCTGAATTTAATCAATTGGTGTTAGTTGGCAGTGCAGGAAGTCTTTATGCAGGTATTTATTTGTCCAAGCAATAACAAGAATATTGGAATTTATATCCAGGAGATAAGAGAGCACCTTGTCACTCAAGCACAGCTAACAAGGGAATCACTATTTGGTACAGACATGTAAATGCCAAATTCTTAGTCTGGTTATTATTGTAAATTCCATTTTTACAACCTCTCATTTTTAAAATGGTTTCTTAATTGATTTTTAATTATATTTTTCAATGACATTTAACTCCACGTGCTTTGTAAATACACCCACACATATGACAAAATATATTAAAGGAGCAAATACTGATACATTAGAGGTAGTATCTTCACAGACTGCACTAAGAAGGAATTCTAGCGCTCTCATTAGAGGTTTTGAATGAGGAAGCAAGACCAAATTCATTCTGGGTATAAGCGGGTGCAGTTCTACCACAGGCAGCTGATGCTAGCCAATTTGGTCCTCAGAGTATTAACGATACACGTCACCAACGCGTCAGTATGGAGGTGCACTGCTCCTTCCTGACAGTCATTGAAATGTAATGGGAAGGTACATAAAACGGTCACGGCAGGTTCACTGGCTCAACTGACCACAGAGTGGTTCAACGCAACTTCCAATCCACGTCCGCACAAAGCAGCTGGGGAGTTAATGGTTGCTGACAATAATGTACTGTACCATTTTTCACTTATACAGTGTGTGTTATTTATTACAAGAGGTAAAATGCAATGGCAAAGTATTATTTAACCTAAAAACATAAACACCATAGAGATTCTTTAACAAATGAGTCATAGAATCACAGAATCATAGAATGGTTTGGGTTGGGAGGGACCTTAAAGACCATCTGGTTCCAACCCCCTGCCATGGGCAGGGACACCTTCCACCAGAGCAGGGTGCGCAAAGCCCCATCCCACCTGGCCTTGAACACTTCCAGGGAGCGGAAGTGCTCTCGTTGTGAAGGATTTCATCTTAATATCTAATACAAATCTACCCTCTTCCAGTTCGCGGAGTCACAGCTACCCAACTTGTAGATCAAGAGAGCAGACCAAACCTTAGTGCGCGTTGTAACTGAAGCTGAGAGGTATGCTCCAGGAAATGTAAATGGTGTTATTTGGCTCTTGCCTAAATAAGGAGTGAGAAAAAACGGAGTGATAACTTCCAAGTCTGGGCCCCGAGTGATTACACAAGTTGAAATCTGGCCAGGATATACTGACCAAGTGCTGGTTTAACGTAAAGTTCCACAAGGTCTTTGGAGATCACAAGAGGTCAGGACATCTCTTTTACCTCAGCAACACAATGTCAGAGGAAAGCAGAAGGGAAAGCATCTCATGTCACCAGTGTGGTGTTTTGGAGGTGTCAGATAGCACAGCCTGAGCATCGGGCAGGACTGCAGCACACGGTGCAGCATTAAAAGACGTAGCACTATAAATTGCATCCATCCAGTTGCCTAAGAGACAGGTTTGGGATGGGTTTAAAAAGTTAGCCCAGTTAAAAACAACGAATGACAAAATCCTGGGAAGCCCAAAGCACTGTATGAAACTACTCAATCCCCTCGAGTTTCTGGGGCAGCGCAGGGTTCAGCATCCCTCAGGTTTGGAGTGCAAAGGATTACGCGCCATTCAAGAGAGAGACCATGCACAGGGAAAGGCTGGAACCAGCACCCTCGGATCCCACCACCCAAGGCACCCTACGTTAGCCATCAGATTTGTTGGAAACCACTCACTGTTGTAGTTGCTGTTCCCACTAGTCTCTGCCGGCGCGGCGCTGTGCTCCCCCAGCCCTTCAGAGGTGGCCCTTCCTGACACGGAACGGGGAGAAAAACGGAGAAGACGAAACAAAGAAAGAGAAGAAGGGGAGATGGAGGGTCAAAGAAGGGAAAGGGAGCATCTGTAACGGAGCTCTTCCAACAGCTGCGTTACACATACACACTGAGCACACCCAGGGCCCGTCAACGACAGCTTTGCATTGCTCCTAACGGGCTCCAGGTCAGGCGTGAAGAAGCTGTTTCGCCAAAAGCAGGTTCACGCAAGGGCTCCACAGCAGGCAGGCACCCGCGCTGGTTTTGCAGGCTCTCCTGAAACCGCAGGCACGGGCAGCTGGAAATTTCAACAAACCTGCACTACAAAACTTATTTTCCTCTTTTCTCTTCCATTGAAAATGCCTCTTTTTATTGGAAAAATTACATTTTCTGACTGAAAAATTCTATTTCTTTTTTTTAACAATAAGCCAATATTTTTCTGCCAGAAGCGATTTTTTTCCCCAGAAATTCAATTCCTCGCAGAAAGAACACTACGACAAAATTTGTGAATGAGCGCTATTGATATATTTTATGGAAAATCAAAAGTACAACGTGAAAAACTCCACTTCCTGTGCACTTTTGAAAACACTGTGTAACCTCATTGAAGTCAGCAGGGTAACAACAGGCGAAGGCCTGCACATTTTTCACTCAAACTTGTATTTGCTTACAATTCACACGTACCTTTTACATGGACGGGATGTCATGTTGGTATTAGCAAGACTGTAATTTCATTAACGGTAACAGAAGGAGTGGAAAACACTGGGAAAACAGAATTTAGTATTTATCCAATTCCCAAGCTTAACAATTATGGCAGAGGCATAGCGCTTTTGTTGTGGAAGGACCTGATTTTTTTATGTTGCAGAACTCATAAAAACCACAGGACTGGGGAATGACTACATGGATCTTGGATAAGATTCACTCCTGTGCAGAGATCCAGCACAAGCCAGTATATCACATAAACTCCATTTAAGGCCCACACTGAGGAATAAAGTGGCACGCAAATCACGCATTATTGTTACAATAATGCTTTCTTCCTAAATATTGCTACTCCTGAGTAGACTACAAAATTCTTTCAGAGATTAGCAAAATAACGCCCGTTCTCTGAATAGGGAGATTGTGACGAGAGGCGGCGTGACTTGCCCAAGGTCACCCAGCAGGGAAGCGGAAGAGCTGGGATACAGCCCGATGCCAGAGCAGAGATCTGTCTTCTGCCCACTGCCCTTGCATGTGGCACAAACACACAGTCAGTGACAGCTTCTGCCCCACAAATTGTCTCATTTAAAATGCCTTTTGTAAAGTCTGCTTGCACAAGGGGAGCGGAGTGTTCATCACAAAATGCATTCATTAATTCATGCCGTTTATTTTAATTTCAATGTGACCTCATTTAATTAGGTGCTGTATATGTTCTGCATAGATGACTAACGCTCTTTTAATTTTTTTTCCTGCGGATACGTATTTTACATGCCCTTTTTTCTTTCAGCAGCAGCTTTTGCTCACCCGTACTTCCTCCTATGGGATCTGAGGAAAAGGAAAGTAACTGGCATCCCTTTCCACCCTTTAACGAAACTAGGGTTCCGATTACTGTCATCACGTGAAGACTGGCAAAACGTCTTTGGTGACAGTTTTAAAACTTCCAGAACACAGAACTTAAGCAAAAGTGAATCGGAAATCTCAGAGACAGATTTCAGCAGACAGCAATGCATACTCAGTTCATTAACTAACTCTGAAAAAATGCAAGTGCTACGCTTCGTATGTGTCACAAACCCTTAAGAACAACGGAAGTCTTTGTTTACAGATGTTTGGGGGAAAAAGCTAAACCAAGCTGCAGTGCATGCTGTGCTCCCGTGTCTCAGCAGAAGCTGGCTGTAAAATAACCCATGGGTATATTTTAGGGAACTACAAGTGTAGTTTAGGATGAATCCATTCCTGAACTTGTGCTGATGCTCAAAAGAGTAATGGGAAAACAATCCTGCTAAGGTTTCTTGCAGCAAGGATAAAAATCCTTCCTTCACCACAAGTCGGCCCTCTCATTTTCTGGGGAAGCAAGTACATCGTTGCACCGGGGATCCAACAATTCTTTGTTGTTTCTTTTTAAGTAAGTATGTATGCACCTGTACATATTAATGGCTACTTTTTTATTTGGCCATACAGTGCCCAGGTGGCCATTTAAGCACGTGAATTGCTCACCTAATTGCATAACCATGAACATTCATGTACAAATTGTAATTACAAGTGCACGTTCATTGCGCATGTACAGTCTTTGGTTTACTGTTCTTAATTGCCAAAACACAAAAGGTTTCAAAATATAAGCAAACTTGGATTCTGTTTTGCAAACTGTCTGCTCGAAGGCTGAACGCTAATAAAGATACTAGCCCGAGGAAATGTGGTATTCAGCTTGGTGCCATGAACAGTTAAAGCAAGCTAATGCAGACCCCAACCTCGCTTTTCCCGGTCCCAGCACATTCAGAATCCCACCGGTTCCCATTTTACTGTGCACACAACCACGAGACAAATTTAACGACAAACCTTTGAAAGGATTTTGGAATTCAGGTTGGCCTAACAGCAGGTAACAGTGAGAAATCCACTTCTCTTCAGATGGGTGAAGTGACAGAAATGCAAGGTAGACCGAAAAGAATCAATTTGTCATGACCAGTAAAAGAGAGCTGAAGCTTATGTTTTCATTTCTGATTGATACCTAAACTGGCAAAGCACTTCAGAAGCCGACATTTATCGATCATGTGGCCTCAAAACAATACTGGTGAAGTTCAGAGCCCATACAGGCAAAAGGCATGCATTAAATACAACAGGAAAATTCCTAAAATTGCTTTCGATAGCAGAAAAAAAAGAGAAATACATTCCATTTACAGACTTGGCATGTCTATGGGAAGCATACAGCCACTTTTACCAACAAGGAAGTGTTGGGATTTTGCTATTAAATGGCTTTTTCTTCCATGTTAGATCACCATTTTGAGATGCAGGGTGGATGTTCTGCCTGTTAATGTCACCGGCCCCAATCATGCAACCCTTAATCAAGCACAAATCCCTGCAGCTTTGCCCATATGAGAACTACAGACTTAGTTACAGGTCTTCTGGTGCAGATTTGACCCCTGCTGCCTCCCTGCCGCAATAAAACTCCTAAACGTTTTGCATCATTACTTCTACAACTTGCCAGAGGGCATGGGAGTGCAGCATTTACTGGGTTGCTTTCTGGTTTTAACCAAGAGTTGAGGCTTCACCCAGCGACTGTACTGGCCAACATACAGCAAGAGAAATAATTTAACCCACATGCAGGGCTGGTAGAGATTACCTGTCCCAGAATAAATCACTGTCTCCACCAACTCTGCCCCCATGCGAAAGAGCGACTTGCTAGTCCTTGTTCAACCATTGCCAGTACGTTCTTTTTGAGAACATAAAGCAGGTTTCCTTCATGGTTTAAAAAGGTTATTAGGATTGTTTATTCTAAGCTCTGAAATACGTATTCAATTCTCAGTTTGCTTATATGTCTTTTAATTATATCAACATTGGTGTTCTGTCTTTGCAGTGGTAATTGGAAACTGATAGAAAATCAAGACTAGAAAACATTACGCATTGCAGTGACTGGAGCTGTTTTTCACAGCATTTATCATCTCACTGCTTGTTTTCCAGAATTAAATATCCAACACAATTCTCTTTTTAACATACAACATTAGGTGAAAATATTAAACATGTTCACTGACAGGCGATGTCTATTTATCAGAGACGAGCACAACAAAAGCCGCATCCTGCTAAATTCTGAGCCTGCAATTCACTAAATTACATAATTCAGCATTAGAGGGGAAGGAATATACATCTGGGAGATTTCGTGCAGAAAGAATCATTAAAACTTTGGCATGGCCTGGATGTGAACGTACAGGAGACCAATGCAAAGAAACCCATGTTGGGTGCTTGGGTGACAAACGGAACGTCAACGGGGTCCCTCACAATACACGAAGGTGGTAGTAGACAGGGCATAGCGAGAGAGGAGAGGAGGATGCAAATACTTCTGTTCTGAAACACAAATAATGTGAGCTGTCCAGACAGACATACTAGTTGAATTTCTTTCTTGAAATGAGATTATGTGTAGGCAAACACATACACAAATGAGATTATGTGTAGGTGGAGAAGGAAAGGAGCCCAAAACAGATTTCCAGCAGGGGACAGCCGTCGCTGTCAAGAACAGGCAATAGGAAAAGGAGGGTGAGAGCGATTGATAGCACTTTTTGAGGGGCTTGGCCAAGAGAGTACTACGCCAGAATGATAAGCCTGCGATTGCGCTGGAGAAAAAGAGGTCCAGACAGGCCTGTAGCCATGGATTGTGAGCCAGAGGGCAGCTTGCACATTCACGTTTGCTAAAAAAAGCCCAGACACTAACAGAGATTAGAAGTCTTTTCAAAAGAGAAAAGAGAAGGATGAGGAGCGATCCATGTAAAAGCAAAAGTAGCTCCTGAATGGCACGGACGGCTTCTGACTTAGGAAATGCCTCAAAGGGGAAGTGAGTGAAGAGGAAGATAATACCTAGCCAGCCAGCCAGCCACACACACATAGAGTTTCATAACCATAGATACCTAAAGATGGACAGCCATGAGTACAACAAACGTACACCTATATGCACACAGGCACGTACAGGCATATATAAAGACAAATAAATATAGAGGTTATAAAAATGTATATTGCATATATATGTATAAAGTATGTGAAACATACAGATGAAATACAAAAATATACGTACACCTTATTAATATACAGGGAGTATATACTGTTCAGTCAGGACTGAAATATTCAGGTGTGCATATGCGTACTCAGAACAGAGATATTTACCTGCATAAAACTCCAAACTTCTTTGGGTCCATACAAGTATCCCTGCAATGTTAGTGGCCTGGTTGTATACAAAGGCCATGATTTAGACTGAACTTGAAATCCCCATGAAATCCACAAAAAATTTCTTGTGGGTTCTCATGTTTCCAAAGAAAAGAGGAAGCAAATGTTTGAAATTGGACCGGGAGACATTAATTACAGACTGATTTAAATGCAGTATCATCGCCAGCCATTTGGCCTCCATTCTGAAATAACAACTGGTGAAGCGCGTTCTTAGGTGCAACCAAAGGATGGGGCTTCAGCCTTCACGGGGTCTGTGGAAGCTGCTGCACACCAGAGCCGACTCAAGACAGCTGAAATCATCCTCCATTGAAATCCATACGAACATTTTGATAATGACAAATGCCATACATCATTAGAGTTCTTTATTCATGCCTTATTTACTGTATTTTATTAGGCAATAATAATCGAATAATAAATGGGGAAAAATACGGGTTTTGTTGTCTTTGTTCAAATTTCTCAGTGTGAGAGAGCAACATGTGTCTAATTTTTTGTGTATCCTTGAACAGCCTGAAATGACAGATTGCCCATAATCTGTTATAAAATCTCAGTGCCAGAACATGACAATAGACAGCACCATGGAGTGTCTTGGTTATCTCAGAGGGAATAATTTAACGCTAACCAATAGCAAAAGGGTGACCCAGTTCGGAGAGGCCTGGAGAGAGATACATTGCTGGTGGCTCCAACCATGTGTGGCTACATGCAGGCACGCTTAAAAGGCAGATTAATAGGCAGTCAGGTGTGAGGAAAAAAGCCAAGGAGCCCTACTGTGGAACACACGGCATTTATCCTATTTTGTAAAGCACTTTATGAATTAACCTAGGCTGGTCTTTTTTAAATAGCGAGCATCCAAAGATTCACACCCGCATTTCTCCAGCCTGATCTGTATTCCGAAACAGTGCTGCTCACATAAATCTCAGGGTTGTTTTTTACTAGAGAGTGAAAGGGAAAAAAGAAAAGCTGCCATTAAATCAATAGCCTGCATTGCACACCACAGTACATGAAAGTAATAGTGCTGTGCTTATGGTTTGCGCTGCCACCAACTAATTGCTGTAACTTGCACTTCATTATCCTCTGTAATATGGTTACAATAATAGAGAATGACAAATAAGAACTGTTATCTTTCTACCACCCAGTCTTTACTCGCAGGGTGAGTTCTCATTCAAATGCATCTATCCGGGCGAGTAAGATTTACCAGATTACACATTGACTTAAAAGGTTTAATACGAGCAGTGATGGAGGGCTGCCTTAGGAAATATTTTCAGAGGCACACTTTTGGGATCTAGCACAAAAGAGTCTTTGCTGCTTTTGTACCCACCACGGTATCCCTCAGCTCTCCCTGCATTTAAGTCAGCAATGCTGGCAGACAGAAAACCTGATTCCTATGAAACACTTAACATGCCTTATGTCTTCCCTGAATCAGCTCTTCCAGTCATTGACACACCAGAGAGGTGGTCTGATTCTTTTGATGTTGAATTAGGTACCGTAACTAATAAAACTGAGTACATTAATTATCAAGCAGAAACGGGCAAAGAATATTATGGATACGAGAAAAGACTGTGGGCTCTGGCAAGAAAGGATAAAAGTATCTGATCGTTAATGTGTGTCCTAGTTAAAGAAAACCCTTTGTTGCGGCAAAAAAGAGGAACCGTAGAAAATCTGAATGAAACATCCAATGCCCGCATTGTGGCCACCTGCTCTCTGGCGGCGCTCAGAAGGGGAAGAGGAGCCTCCCAGTCCTCTTCTGTTGCTTCTAAATTCTCTGCAAGAGATCTTTTTTCCCCCTTCAGTGTAAAGGATGAGACCAGTATCAGAAGGAAGAAGAGAATGGGGAAACCATCATTACGAAGTCTTTATTTATGCTAACGATCCTCAAAAACGTCAGTGGTCCTGCGCAATGACGGACTTTATGAGACACTGCAATGAAAACTCAGAAGTTTCACTAATCAAACGAATGCACTTATAAATCACATTTTTTAATCCCATGGTAGCCTCACATATAAGTGTCTCGAAACTCAGCATTTACCCTAGACACACTAGTTATTTGTCTACAACAAAAGGTGTAATTGCATTAAGGCATGCATATGCATAATTAAAGAAATCCAAAGGGGAAGAAGCATAGAAAACGTGTGACAAATTAAAACGTTGCTGAACCATTTCTTTTCCAAAGCCTTCCAAACCAAATTTGAGGAAACTAATTGCCCAAGATGCACTGTTAGGACAGCCACCCCATAATAATGGCTGCGAGGTAGTTTCCATGCTTACCGCATGCTGAGCTCTCCTTCAAACTTCTGCATTTCTCTAACTCCGTCTGGAGAGTTTATTTTTTCTTTTTTTGTTTTAGGGACATAGGAAGATCTTTTTGTTTTCTGCTTGGTTATAAACTAGTTACGATCAAGGATCTCTCCTAGGTAACAGTACTACATAAGTGTCCATAATCACGTGTAGACTAGCTCTAAATATTTAAGGGCCACATCAGTACACAACAGTAAATCTAAACGTGACCATGAATCAATGTCTCATTTGTATTATTCAAATGCTCTGCTAGTTAATGATGTTTTGAATTGTTTTATGATTATTATAACCTCTCTGATAGTTAAATCAATCAAATAATCATTGCTGCAGTTCATCAAATATACATCTCTATAAAGATGGTACTTCCCTTGCATACTGCTTAGGAAAAACAGCATGTCTTTATTACATACATGATTAGTTAGTCTTAATATTCCAGAAAGGTGGTGGAATAGTGCCTTGGAGGTAACAGTTAAATATTTTTGCATATGTTTACAGAGTTTCTATTTTTCTTAGAAAGAAACAGATGTAAGCTATATTGCACACCATTACTTAGTCAATGGCATGTATTGACTGCAATATGTTACTCAACACTGCTTCATACCAGGCATTACTTCTAGAAATTCATCCAGCGTTTTTTTCATCGCATACTGTATCACACTGATTTTGCTTTTTAATTTCATTAAACCAGTCTTTCAGAACCTTTTCTACACCTGTGTGGATACCAGCTTTTCTGTGAACAGCACTAAAAGGAACTACTTGTCTTAGCAGTGCGTTGACATTATCATGGTAAATTGCTTTAAAATATCACTTGTAACTGTAATATTAGCACAATAAAATGTTTTAAATTTGCCTAGTGCGTCTCAGAAATTGCCCTGATGTCGAATTACTTCTCATAGTACATTAACAATTATTCTAATGATTGTCAGGAGCACCGGTGGACATTTTGTTCTCCTAAATGAAGGGAGATCACAGCTCCAAGGACACAGGCAGTTTATTAAATTTTATAACTCTTGGCTTTCAGGTAGGCGATGCGGAAGACTTATACCTATATATCAGTTACAAGTTTTGTGTACTAATAGCTTGTAGGATTAGAGCATCTGCAAGCTGCAGTTTTACGCAAAACTCAAGATCAAGGCTTCCCATGCAGTGATTCCCATTACTGCATAATAAAGATGAATGCAACCCAGTGTTGCTCAGAAAGACCGTTAACTAAATGAAGAAAGCAGTTCAGTGAATGCAGAAGCTGTACAGGAGCCAAAACGAACTCCCTCTTATAACTCTGAGATGCAACATTTGGGCAGCTGCCCAAGGAAGGAAAGAGAAGAAAAACCAAGTCTGCATGCATTTTTATTTCTCACTGACTATAAGCCCACGGTTATAAAATCTAACTCGATCCTTGGTTTCTTTATACGCGCTGTTCCAGACTCTTTAACCCATGTATTCTTGATTATAGGAATGTAATTGATATGCAGGCCATGTTAAATGCATTATGATAACTTTGCAGTTAGGGATATAACATATTCCCACTAAATCTCAGTACGATGCAGTCCAAAGTGAAAACAACATAAAAAGAATTCAGGAGATGAGAACTCAGTGGGGTTTCATAGTCCTCAGCATGCGTACAGTTGAGAGGCAGAGATCCAAATGACCTGGACAAATCTGCATAAAGTTTTTTAGAAAACATAAATGAATTCTTGAAGTAATCACTCCATCAACACATGGGATTGTATCTCCACCTCTCCCACTCTTCACTTCTGCTTGTAGAAGAAGACTTGCATAATAAGTAGGAACTGCATTTGCAATGGACTATTTTTTGAGCCTTTAGGATGAGCACTGTTCAACCTGACTACCCGGTGGATATATTTAATAATTTATAAAAAATACGTATGCTGTGTCTGATTCTAAGAAGAGAAACAAGGAATTATAGTCTCTAAATGTTAGTTTGTTACACAGCTTTCAAAATATAAAGGGCTGAACATTAACGTAACCTCTGCATTGCACAGCCAAAGTAAAGAATTTGGCATTCATGATGTGTTCCAAATTTGACCCATCACTCTGAGGAAGGTTACCAAAGAATGCTGGCGTGGGATGGTTAAGAAGCTGACTTGGAAAGGAAGTTAAATTGGTAACCTGGTCAAACTGAAACAATGATACGTACATGACACAAGACATCCAACCCTCTGAAGAAAGAGGCTGCGGTTATTACAGCTAAAAGTGACCTCAAAAGCTGTTCCTGGACTACATGGAAGCACACGACCGGAGAAAATCCTCCGGCACGTACCATTCAAGTACTGCTCTCTATAGGGGACGATACTGCCAGGGTTCCGGGTGCACTGATGGGCCTTGATGGCCCTGCCCAGCCTCCCCGGGGCCGCCGTCCCTGCCCAAGGACCCAGAGGCCCCATTCCAGCTCAGCCCTGTGACTTCAGTCCCTGCCTGAGCTACGCTGTAGATGTGTTTGTCTCCAGCTCTGTCCCAGCCAGGCCTCTGCCTGGCCATGAACCCTGATGATCCCTAGCCCACGGACTGATACCCTGGCCTGGCCTCAGACCCGCCCGTCACCACGGACCTGCTCGGCAGCTGCTGCACCATGCCCGCGTATCTCAAGCACGTCTCGTAGAACAGGCTTTCAAAGAGGCGCTCGTGGGAGAAAGCAAAGAAACGTACAAGATGACAACATGCCACTTCATATATGTCTGTGTGAGATTCAACACATTGTGATCAAGGACCTTGTGTAAAAGCAGAAACGGAATTCTGAGATGTAAGTATTGGTCAGCCACAGAAATAAACCATACTTTACGCAGTAGAGATCAAAAAGGTGACAAAATCAGACCTAATCAAATTTGGCATGGATAAAAGTGCCAATGTTTAATGCTAATAAATGTATTACAGAGAAGTCTTTCATCAGCAGGGGCAACACCACTCACTGGTTTGGAAGACACACAGTTCCTTGCAGATTTGCCAGTATATTGAACGGCGGAGAAGGTATTACCTGTAAACTCTCAGAAGTCTAGGCGTGTTGTAAGCAGCAAATCAGAAAAGAAAAACTAAGAAATCAGAAAGAAAGCATCCAAGCAGTTCTTCAGAACCCTGTTACTAAACTAGAGGTGTATTTCACACACCCTAATAATTGCCCGGAATAATAATTCCGTAATTTAAACTGCTGATAATACTCTTCACTTAGAACAGGGTTAATTTTGTACATTTCTGAAACGCTTTTTAAGTCACAGGTAATCTGTTCACGACAATTAGTGTGTAACATCACTTGTGCTGATGTTAAACGTATGGTCAAATGTAATACTACATTATTTATTGCTACATTATGTTACTTAATCCAAGTACAAAACATACAAAAAGCCAAGAAGCTGAAGCGTGCACTTGGTTACATTAATTCTCTCAGGTACGATGATATTTCATTGCACCTCTTAATAGCCGAATCTTTTCTGCATCTCAACCGCTGCTTGGCAGTCTGGATAAGAAAGATGTGGGTGATCCATTCCTGTAGCTGAGATCACACCCTGCCTGCAAGTGCCTCACCAGATGGTCAGCATATTGCATTTTCCTCTCGGTAACATCCTTTTTTCTCCCTGCATCTGGAACTCAAGTAGGAAAATACTTCTGTTGTTTCCTATAGCGCTGAAGGTAGGGACGTATCCTCAGCTATTGCACAGCGCAGCTACCCATGTCTATACAATACCGTGCTTTAAGTTGGGATACAGCTGAATTTCAGATTGTTATCTCACCCTCGCGCAGTCTGTTGATTCACCAGTCAGGTAACTGCTGTCACTTTGATCAAGAATTTCTACGGAACAATTGCTTATTTGATCTCAAGTGCTTGAAGTGTTGCTTATTCTGTGCCAATGCTGCTTTGAAATGGGCTTTTAACATTCATGATTTCCATCCTAAGACGATTCTATTAGTTGATCAAAAGGTTTTCTTGACCCCGTTTAAAACGTCTGGAGCTCTTCCTGCCTATTGTCCCCTAATTAGAGTCACAGTCCCACTGAAGTCCCCAGCCCACGCCGTGGCTGAACAGAAAACACTGAGTCACACAGTAGGTTATTGGTAGCTTTACAGCGAGTCCTGCGAAGTACCAGCGCTCCACACGAGGTCACAAGTGTGAGCCGACGAGATTGCATTCACGTTATTGTTTCCTTGCTCTGAGCGCTAAAGAATGTAATGGCTTTTTAAAAATCCTGTGTTTGCACTAACTCATAACGTGGTCTGAATGGAACGACTTTTTTATTGTAACATTTTAGCAACAGCCTCAGAGCTTTGAAAAGGCATCATTTTAATATGCACAGTGTTCGCCTCCTCAAATAGCTGATACTTCTAAACACTTTTCAAGAGTTAAAAATGTTCCTGGTAGTATTTTAGGAGTGAGTTCATTCCCAAATGTTTCCAATTTCTTTAGAAAACAACATCCCGAAACCATGAGTCATTCTGGGGACTACACTACGAAGACAGCTTGGCAAATAGTTAATTCAAATGTGCTGCCTTAAAAGTGACTGCCACTTTTTAAACTGGCCACAGCAGTCGAAGGGAAGATCCATATAACTTCAGGAAACAGATATTATTTACTTGCTTCATTTGTATAATCAAAACGAGTTGCAGAAGAAAATCTTCAAAAGCTCTTCCTGTCTGGGTTCTAAATCTTATTTTCAAAAGTGATTGCTTAAAAGCTAAAGTATCGCTGGCTTTAAGTGTCTAAAATGTTTACGCTGCAACCCACTAGATACATCTACGCTGGTCTAAATTAGGCCGTTCTGGCACTGCTGGCAGCACGCACGGGGCATCACCAAACTCAGCACTGACAGCCAGGCCACTCAAGGAGCAACTTGCAGAAAGCTTCTTACTGCCTCGTCTGCCTTACTAACGATATCTTAACTTAGTAAGTTAAATCTGGTGTGTTTATGCGTGCTTGTAGTGTGATCACATGTAGAGACGGCTACAGCCTACATCAATTTTCAGAGTGCAACTTAAGACTTTCGAGACCTTCACCCCCAGTTATCCTTTGTTAATGTCTCTAGACGAGGTCAAATTCCTCTTCCACTTTTAAAAGTTTGTAATACTTTCTTTTCTCTCCAGACCAATTTTGTTTTGTCTGTAAACTATTAACTTCAAGGAGTTACTCCACAGTAACACTGACATCTGATCAGAATATAAACCTGAGGCAACTGCCTGTGTGTGTTCTCCTCTATACCATTCTACCATTCTCTCCTTTTTTTTTTTTCACTTTCTCCTAGTTATATCTCCCAGGCATCTTCCAAATCCCTTTATTGGGCTTACCATTCAACAACGAAGCAATGAACCCACAGAATTCTCCCTTCATATACTAGAGTATTGTAATAGCACCCTGCTTTACTCATAAATAGTATTTCATCACCGTATCAAACTTATTCCTGAGGAGGAGTACAGTGTCTATATTTTTATTTATAGGTAATAGATAATCATTTGCAATGAAGTATTTTTTACTCTTGTTTTAACAACACCAGCACCTCTAAATGTGTAACTAGCACACACAGATACTCTAAGAGAAGGAGTGTAAGTCCATACCATAAATTAAAAAAGAAATAAAATCCAACTCCATCGACCTCAGTGGTGACCTACCCACTAATCCACCTCCCCAGGACAGAACCAAATTTTTGAGCTTAGAGCTGCTGCCATTTCTGAGGTCATCCCACAAAACTGCCCCTGCCCACCAGCCAGGCTACGGAAGCCCCTGCCTCAATCTTTTCAAAACTACATGTAGGGGGAAAATTGCCCTTCGAACAGCTACGGGGCTTCTATATGCACGGAGAATTAGAACTGTCAACCTTCTGCATTGTGGGAAGAGAAACTCTTGGATTGTCTGTGGTCTAGACAACATATCAGCTCAGAGACTCGGTAAACTTCTGCCTAAAAGACCTTAGAGTCATGATATTTTGCATATTCAAAAGTACAACAATATCTGGAGAGCTTGATTTGCTTTAAGACATTTAAGATTCCTCTGATCTTTATTCAGAAGGACCGCCAGCATACCTAAATAAAATTTACATTTACATTTGCAAGGATATGGAAAATTGTCTCAAGAATATGAATTTAAACTCGGCAAAACTTACGTAAAATGGTTTTTTTTCTGTAAATCTATCTAAAATCGACAATTTGGCAGTATAAGGTGAAGGGATTATTTGCATGCGCTTCAGATGACCCACTTAATTCATACCAGCTTTTCTACATCACTTATGCATTCGTCTCAGAACCATGTCACGTAAAACCTTCAGACCATCTACCCTGTCTTGTAGGGCAGGTAAAGCCTCTTAAGCAACAATTACCAGGGTGCCATATTCCACCATCAGTCCATAAATGAATTCTCACTGAAGTCAATGTGGTCTCACATGAAAAATCAGTGTTGCATGTGTCCCCAAGCAATACGTTTTCTTCAACAATAGGTTACATTTTTGGTGATGGACATGAGTTCTCATCCCTGTGAAAAATTTTTACATGCCTAATTAATTCCCTGAGCTCCCTATTAAAACTTCATGTGGAGTCTAGCCACAGTCTAGAGGTGGCATTTTTGCTGGAGAAAATTCAACCTATTTGATATGTCTTCGTATCACTTTTTAACAAAACAGGAACTAATCTTGACATCTGAGTCAGCAGGCATTTCATTCAAGAACAGGATAAAAGTGACAGGATTTGATGGAAAGTAGTATTTTTTCTATACGGTACATGGAGATCTTGCATGCAAGACACTGCCATTGTATAAACGCAAAGCAAAACTTGCTTCATATTAATCTATACAATAAACTAAACAGAACTCTCGAAGGATAAATGAACGTGCAAGACACAGTGATACAATTGTCTATTACTGATGACGATTTAAGCTGCGAATAAAGCCAGAAAGCCTGCTGTCTAGGTCGGTAGGCTCCTTTGCTCCCAAGTAAAACAGTGTTTTGCACAGGATGCTCGGGCATTACGCACACAATCGATAGGCTTTTCAAAAGTTGCTCATAATGACAGCACTTATTCCAGGCAGACACTTACACATATGCTTAAATTTAAACGTGCTTAAAACCATTTCTGTTCAGCACAGCATGTGATTAACTTTAAGCACGTGCTTCAAAGCTTTGTTGAACGAGATTTTAATAAGTAGACATTGCAAGCAAGGAGAACAGACATACAAGTGACCACAGAGCTGGAACCAGCCGCAGCTAAGCAGAGTCAGGTCTCAGCGGCCTGGAGGAATAGGATGCCAGCCTAACACAGACCGTCCCCAACAACAACACAGTCTTGGTTTTCACGCAAATGGCACAATGGTAATGAAATGTTACAATCTGTTAGTTTAATGCTCTGACTTAATATGACCAGCTGCTTTTCAGGCAGCAGCTCCGTACTGTAAACAGCATCACAAAGTCAGGTCTGAAGGAGTAATAAACACGCTTGAAAGAGGATTCAAAATGCAAGCTTTGCTCCTGTTGGTGTGAATCTTCCCCTCGCCTCCGCCTGCCCCCTTGTCCCACTTCCCACTTGTCTGCTCGTTCATTAATGGTTCGTCTCTGGTTTCAGAGAAGTACATGTTAGCTGAAACGGTTTTAAACCCTAACGCAGGGTTTATAATGCTTTGCCCTTGAACCCAAGGGCGACTCCTTTTGATGTTCAGTTATGCGTCAAAGCACGTTTGCAATAATTTTTTTTGCAACATTCCCTCTCGAAAGTCCAGGAGAGACCAGGGCTGAGCCAGGGCCCGGCAGAGTCCTGGTGAACATCCCAAGTGATGAAGGTGAACAAGGAGTTTGTTAGTTGATCTGTCAGTCTGTCCCAGGGACACTAAAGGGGCTGGGGACAGACTGGATGCTCTAATACCAAAAGTTGCTGCCGTGTGTAAGAGGCTCTGTCTTTTGCATTTCCTTGCGGGGAAAAAGAACAGGGGCATCAAATCTTACGCTCAGTTGCCAAAGTCTTCATTGTTTCAAAGATAAAGTAGCTGGGCAGGAGCTGGAGCCATTTAGCAATTAAGTGACATTTTAAAAAACAATTCTTTTGCAACGTGCAGGCAACTCTTTTTATTATCTAGTTAATGGTAGCACTTACCGAAGCTAATTTTATGTGTAATAAAACTTCATGACTAGCCCTTCTTCTGAGAGAAGGAGTGCAGAGGACAATTGGAATAAGAAACATATGGCTTCTTATACTTTATCAGTCACGTATGTGTGTATGACACATCACAGGTATCTGAAACGTTCGGCTTTCTTCTTCCCCCTCTTTCTGCTGTGCAACCACTGTACTCTTTCATGTCAGAGGTCACCTATCAAATTCTACTCTTCTTTTTTTTTCCCAATCACAAATCAATGACGAGGACAACAGAAGGTTAGACCCTTTCTAAAAATAGCACTGATGTTGCTGTTTGCTTATTCAAGCTCTGCCGAGCCTCTCTCAAGCAGAGACTCCTAAGCAGCATGTTCCAAATCAGCAAAACTGGGGGCTTGCTGACCCCTCCGAAGCTTTGCAGCTGAGGAAAGATGGATTAACTGTCTGCCCAAGCCGCCCTACTCCAGCCTTCAGATTCTTGCTGGGTACTGTCAGAGTAGCAGTTGGCGTTAAGATGCAAGGAAAACGAAGGGTGAGCACTGTCACAGCGAAAGGTGACACGATGACAGGGCTTTTAACTCTTTTTCAATCAACAGTTTTTCAGCTAGCCCTTCTCAATTCAAGTGGATCTGCTTTTCTATCAGTCATTGATATTAGCTCGCTAATTGTTATACTCAGGGAGAAAAAAGTGGACAGATTGATATTTCATACGGTATAGATTTAAAAGCACAAGACTGAGATTTTATAAAGAAGTCACAGATTTGCAGAGTACACGTATTATTTTCTAACACAAGGAAAGGAAAGAGCAACAAACCTGAGCTGGCTCTGCATAATAATCTTTAAAGCAAGCATGGGGACTTCCTCAGTGGGAAGATTTCACTCTGTATCAGATCACTGCATAATTTAGGTGCTTTTCATGGCTGTTCTGCCAGCCTTACCTTATAGTAAACAGCGCTGTTTTCTACAGGTGACGAGCTGCAGGCGAAAAACTACAGGTTTATGCTTTAAAAAGTTGTCCATTGACACTGCTGAGGCTACATCAATCGACGCCCACTGAGAATCTGCTCGTATCACTTCTCTGTAGGCGCAAGCGGAAGTAGCTGGACTGTGTGGAAAAGGCACTTATTAAAATACAAACGCTTCTATCGCAAAGAAAGATCATCTGGAAAGTGCTGGCAAAGTATATTTTGTTCTCTCCTTTTCCTATTTGTTCTAGCAGGACAAGCCAAATTCAGCTGTCACTTGCAATGCTGCAAACAAAACAAGCTGGTGTAAATTGACAAAACTCCATCTGGGCTTGAAGTGCTAATTTACACCACGTGAGGATCTGAGCCCCTGGCTAATTTTACTGGTGCTGCCCAGCTATTACCCAAAGCAGGATTTTTCTCTGTATCTTTCGTTTCTGTTTAAGTTGAAGCAATTTTTATGAGTATGTTTAACAATGAGCACCCCAGGGACAGCTTGGTAAACCAAGTAACAGAGAGAAGAATAAAATTACAGATCTGTTTTTCAGACATCACAGTGTATGCCTAATGCAGTGATCATGTCTTTATGCATGCCATATCCTCACTGTGGCAGGGGAATAGACAACTACACTACTGCAAAAGTCAGAGGCACTGAATGGAGCAGTGATTTTAAAAAACTTGCAGTTTGGACCCAATTGTTTTCCATTGTTTGTAATTACTTTAACTTTCAACACCAGCTTTTCCTGTGAGTAATTCAGTAAGCAAATCAATCTCCCCTTTTCCTAGGAGAGATTCTGTCTAGGTTTAACTTTAGGGAAAAAATGCTATGTGACGAGGTATTTCAGATGTGTGTTCTTCATTTAAAAACAGCTTTATCCATTATTTCAGCTGCAGGTATATTCTGTATCTATTTCCATCTAACTTTCCGCAGGCAGGTACATTTACTTTACCGTACACACCGTAGCAATATCCTTCAAAAATACAGGCGGGAACTCAAGAATCTCAGCGTTTCACTGTGATATACAGAACTTTCTCCTAATCATGGGATGGCTTAAGATACAAAATCTTACGCAGAAACCATTGGAAAGCAATTGCAAACTATTTTAGGCAGACATCATTACTATCTCAGCGATCTGCACTGGTGGATTCATGACAACTTTGGTATCTGTAGTAATTCTAGTAAAATGATACTGCGTGTGTTTGGAACGTCTTTGGGAGACAGACTTTTTCTGACAAGCACGTGGCACAAAAAGGCTGTGGGGCAGAGCAGCACAGAAGTGTGAAAGCACTCAGCTGGGGCAGCCAGAGGATTGGGTTTCATGCCAAACTCACCCTGTTGCAGCCTTTTAGACCATCTAGAAGGACTGGATGTTCCTTCATGCTAATTTGGTGCAATCTTACACCATTTGCTTTGCTTTAATCACGTGCATATGCATATGTAAACTTGGCCTAGGATGTGCTAAATGCTTTTCTAAATATGGATGAACTTCTGAATTGGAGCTTTATTACAGGCGTATTCCCACCTTTGTGAAATGCAAGAAGCAGTGGGAGGTGGTTTTTGCTTTGCAGTATCATAAAAATACAATGTTAAAACTGGCTTCGTGCCTATTGTACGGGAAATGATCTGAGAGCCCAGCATTTAAAGAGAAGGGGCCGACCTACCGTGAAACATGAATAATGTCCCACATTTCACGCCTTGGTCTGCCCATCAGAAGGTCTCCTCTGAGATTTAAGTATTGTTTTTATATTTCTTGAGTATTTTCAAATGAAAGGTGCTGATGTCCCAAACATCATTATTAACTGAGATTCACTGCATAGCTGGAATATCCAAGAGCCTGACGTTATCTGAGACACACTGAGAACTGTATTACTTCACAAAGTAAAGTAACTGTATTCCACTTTAGAAAGAACCTCTACATTTATATAGCTGAAAGAAGGATCTAAAAAATACATTTTTAATTTTAAATTAGACTTTTTAATCATAGTGG
This sequence comes from Steatornis caripensis, assembly GCA_013398225.1. NCBI lineage: Eukaryota > Metazoa > Chordata > Aves > Caprimulgiformes > Steatornithidae > Steatornis > Steatornis caripensis. Next base: position 653,481 of record VZSC01003553.1, on the reverse strand, counting down.
TAGATTGCAGCAGCTACACCAAACCTAAATGCGTGGCTCAGTTCCTAGCGAGGATATTCTTTAAACAGATGAGCAAAGTTTCAGGCTGAAAAATGTCCTTACAATTACACGTGTCTTCTATAAGTACAAACTAGAAAGGGATGAGAATTAAAAGTATATTCGTTGCACCAAATGGTGCTGATTTTTTTCTCTTGTTTTTTAGTCCTCTGGTTTTTATGGCCATTTAGAGTCCCTCTGGTAAGTGTGTTTATGAATTTACTCTTGACTGTTTTGGTTTTCTGACTCTCGGAGAGGTCAATAAATGTTTTTTTCTGTATATGTTTTCCAGTGAGGCAGAGAAAAGAATCTTACTCAATCATCACTAGAGAGGTGCACATGCTGTGCCAGAGTTGCTGCTGACACTGATGCATTTGTGCTATCTATCTAAGGTCTATTTGTCCCTTCATTTTCGCTTCCAGCTATGAAAATTGCAGAAGGTTGGAGGTCTTGCTCGCTCCCAGTGATGCCATACAGCTTTACATCACTACACACTGTGCATTATTGGTTTAGAAATCCAGGCCTTAAAACCTCATGAGAAGCCTTGATTGTGGAAGTACAAACTCTTGGCATCCTAAATATCTACAGGCGTAAGCATGTGTTCAAGTCTACAAAGTGGCTTTGTGACAGGTGTAGCAGCACAAGCAGCAACATAAGCAAAACAATGCTCAGCCTCTCCAGTTTTGACCCAATCCAGTGCCCTTGGAAGTCAACAGAAACCCTGCAGTAAGCTGCTATTGAGAGAGATACAGAAAAAAACCATAAAAAGAATGAACTTCACTATTCCAAATATGTGGTCCATATGGCACTACCTATTACTATATTTTCTATTGGCAGAATAGAAATTACATACTTCATGGCAGATAAGAGAATTAACAGTTCTGTCAGTAATACACACGGAGACCCCACACCACCTCACACACGTAAGTTCCACTGATTTTCAGCACTGGACTGGATCCTTCATCTACCCTTCTGTTTCTTCCTGACCATTTCATTTTCTTTATTCTTTCCCCTGCATTATCAAGCATTTGTTTGCATACACCAAGAAGAAATTATTGAGCTGTTACTCTGGAATGCCAGGGCTAAAGAGCATGAACTCTATTGTACAGTGTATCTTCCCAGTTTATGCAGCTGCTGTGATGATTAATTAGTTAATGCTATGAAATACTTGGAATACAAAGGTATATAGCTATATAAATCCAAGTATCCATTAATTACTATTATGTAATGTCAAGCAGAGGGCGAGCCAGCTAATAGAACAAAAACTCTAGTGCGTACTTCCAAACATGGAACAAAATCCACAAGATAAAAACAAATTTTCTATTTCATATCTATCTTCGCTAAACCCATTCAAATTTTATCTATGTTGGGAAACTGCATAGAACAGTTTTGCACTGGACCACTGTTGAATAGTGTCTTCCAAACACTGACTTTCAAAGCGCTATTTTCTTCTGAGCAAAACGTAGCTGATCCAGATATTTCAACATTTACGACCCTAGTAGTATCTTTCAAAATCACAATTGTTAAAACATTAAAGATTTCTATACTATGCTAAGAGAGAGAAGGCAAGCTGGTGCTAGGCATCTGCTTCTTGATAATAATTATCACAGTAATTAAGTTTTGCCATAGCCGTTGAAAGAAGAATCCAGTTTTGACATTTGTAAGCGTGGCATTATGAAAAGCTGAACTCCGAATGATCTCTTTATCATACGACTAAAACAATTACAGATGTTCTATTGATGTATGCTGTGGTCCTCTTCTCAGCACAATAATTATCTTTTAATGAGCTCACATTAATGTAAATTGGATTCATCAGGAAATAAATTTCACAATGAATGTGAGGCACTCTACAGGTAACCTTTCATGAAAGCAAAGCAAATACTAATCTTGATCATTTGTGGACTAGAGATTTCCTTTCAGGTTTGAGACAAGTAAAAAAGTCCAGGTGGAACACATTGTGTCCTTGTATTCTGGAGTTTTAATGGAAATAAATTGAATTGTCACTTTCGTAAAATTTGCCTTTGGTAAAGAATGGATAATAAAGCACATTTTATCTTGGGTCCTACTTCCACCATGCCCTTATTCACCTCCAAGAGTCATTTGTGCCATGGTACAAATAGTGGGAGTCTCAGTGCCAAAAGCTACACTTGGATTATTCCAGCTACAGTGTTGGAGGAGTTCCTGCTGCCCTGCTGCTTCTGCTCCACTCTGTACCAGTTCGGCCATGTTCTTAAATGTCTTGAGTTCTCTAAAACTCAAGCTTCACTGAATAATAAATACCCTGCCTTATAGCCACCAAAAAAAAAAAAAAAAAGGAACAAATTTTTAAAAAATCTTATGGATATATAAAAATATTATATTATGGAAACACCACAAGCAATTCTGGTCCTCACAGTCACTTGACAATCTTAAACAAGCCAGTGTTAACACACCTTCATAGAGAAAATCCAAATGTAGGTCCCTGCTTACAAATAATCCTAATCCAAATGTAGGTCCCTACATTCTTCAATCCGCATTTTCTGTTTTAATTTCAGTGGAGTTAGAATATCACCAGTTTGCAAACCAGTCAGTTTCAAAGCGTTTAAAACTCAGTTTTGAATGATGTCCTGTTGCTCTTAGAAAAACTGATAAGGCCAACTGGTAAATATAAAAACTGGTTGCTACAAGCAAACATTTTTTGTTCCGGAAGTTGATTCACTGTTAAAACAGTGAGCTGGAGAACAAGGAATGTCCACTGATGGTATCCTTCAACAGTCTGGCTTTTGGTTCAACAGCTGCCTAATGTTGACAACCAAATATATAATAGGTCCATTTTGGGACAGGCTGGATAGTTTTTGCTATAAGTCTTCAACCTAAGACCACAATGAGTAACGAAACACTTGTACAGACCAGAAGGTGCGTCTAGTGTGATTCACTGGGATGGAACATTATTCTATCCAATTTTCTACAACTCTTTTGTATTCTTCACCTTAAAAAAAAAAAAGGGCTACTTAAGGAATAGACACAGTTAAAGGTAAAGCTGGATTTGTAACAGGATATGGGAGGGAAGCAACTGGCCAGGGATTCAGCCTGGGGTAGACAAAGACAGGCCTTTGCTCAAATTATGAAGTGCTGAGTGTCCTGACTGTTCCCACAGTCACTGATAAAAGAAAGGGTAAGGAAGATGGGGGGCAGCTTGTCAGAGGAAATTAATCCTATTGTTAGTTGTGTTCTCCTGTGTCATTGGGCTGAGCATGTTACCCACAGAGCTAAAATGCGGTGTCTGCCGCAGAGAGGTGACTCTCTAAGGAGCCGAGGCTGAGAGGCAGAGGTGTGAAGGCAACCTGCCCTAAAGCATACAAGTTAGTTCCCAAACTTCAGACATCAATAGCACTGTTGTCCCTAATATTTAGCCTGTGTAGGTTTATGCAACTTATACTGAGAGGCCCACATGTTGACCAAAAAATGTTGAGAGCACGTGTGTATACATTCACTACTGTCACACCACGGGCTGTGATGCAGACATACTTCTTGTCTAAGTCAGGAGGCACCAGATGGCTAAAAACAAAGAGAACAAAAGGGAGTGAGGAGATGATCCCAGTCAGTGCCAGGCTTACCAGTACATCAGATACCTAACTGTCATCAAGGTTTTTGTGGGCCTTATCTCTGTGCCAGAAGTGAACAAAAGGTCTACGTATTACTGCAGGTCTATTTCAAGGACTGAAATGCGATTTTGTAGCTACACAGGCTCAGTTCGGCCTTCTGCAGAGAACTATTTTCTCTCACGTTAGAATATTCGAAAGAATATTCACTCAATTATGGTGACCGCATCGGCTATTTTTCCTTGTGAATAAAATGGCCCCCTGGAATTCATCAGGGTATATACACTGAAACGCATGCAAATTGTGTACATACATTTACACTCTCACAGATACGGCAGAAGTCTCGATTAAAAAAACATTCACTTCCTTACTGCAGCATTTGTCTGCAGATTCAAAATGTCAATATTATCCCCAGAGAGAAGAGAAAGGAGGTTGAAAGGTTGGTAGTTTTAGAAAGCTAATTGCCACCCGTAAATTGGAGTTATGAACACACCGTGCCTTTTGCAACAGCGAGGCGCAGGAACACGGCAATTTTAGGTCTAGCTGCAGAACCCAGAATTTACAGACGCACGCTTCGTATTGCCATGATGATCACAGGGAATGAATTCGTGTTAGTGAGAAGGTACATCAGTAGATTAAAAGGATTACAAGAATATTCTTTACAGTTTATTAATAATAGACCCTTTGAAATAAAATGGAGAAAAATCCCTGTGTAAAACTGACTTCTACAGATTGTTCCCTGTTTTCTTCAAGGACTTGGCCAATAACATATGAGTGTCCAGCACTAAAACACAAACTTTGGGTGATTTTTTTTAAGATGTCACAAACAAGAAATAACAGTCTATTTGAAGCAGCAGTGATCACCAATTTGACTCCATATGGAGCTGCACATCAAAAATGGGTGTTAGTCAGAAACTCCCTCCCCCATCTCCAGTGCGAGGAAAAACGGAACACCAAATTTTCTTTGGCCCTAAGACAATACAGCGGATGGAGCGGTTCAAAGGTTATGCGTTAGATTTTCACTGAATGTCACCTGTGCCTCTCTGGACAAAACAAAGCCACAGAAACGCACTAGTTTTCATCCAAAATGGGTATGCCATTCCCTTTAATTATAGCCCTTTATCAAAACAGAATATTTAATTGGAATTAATCTTGGATCTTCAATACTTTCTAATATGTCACTCTTCCTTTTTAAGTTTGGCTTTTTGAGTAGATTGCCAATAAATAAGTGATTTTTTTTCCACCAGCAGGTTACTTCTTGAAGACAGTTTTCTACGGATGAAGGGAGAAGGGATGTGTTGACAGTCACAGATACCAAGACCATATGCTGCCTAATCTCATCTTGAGCACACACTCTGAACCTCAAGAAATCTATGTGACGTTTAAATGTATCTACACTACCCAACTCCAGATCCATCAGATCTCTTGCTCCGTGTTCTTGCTCCACACACATATCCACTTTGTGAGGTGTTCTACAATAGCAGATCCTGTGGGCTCGGTACTTACGACAGTTTGCCTAGTGGTTTCAGTGCATTTGCTGAGGTTTTCCTAACTCTGGCTGAGATCAGAGTTTTTGATTTATCTTAAGCAACATCACACAAAACAATTCTAACAAGTTCTACCTTCTCTTACCAAAGCCATTGGGCGTTCAGACAAGAATCTCAGCTGAAAAGATGCTGAACAGAAAACGCTACTAATGCAAGGTCTCTGGTGTAAAAGATCAGTTTTTTCTGCTTGAGATAGCTTCATATTGTCACTGTGTGTCTGTGCTTGCCTGCCCGCCTGTCTCCCATCCTCGCTAGCAACTTGTTTTAACCCACTGGCCAATTCCAACAGCCTTTGGCAGACTGATAGGATATCCAAAACCATTGCAGTTCTCAGCCTGCAGATAGACAATAAAACAGAGAAGGATTATTTTATTACTGCCCTGAGGAAAAGAACCATCTTTTTAAGTATCAAAGGATGCATATGGGACTAATCAGTTGGAGGTAAAGGTTTTAAATTTTCTCTCCTGATAATACAATGCCTATCACAACAAAGTGCCAGTTCCTGACTGGGGCTGCAAAACACTGCTGTAAATATCAATATCAACGTGTCCCTCCTTGTCCACAGACTAGGAAGAGCAAAGGTGTGGTGTCATTTAATAAAACAGCCTTTCTATAATTACAGAGGGGCCACTGCCGCAAGTGCAGCCCAGACACCAAATCTGTCTTTTGCCTCTGCTGAGATTACAAGTGTGACAAGTGTGATTTGGAGAAACACACCATGATGTTACAATTTCATGCTCGGTTTGCCATGCTTACAATCAGGCAACAGGAAAAAAAGCCTTCGACTGGTAAATGGAGTAAATTTGCTACTGAAATCACTGAGAGAAGATAAATATACAGTCCTACAGTGTCATTTTTACAGTCAATTTTCTCTCTGTAACTGAAGTTTATATCAAAAGAAGGGAAATTACATAAATATTTCATCTGGACTGTAATAGTACTAAATTAGGTGCTCAGGAGATGATTTATATAACGTAGATAGGCTGTCAGTGGCAAATAGGAGAATTACAGAACGTCGAAACAGAATCCTCCCTAATTCATGTACAGTAGTAAGCGAAAGCTTATGCAACTTCTAAGTAAACATTTTTAACAGATAATTAAAACAGTTCCAGCTGAGCAGTGTGTTGAAGCGATACAGCAGCTCCTTCCCTTCACACAGCTAATTTCTTTTGAGAAAAGCTGGGGCCCTTTAGTATTAAATCTCACATGATGGTTTTTTATCATCTCCATCATTTGGGTGAGGATACTGAAGTCCAAGGTAGTAAACGAACCGCCAACGGTCCCACACCAGGTCCGTGGTCAGAACTGGCCCCTGGAGTGGAGGAAGGTTTCTCCAGCCATGAGAGCCAGCCATTTGCTCCAACCACCAGAGACGTTCCCTCGCAAAACAAGGTACTACGTGTGCGTGCCTCAGGCTTCGTATCTTGTCCACCAAACACGCAGCAGAGAGATCAGCCACTCAGTTCATCTGCCACCAAAAAAAGGTCATGTTTGCGTCCTTGTTGGGATTCTGAATCAGAAGCAGAGGTAAAAGGTGGGGTTTTCTCTTTGACTTACTTACTCTCAAATGATAGCTCTGCTGGAACAATGAGAATGAAAAACTCTTTGAAGATCCTTACCAGATACGTTGGTTGCTGAAGCACAAACAGATGTGAATGTGTTAAAGGCAATGCCTCCTGTCCCTGCAAAGGGATATTTGTGGAGTAGGCTGTGAAGAGAGGAGGGATAGCAGTCGAAGCCCACCATCAAGTGCTTTCAGTAGGAGTTAAACTCTTGCTTGCGCACTGTGAATCGGGGCCCTAGAGCTGCCCACCTATCCAATTCCTCAAAGCAGTTGGGCGGTGGAAACACAGCCGGCCTTTTTCAGGGATGCACTGGCCTGGGGCTCTGTGGGCCTGTGCTGAGGAGGGAGGCAAGTGTTTTCCTGGATACTCTTCCCCGCAGCTGTTAACTCACCCAGTGAAAATCAAATCAGCTGCTAAGCTACGGAGTCTCCCTGCAGTGGACAGGACTGCAATGTATTCAATCATTACTCAGCAGGAAAAGTAAGGAGCTCTGTTACCTGCAGCCACAGAAGTAGCAGCAGAGAAAGCCCTTCCTACAGCCTATGACTCACCAAGCCATGTTCTTTTACATCCTTAAGTAACATCTAAAACATCTTTCCCCTATTAGCTGATATTGCAGTAGTGGCAGATGCACAATAAATAATACATTACACAACCGTACTTCAAAGGCCTGGATAGTGCAAGTGCAGTATCTTTCTTAGATTCAGTTTATTTAATGCTTTCCATAAAAAGAGTGCATGTTGTTTATTTATTTATCTTTCAACTGAGTGCTTTGACTGTGCGTTCTTCCAGTTTTCATTCCAGTGCTTGATGACCTGGCTGCTCCAGTGAGTGCAAAGGCCATTCGAGAAATAAAATGGATAGAAATAGTTATTAATCAGCATAGCTTACTGAAAATGAGCACGCTGCACAGGGCCAAGCCCCAAGGAAAGGAAAAAAGTCATGGCATTTCTAGGAATGCCACTGGGAGCTGTGTGGCAAGCCTCTGAATAATGAGATGAGAAGGTAAAATGAATGTGGTTTGGGTGGCCTGAGGGGTTAAAAAAACATAAAACCCTGTCTTAGATGGGAAACTTCCACAGGACTTAACTCTGCATTCATATTTTCTCGCAAAACTCCTCTGTTTCCATTCAGTTTTGTCTTCTACTCAGATCTCTTCTAAAGAGTAACATTCCAGGACCACGCTATATACCAGGAGGAAAAGCAGAAGGCAAAATCCCAAAGCCTCACAAATGAGCGGCCAACTCAAAGCAAGCTACTAAAAAGGGACATACCACAGACATCAAAGCACCATCCACTTCTATCACTGAGATGGCTGGCAAAGAATTATGCTTCCCGAAGCAGTGGACTGGATTAGATGGGTTGAATCCCTCACTAGGGGCTGCACTTCACATTACAAACTAGCCCACAAAGTGAAATTAGCCAGTGACAGGATATTTAAGTCATAAGCAAATAACTTGGGCTATGACCACCCAATGCATGACTCTAATTTTAGAACCACGTCATGCCTTGAGCAAGACGTGCAATTGTTAGTGCCATCAGGTGCACATCAGTGCAGTAATTGCTTCTTCATCAGCAGTCCCAAGGTGCAATATGCAACCGACGTTGGAACGTGGCCCTTGCATCGCCTGCTGTGAGAGAACATTTCTAAACAACCAGCTGCAATTACAGACGAATAACAATTTCAAATTAACAGCCAACTGACTTTACAAATCTCATCCCTACAAGACCATCACATATTCAAAAGCTCTTGGAGGTTTTTATATATATATATATACACACATATACAAAAATTGATTCCAGTATTTAAACAAGTGAATCAGTTCACAACTTTAATGCACAGTAAATTTTCTTTACTGTATCAACTGTACACTGCAACAGAAATTAAATTAAGAGTGTTGTAGCAAAGCATAGACCACAGTTTATAATGGATTTATAAGTACTGTATGGATATGTTTGTCTTTTCTTTTATTTCCTCATAAGCGATGCCATTATGGCTGCCATAATTCTTATTTACTTGACTTGTAGGCTGCTGGCAATAGCATAAAAATAGATTTTGAGAATTTATGTCAAACATGCGTCCGAAGAAGGCAACAAAAGAGCACAGGTAAGATTTATTTAGGTTTAGAGCCAGTGTTCTTAATATTCATTTTCATGCTAACCCTGTGCCCCCAAACCGAAAAGGCAGTCGTCTCGCTAACCAACAGGCTGAGGACCTGCAGCTCCCGCCAAGCTGAACAGAAACTGCACTCCGTCTGCCTGACTTTGGGCTTAGCTTTGGTATAGAAATTGGAAGACAGCACAAATTCCCACACAAACACTGTTGTATTCCCAGTATATTCACTCCCAAAACTGAAGAGCTTGTTTCTAATCCAAAATGTACTGCGTGTGGAAAGACATCTCCTTTCAGCTTCACACAGAGGAGTTCATCTAACAGCACCTAGAGAAACCAGCATTGATTCTGAGAGGCGATCGACTAATACATTGCTAATGTCATTGGGACTGCACCGGTGTGGGCTCTGGACACCAGAGCTGAAAGAACAATATTTCAACTGCCATTTCACAAGAATAATATCAGGACATTGTTCTACTTGTGAAGAAGTCTGGTAAGGATAGAATTTAATTATTAACTCTTTTCAAGGGTGTCTATTTTCAAAGGCAACGTCTGTTTTCACACTTGGCAGGTGCAAAAATGTGCACTCACAACACACTAGTGAGTACTGCTGCCAACATTTATCAACGGTGCGGTTGGCCCTCTGTAGAGGTCTACAGAACTGTGGTCGTTTGTGCAAGGTACCGACAGCGTGCAAAACCCGAACCATCATTCTGCCCACTTCTCCTTTCCTGTGTACCTTTGTTTGTTGAGTGACAAAGCTGGAAATGTTCACTGCCTTCATGTTCTGGGATGTTTGCTTTAAGACGACTTTCCTTCCACCTGTTATAAATGTTCTAAATCCAGACTGAAATAGTCAATAAAAAAGGGAAGATTTGCAGTTACAGAGAAGAGCTCAAATAAAGTTCATGGTTTCTAAGTAATGCAGCTTTCAATTACCATACCCTTTTTAAACTGTGAAAGATGTAATGTTAATCAAACATGTAATTTGCAAGTGTTTTTCTTCAGTAAATGTCATGTACAAGTAGATATTTAGGATGTAATGCACAAAGTAATTGCAGTTGGATAACTTTCCATGGTAATGTTTATTTACATTAGAGCAGACATCAGTATTCCTGAAAAAGGAAATTAATACTGTGCATAAAATCCTAACTCCACTGAAGTCAATCCCAAAACTTCCATTGCCTTCCAGGACTAGGATATCATCACCCTTTATTTGATTCAGTATGTTAACTAATCCATTTCCTCCTTATAAAATAAGAGTTAAAAATGGACTTAGCACAATGGAGCTCTATGGATGAAATGTTCAGAGTCTCTCCAAGGCAAAAAGTACAAACTCTTAATGATGAAGAGTGATGGAAAACCAGAGGAGAGGTGAAGTCACACATGAACTCTGAAGGCAGAGGTTCCATTCCAAGCTCCAGTTTGGTGACTACAGGTGTATCATGCCACCTTTCAGGGTCACAGGATCCTTACAGATTCCCAGGATCAGGTTTTCATGGGAGCATATTCTTCTTCTATTCAGGCACCTACATTAGGTTTAAGAGCACCCAGAAACTTCTGTTTGGTCACCCCAGCCCGGATATCCAAACCCTCGACACGAGTCAGTCCTGATCTTGCTAGGGTATTTCTCCTGCTGCTACTGGGTTTAAATAATAATGAACTGTTTTATAAGGCTAACAGCCAAATTCAATTTTACAAAAACATACATTTCTACTCTTAATAAGAGAACGTTCTTTACATACACGAGCTAGAAACCAACTGCTTTATCTAACACGCAGGGGTCAACAGGAGCATGTTTTAAGCAGTATGCTGACTGATAGTGATGCCTGCCAAGAGAATTTGGGAACTGACAACAAGATGAGGAACTGGATGCACCCAGTACGGAGACAATCTTTTACATTCATGCAAAGAGGTTTCATAACAGGACAGGCCCTGCACTCTGAACTGCAGACTCTCAAACCGCCCATAGAGGTCAACTCTGTGGCTGAGTTAACAGTTAAGAAGTAACTGTGAAGTTCTAAACAGAGGCTTTCATCAGAAAACAAATGTGCTTTCAGAAATTCTTTGTCAATGGCACATTTCAAACTTCTGCAACATCCTCTTAGGACTACTAAAGGCTCTGTTCTGCAGTTATATAGACATATTCCCCAGCATCACCACCTTTGCCCTTCCCGTATATTCTCCTAGGACACGTGTGCAGTTTATTAGCTACAGGGCAGTCAGCAAACAAGAGCATCCAAGATGGACAAATGAATCCTGGATGTGGGGGCCAAGGTTCACTTGAGTGCCAGTGCCACATACTGAGCAACAAGGGTTCCTCTTCCGGCTTACGGTGCGTACGGTAGAATGATGTAAACCCCATCTTGACCATATATCTCAAACTGTATTTAGCAAGCAGGAGGCAGCTCCGATACTAAGCACACGATGTGGCTGGCTTCCTAGTACATGTTACGTGGTTCATGATGATATTTTCATATAAATAAATTGAACATTATTTTTTCTTAACTTACCACAAGCTACGGAATTCATGGTGAGGCAACATTTACAGTGAACCCATCAGCCAGCAATTTGCCTCCACTTGTTTATGTTTACAAAGCATTTCCCACAGTTTCCTTTCCCTGGAAAATTGGTTATTTTATCAAAGAAAGCTATCAGCTTCCTTTAGTAGTATCTACCTTAGATAAATATATGTTGTATTTTTCATTTACTCCTAGGCATTTTTATTCTCTTTATTCCTTCAAAATACATTCTATGATGTTTATATTATCAAGATTGGAAAAACAGGCTTCTAGCTATGCACGTTATTTTTCCACCCTTTCAAATGTAGCAACTATGTTTGATTTTCTTCAAGTACATGATGCTGTGACCAATCAATGAGCTGCTACAGTGGAAGAAGACTCTGCGGAGAGAGGCAAAGGGTATGTGTCCTTGAGGCTCGGGGATGAATGAGCGAGTGACTGACCATAGCGACTACAAAGGAAGTTGAACCTCTCTCAACAAAAAGGGAATCAGAGCGTAGCCTTTGTTCTAGATCAACCGGCTGTACTGCTGAGTGGATCAACCACCTGTGTAACTGCTTTTCCCTCAGTTAATCAAAAGAATGCAAACATCTGTCTTCCTGAGTTAGCTCCACCAGCACGGGGAGCACACCCCTAGCTCAATCCAACACGGAGCAGAAAAAACAAACCAGGAGGAAGAGAATTTTGAAGAGAACAACAGGCTTGAGCTAGTTTCAACCCAGATACTCCTTCCCAGCAACTGGGGAGGCAGGGCGTCATGACGGTGTACACACTACGGAGACCAGGAATGAAATTCATGTTTGTATTATGATTCAATTGTATATTGCATCTGCTACACTCTGCTAAGTGTAATTTGTACTTGTACTGTAATTTAAGTGCATTGCTGTATCACTCTGCTAAATCAAAATGCCGTGTAACTTCAAATAAGTAAACTCTGTATTAGGCATTAAACCCATCACGCGTGCAATATCTGCAAGAACCTGGTCAGCACATATTGGGCTCTGACAAGTACCCCTTTCACCTTGGCAAGATTTATTAACAAATCCTCGCTATCAGGTCAGATTTCATATGCCATTGTTTCAGAACATGGCTGGCAGATCACCTGCCTTCTCTTATGTGAGCATACTAAGGTCTTCAAATTTTGCTCCTACCTCAGTTGTGGTTATTTCTTTCCCCTTTACTCATCTTCTTTTTGACCCCACATTCATCACTCTTGCAGAAAACCGGAAAAACAATCTGTCTAGTTTTGATGACACCAGTGTCCTACTCCATTTCCACTACAGCAGGACTCTCCCGTCCTTCTCTTTTCTCTTTTTACCTACACAGCTGCTATTTGTTTTAAAAACAGCCTGTGCTAGGCATAGCTCTGCTTGACTTTTGGCAAATCTCATTTTATCCCTAACATATCCTGACTTCTTCGACACAGTTTTGTCTGCTGTTCAGCTCCTTTTTCTATTCCTTACAGATCTCTACTTATTTCTATTATCTTTTCCTTTGATAACCAATACAAAACTGGCTCTAGGGTCTCCAGCTACAAGTTTCTGCCTCTTAAGCTTAAGTTGCTGATTCCTGACAGTTTTCTTAGAACCTGGACTTCGGGGCATTTATCATACAAAATTTTCTGCGTGTTCCAGGCCAGAAGACGTTCCAAATGAATTCTGAATGTTTGTTTTATAGAGATGTGATTTTTTTCTTTTTCCTTCCCTTGGATTTAAATGAACCAAATTGTCATTATTCAGCCTGACATTATTTTCTATGACTGGGTCATTTATTCTATCTTCATTATCTACCAATACTACATCTGAAATAGTATTTTCCTGGTTCAGTAATCTGTTGGCAGGAATATCTACTATTTCACTAACACTTGTTCTCCAAAATATATCAGAGAAATTGAAGCTTGGAAACGATACAAGTCCTAGATGTATTTCTCTCTGTAGTAACATTTGACAGGCCTCTACATACAGCCAAGTGCTAAACCTGCAAAACAGATTCCTAGCACGACACCCCCAGAAACTTTTAGCAGGCTTTCCCGCAGTGATTTTGACCTAAACAGATGTTGATGTATCTTTACTATCTTTTATTTCTCTTAAGCCGGTCATAACCCTACAGCATAATGCTTATCCTGTCAGCTTAACTCTCTTTTATACATAAACTATAATAAAGTGGCTCTGTGCATTTTATGATCCTATAATTACAGAATTTTGTACAAGACTCTATGCTTTCACAGATAATGTCTCTGCACACAGAATGGGATGAACCCTTTAAAACTACAAACCGAGTAAGAACTGAAGGAGTGTTGCCTTCCTAAGTGTTTGGGACTTCAAACCACAGCTGTGTGCGGAGTGAGTGTCTCATAAACAGAAGGAACCAATCAGATCCGTGGGTGCAGCTAACTCACAGCAGTTTTTCCAGGCTGGAAATTTAATTCCAAACTCCTCAGCAAAAGCACTGGACTCATTGGGTCCTTCCAGCTCTCCTTTTCCTCTCCAAAACCCCATGAGGTGGGGAGAAGGGGCTGGCCGTATCTCACTTGTTGTTGACAGTTTTCCTGAAGACCCCGTGCTTAATTCCCATATTGTATGATCGGACTGAAATCGGTCACACCGCCGGTGCGAAGGCAGCCCCACCACACCTGGGGAGGGAGCCATCCACTTCATTCACCAGACAGCACACACCTACCCCCTTGCAGCAAGAGTCTGCAGCACGCACCTGGTTGAGGGTCTTACCTGCCATTGACTTAGCAGAATCAACCTGAAAGGACTTTTTAACTTTGATCAGCCGAGGATAACATCCACAAGAATGTTTTGATCAAATTACATCAAATCTATGTGATTGCCCAGCGCAACAGCTTATAAAAACGGCGGGAAAGAATATTTGCTTTTTGTGAATGTAAGTAAAACACTTCCATTAAGCCTACGGGAGATTTGCATGCACGTGAAATACAAGATCAATCTACTACAGAGTTCTGACATACAAGGACTTTATGTTTATGCTTGGGCTGATGGTTAGCATGCTGCAGTGCAGCAAATAGAAAAGTGTAGTTGAGCTGTCACGTAAGATAATTGATTTTGACAAGACTACAAGTTAATTCATCACTATTTTGCAACTTATTTGGAAATTCTTTGCAGCAATGTCCCAGAGGACAGCATGTAATCGCTTGTAAACTGAAATTAGGTCCAGAGTTAAATATCATTAAATCTCAGGTACAGCCAGAGCTCAGCATGTGACTACTAATGCGTTACCTTCCCTATTACATCAAGGACACAACTGTAGCAAAGGTTATGAAGATTATTGTTCAAGTTGCAAACTGCTTATACCTAAAGCTGAGATAAATTTCCAGGCATCCTACAAATGGGTGTAAGAGAAAAGCCACCGAATGGACACCTGAAAATCATTCATGTACCCATGCACTCACATTTTCTTGCATTTCTCTTGCACGCACGCACACACAAAAACCCTAAAGGAAATAAAGAGGACTATTAAAGCTCATCTTTGTAATAACATAACCAAATTAAATCACCACTCACATTAGCCATTCCGATGTTTTATTATAACAGAGAATGAAGGATTAGTAGATATTTTAAAACTGTATTGCTAAGACTATATTGTTTGACAGTTTTATTTGAGATTGTTAAATATTAATTGCTGAACAAAAGGGTGCATTAAAAAATTATGTTGGATACAAATAATTCAACTCCCTGCAACTAGAAAGAATATTTACATATTCACCTTCTCTCAAGCCACCACTAATGATCTCACTTTGGCTAGGTTTTGGGGGTCTTGATACTAATTTCTACCAGAGTGAATGCACAACTGCGGTTAGTGTTTGACTTTAATATTAAAGTGAAGGTAGTGGGCACAGTCAAAACATCACAGACAGCTTTGTAATGGCAATTTAAGTAGTGCCCCTCAACAATTTTAGACATTCCAGCCTGAGACCACTGTCTGTTTAGGATCTTCTGGGCTGGCTGGAAACGCGTTATACCAACAGATGCTGCCGCTCTTATACAGGCTGCTTCCCGAGACTCCCCACCTAACATAAAGAATGTGCTGGTTGCCCTCTGTCTTGGAGTCATGCAACTCCTCACTCAGCTGAAGAAACAGAACTGCTTGAGAGCTGTTGTGATTTATGAAGTATTTGTGTCCTGAAACGGCAGCGGGAGCTGGCCCTTCACGCCCTTCAGCACTATACAAAGCAGGTTGCAGAACCTACAGGCTCTCCTTCCCAGAGGCAGGAACTTACTCTACACGTGGCAAACGAGAGACCTGTCCACGCGTATTTTGATCTCTGACATGCAATGTAAGCTGCTGCACCACGAACAAAATTGAGACTCTTCACCAAAATCCATCTTGTTTTCAAATAGACAGTACATTACAGTCAGCAGAACTCCTTAATTTCACTAATTACTTTTTAATGATCATAAGCAAACAAAAGACACCAGGTAGGTGCCGTGTGCCAGGAGACTCAGTGCAGTATATGGTCAGAGTCAGAAAACTAATCATGCCCACCTGTTCTCAAAACCTACCAGCATCTGGGATTGGTTTGGGTTCAATTTCTAAAGAAATGGAGACTCTGTTCATTCTCATTAGGCTTTTGGAGCAGGGACACCTGTACCAAAAAGCTATCTGAAAGTAGGCTCAGATGGTGACTATGATGCTTTTCAGCAACAATCACAGATTTTGTAGAAACAGTCCTCTGACCATTACTAGAACTAATGTGAATAGAAATCCTCTTGTCTTTCATAGACTCTATTTCCTAAATTTTAGAAAACGTCCCATAAACCTTTATTTATGTCTGTCTTTTTTTTCCCCTCTTCTCCTCCCCCAACTTAAAATTCACATATAGAAATATACTGCTCAAGTCCGCTGGGGTGTCAGCCCAGCATCCTCTACAATCATGGAATTTACGTAACCCAGATTACATTAAATGAGTGGTTCTGATTGCCGGTCTCTGTTTTCCACTATTATGTGAGATGGAGACCACAATGTGACACCAGCGGCGTACTTGGCAGTTTCCACTTCAATAGTGACTCAGCTAAGAAAGTAACCACACTGAGTAGTTGTTATTTGGATGCATAGCCTGAAAAAGCAGACTGTCATTTTGAAATGCATTGAAGTAGTCTTTCTGTGATATAAAATGGTGTTGTAGACTCTTAGCCAGGCTTAAGCAGCACCGGAGCAATCTGGGGAAGACAGGGAGTAAGAGAGAACGTGCGGTACTAAAATCCTGCCACTGCCCTGCTTGAGAGCCATTTTGTTGCTCTGTTGCAACATCTTACTGTGGGTAAAACAGTAGGCAGCTCCTTGAAACCCACTTTACTCCCTGCCCGGTGGATAACGTAATCAGGAAGGCAGCTCACCATGTGGAGCTGCGAGCTCAGGAGGCCTCTACACAAACAAGCCCGTGGCCTCTGACTTCTGCAACGCAAGCTGGTCGTGAGAGCAAGGGTATGTGACTCTCTTCCTACCCAGGAGTTCGCTGGTATTAAGGGCAATAAGGGAAGGAAGTAAAGAAAAAGAATGCGCAAAAGCAGAAAACAAGAGAAAAATGAGATGGAAGGGAGACGATAAGAGACAGAAAGAAAGAAAGAACACATAAAGGATCACCTCTTAACCTCAGCCTGCTGTGGTAGTAGCACCTCCCGACCAGGGTATTTTAGGAACTGGTGATGCCAGCTATGCCTCAGTATCAATCCTGGTCCCCTTCCTAATAAGTTACCTGGAAAAAAACTTAGCCTGCATTTGGGCCTGTATTTATTTGAGAGACAAAAAAGTTTTAGTAATGTGACATTGTTCACTGCGAGTTAGTTTCTTTAATGAGATACAGGACTGGATTCAGCTACTAAAACAAAGGAACCGATTCATGTTGAACGTGTCCAGAGAATCACTGTGTTGAAAGCCTGACATAAAAGGGTGGATAAGTCAGGAGAAACCAGAAAGCCTCACTTAACATGCCATTCTATATTTACCATTAACCCTCAGATGTCCCTTTGTTAACAACAGGGGTCTGCATGTAAAGTATCCTGGTAAGGGAGACTTTGGACCTTGAAAAGTCTGGCAGCACCATCATCCAGATGCTACACGAGTTGTCCCTTATGCAGAACATGAAACAATCCTGACTCGCAGAAGATCAACTTCTGGGATCACATGAGTGATGTCAGTGTGAACACTGCGAGCAGACAAAGGACAGCGAGGAAGCCCTTTGCTTCATGGTTTTGAAATACAGTTTCATTAACTACAGGCTAGGCCAAGGCTAGTTATGCATTGACGTTTACATATTTAGATGAAAGCGGAAAACTAACTTGAACAAACCTGTTTTTTTCTCTTAACAAAAAAAATAATCCGGGTGTAACTTTCTCTATACATTTTTTTTCTGGAGTTTAGACGCTTTTACACATTTACAGAGCTCTAGTAGCCTTGTAACGCTGACCTGCTGGAGAGGTTTTTGTTCTTTAAATCTTATCAAAATAGTGAATATCTGCAATCCATGTCAGAACTGTGCTCTGCATTAGGAAGTTAATGTACTGATTAACTTACCTAATTACAGTAAAACAAACACTCCTGCAACTGAGGCCAGTCTGTTCACTTACTTAAAGCGCAATCACACACAGCCTCTGCACAGACACAATCAGCCGCCAGGGATCCGAGGACTGGGCCACGATAAAATTCTAAATATTTCTTCTGGTCATGTTTCTGTTTTTCAAGTCTGTCTCTTCTGGAATACCAGAGACTGGTTTGACATTTCGTTTCCATTTCTGTATTGAAACCAGGAAAATATGTGGCTCTAGCGGAAGATGCTGGGAGAGAAGTAAATGTAAGCTGATCAGTCGTGGAGATGCTGGATGATAACATGTTTCCTGTGTGCAGTATACACGGAAAGTTCAATTTCTGTGCAGCGAGCTCACATTAGATCAATTAACTACTGAAATCTCGTTTAGGATGGATAGGAGCTGGATCTGAGATCCATTTTGAGATCTTCAATGAAATGTAAGTGGTAGAGGAACCTCATAATTCTCCTCACAGAGGACTGAGCATCACTGTAAATGTTCAGTGTACAGACTTGCAGTGACAAACCTTTTCACAAAGGTGCCATATCCCCAATAGGAAACTTCAAAACATGTGTCCCTCCTGAATCCCACTGTAAAGGAAGTAGAAGCAGAAAACCTCAATGATGAAGAAAAATAGGATTTTTAACCTAATTTACTATAATTTTAACTTAGCTTTCTTGAATGTTATGAAACGCTCGATTTCAAATACAAGATGCATGACTCATGAGCCTGTGCTGATCATTGCTTATTTTATCAAAGAAAGTATTCAATTTCAGTAAAGAAATGTGGAAATTCCGTGTTGTGCAACAAGCACAGGAAGCATCATGGAAAATGGTACTGACAGAGTCAGAACATCTCTTGATCAAGACTGGTCCCCTGCTCTGACACGGAGCTTCAACATTTCTATTTTACTTTAACATGCTATACTGCTACTCCTATTTTTTAATGTGTGCAAGACTTACAGAAAAGGTAGAATTTGGACTTTTATCTGCAGCAGAGCACTGTGTGGCAGCCTTTCATTGCAAATTAGGAGTGAAGCCATCCTGTATCTTAATTTGAGGACCTGCCTGGTTAAAAGACAACTGGAAGGAGTGTCTTCTCAAAAGGCAGTCTTGTTGTTGGACTAGAAACAATTCATTTTTATGCCTTTTCTATGAAAAAGTAATTAATAATCAGTGTTTTTTCGCCTCTACTCCTCAACTCGAGAAAAACACGCTAAGTTGAGAAACAGTGTGGTTAGGCCAAAATTCTTGTTTGCACCAAGAGCCCTGTTCACTCCTGGGTAAGTCTGATTAAAATATAAGCATGCAGTGTAATAAATTTCTGATACTACTACCTGAATATTAGGCTGGTTTATGTACCTAGGGAGAATCAACGACCTTGGTATCACTGGTAAGGAATGTAACAAAACAATTAAGGAGTTTTCTCATGAAAAATTTAAAAGGAAGGAAGAACTGTTCCATAAGCTGATACCAGGAGAAGACAATATTTTCTTTACTGGCCATTTTTTTTAACTACTTAAAATAATTTCAGTTCCAGTATTTTAAAGCCTGCAGGACTTGCACAGGGAATCTAGCAGGGAATAATCTAGCACAGACTAATTTTGGAAATTTTTGAATTCCTACTGAAAACACGGACAGAACTAAAATGTTATTTAAGAATGAATTAAATGAAGGAAATAATTAGTATTGAACTCTAAAAGTTGCTCGTTTGGCCTGGATGTGCATGCTTAATGGCAATCTGACAAATCTAACAGAAGAAATAATTTTGAATTTGACCTATAAACTTTCCCTTCACTGTGGAATAAATGTCTGTCGCCCTGCTCTATCCAGACAATACTCTTCACAAAACTTGCAGGAAGTTGGTAACTTTGAACTCTGTACTGACCTGTCAGATTCGGGTGAAGTGCTCAGTGCAGGAGACATGATAGGCACACATGAAGATTACCTAAGCCTCCTTCTGTAATCAGACTAGAAGAAATATCTGATGAGAGTTACTACAAAGTAACAACTCAGAAATGTTAAATATTGAGTTTAAACATCTGACAATGGCTGAGTTTCTGTTGCCCTTTATATGAATTCAGAATAATTCCACTTGTGTAGTTCTGTATTAATAAAACTGTGATCAAAATGTGATCCAATGCTCTCCCGAGACGCAACACGTCCTTCAAAACAACAAAGCAAATGAACCAAAAGAGAATGAAAAGTGAATTAAAAAAACATTGATCTCGCCAATACAAAACAAAGTTGGGATAAATATTAGCGCTGATGATTTCCTTTCCATTATCCACAATGTGTTTTTCCTCCCAAAGCAGAAGTGGTTGAATACCATCACTCAAGTAATGGATGAAGCGTGAAAGATGCCTTCAAGCAAGTTAGCAGCTTGGCTGTGCCTCGATTTGTCATAGTCATACACAAAGAAAAAACGCACCTCCTAATACATTCAAACATGTTTCATCCTGGAAGAACAACCCAACATCTGGACATCTATAATCCAGGCTGCAACATCATGACTGCATGTCAAAGTAATTAATTAACATCATTTCTTTCTGCCAGATAGAACACATACATTCACTATCGAACACACAACATTTGATCTTACCAGTTTTATGAGAACATAATTTTCATCTAGAAACTCTAGTATCCCACACAAAGGAGGTTAGGCTCATCGTTTTATAAAACAGTAGATGAAATACGAAGAGGGAAAGGGATACGTCCAGAATGACACAGCAGTCCAGAAACAGAGTTGGGAATACAGCCTAAATTCCTGAATATGAGTAAGGAATTCTGGTAATGTTGAGTTTACTGGTACCCAAAATCCATCCTGTCAAGAGAATTTCTGTGGCATTTCAGGATTTCAGAATGAGAATAACCACATAATTCTGTGGATAGGCTTACCATAATAAACTTCTTCTCTCATATGCAGAAGATTCCCGTGGTCTTTCAGAATACTCTCATCTGCTGCTTATATATTCTGTGTTTTCTGCCATATCTAGCAATCCAGTAAGCCCCTTTGCTCTGATTCAGAGATCACTGAAGTTACAGGAATAAAATAACTCACAGAATCATGGAATAGTTGAGGTAGACAGGGCCCTGGAAATCATCTAGTCCAGCCTCCCTACTCAAAGCAGGGTAAGCTAGAACAGGTTACCAAAGACTGTGTCCAGCTGAATTTTGAGTATCGCCAAGGACAGACTCCACAATCTCTCTGAGCAACCCATTCCAGTATTTAATCATCCTTACAGTAAAAGAGAGGGTTTTAATGTTTAAATGGAACTTCTTATATTTCCATGATCTCAGCAAGCTGTGAATCTGAGCACTCTGAAGAGGTCTGAAACCCAGCTGCTGAGGATGAAAGACGGTGAGACTGTCTTACTGATCTCACAGAGTGGTGGTCCCTAAGAAACCCAGAACTGGGCTGCCACCATCAGATTCTATGAATGGGCTAAATAACAAGGCCTTCTTCCCAATACACTTCTCAATAAGCTCCGGCAAAAGTGATTCTTCACCTGATGTCGAAAACAAACTCACTGGGTATTGTCCTGAAACTCATATTCCAAGATGTATCATAACGCCACCAAATCTGGAAGGATTACCACCCTCTATCAGTATTCCCAAACTGGAATCTGGGGAATTCCAGTGACTGGAATTTATCCTAGAAGATGGAAATAATACTTGCAGAAATGCATGCATTTTCTCACTGCTATCCCATTTGAACTAGACACGATGTAATTGGGAAGCACTAATAGACAGGCTAAAGTAGATGATGAAACAAAGATTATTCTGGATTCCCAAGAATTCATCGTGCTTACAGTCACGTCTCCCTACTTCCCATCCCAGCAGCAAACCTTGTGATCTCTATGGAAAAATGGACCTTACATGTGAATCCTCACGTCTTTCTGCAAACGCGCCTCCTTCTGCAGTTTGTTTCTAGGCGTTGGTATTTACTTAGGAAACTATCACTGCAATCTAAGTAAGTGAGATACATAAGGTATTAGACTTTGGTCCTTGGCTAAAAGCTCTCCGGCAATCAATTTTCATGATTTACTAATACTGCTACATAATTAGAACACTGCTACTCTGTACAAAGGGTTTATAAAGGTGAGATTTTAGCAGACAGTAGGAAGCGTAAGAAATTCTTACCTATCACAAATGTCCATTGTTTCATGTTTTAGCTGTTTCTGTTAAAATTTGAATTTTGCAGGCTAATTTCACCCAATCTCCCCTGCATTTGATGCACATATTTTTAAGCATTCTGGACAAGGCTTATATAGCCTAGCAGTCTCTGGCCTTTACATCAATAGGCACTGCATGATAGGCAGAAAAGCTATTGAAAATGATGAACTGCAGAGACTTTTTTGTGAATGACCACCCTCCAAGATCAAAGAATGACTGTTTTATCTCTCTTCTTTCTGGCTGATGCTCACAAAGATCTTCCTGATGTAAAATACTCTCCGTAATAATACACACATCATTTCTATCTGGCATTTACTGCTATTCCTAATGGGGCCTAAATCCTTCTTGCACAACACACACCAAAGCTATGAAACTGGTTAAAACTTACAAGTACAAAGTAGCTGTGGATGGGAACCTTTCTCACGTACTTTCCCTTTTTTCATCTTTCCTCAGTGAAGTCCCTATAGTTCTTTAAGGATAAGTCTATGTGTAGCAGTAGGTCTCCCTTTATTTTACTCCACAACCCAGAAACTCAACATGCATTGTTATTATCTGATTCTACTCTTCTTTTAGGTCACTGATCATATTTCATGAGTTCCCGCCATTACAAAGAGAGTGACACCCCTATCTTTGACTCTTGGGTCTCTTCCCAGACAAATGGCCTTCACCATGCTTTTCTGAACAACATTCAGGTCTTTCAAACTCTCATTTTCACTCCTAAACTTTCAGATATTCTGCTGGGTTCACATAGGCATGTTTAATAAATAAAATCCTGTGGTTTCTCTGCACTGAATCGAGTCTTTTTGAGCTGTAACGAAATGACTGGAGGATGTGCTTGTTATAGACCACACGTTTAAGACAAAAAATGGTATAAGGAAGGGTTAAGACTTAAGGTGTATTTTCATGAGTACAGCAATACAAGGGAACTCTCGACTGTAGAAATTATCCTTAAAGTGCAAAATTTCTGATATTTCACCTAACATTTTTGTCAGTAACAAAATAAAACCTGACTATGAAAATTGCACTTTCTTTGCTTGCACTACCCTTCCAGACTAAGAAAAGGCAGTTTTGGCAATTGAACGCACTATAACTTCCAGCACCCCACTTCAATACATTGTGTTTAAACATTAAACGGTGTTTATTGAAGCTATAGTGCCAATGACTACTATAGAATAGATGTTTACATCCCTTCATAAACACTTAAACGAGTTTCTTTGCCGGCACCAAAAAAAGACAAATGCCACTTTAACCAGAGCACTTCATCTCTAAATCCTTCTTCTGTTAGGTTATCGCCACTGGTTTGCAAGCATTAGATTCTTTCTCACTTCACTCAATTGCTTGCAGGATCAAGAGACATTCTTTCAACATCTCAGCTATTCCCATTTGAGGCAATTCCTGGCATGTTGCTTTGCCTTCCCTTTATCATTGCTGTTCCTTTTGTTCTCTCAAATTCACTGTAACCTTCAGCCTCATTGCCCTGACTGTGGCATCTCCCACCACCATTCTATCCCCTCTCTTCACTTTTTTATTTTGACAAGATCTGTAATTTCTACTTGGTAGAATCAGCCAGTAACTGTCTGCTCACAAGTCTGAAATTCCTGGGGCCTTGCAGCATCGTGTTTATTTTGCAAAACATCTGAATTCAGCTATTTATTGTCTCAAGTCCAGTTATCTGTCCACTGAGCTCCTTTCGTATCCCCAGCTTCTTCTAGCTGTCACCTCACCTTGCGCATTTTTCCATTCTTCCCCCCAAATTCCTTCTCTGTCGTGTCTCAATTTTTATTTTGCACTGCTTCTTATTCCATGCTTCTGTGCCTGTCACCTATCCCCCTGCGTTGCTTGGATTTGGCCTCTGTTCCTACCTACACGTTTGTAATCAGTGGTTATGCTGCAACAATCTCCTCTGGAGTGTCAGGTATGATGCTAGCACACCATCTGCTCCTTTATTTCCTTTGGTCACAACACATTTCCTTAAGTTGTATGCTTTTTCTTACAGATAACTACGGGCTCTCTGCATTCCCTGCCAAAGCAAAACGCTCACCTGCGAGCAGTGATGTGAAGACTCTGTTCTGCCAAGCCCTCGATTTACTGTCAGGTATGCACTTGTTAAGTCCTCTGCTATTTCATTATTTCTCTCCACATCACTGAGGCAGACAAGCTGTTTCAACAAACATTCATTTCACCGGGGACACAAGATATCTGTTCCTGTGGCAAACTCTTTTTCAATGTTTTATAAGGACTACAAATAAGTATCAGGGTATCACTTGAGGGGTCTAGGAGGGATTTTCATGAGCGTAATTTAGGAGAACAGGATTTCTCAGGGAAACTTCTGAAAATATTTCACTTCAAAAGTATGCTATCATACTTACGATAGCACAACCACTGGGTAAAACAAAAGAAGAAAACTCCCTGCAACTTCCCCATTTTACACATAGTGATTTAAGGCCATTGTGGCCGACTCTTGGCACTGAGAAACTACTAGAAATGCAAGTGATTGTAAGGCTATGGTAAACAGAAACTCCAAAGAAAAATTTAACCTAAGTTTTAACTGTACAATGGCACATTTATTTCTAGTGTTCACTCTAAAACAAGTCTCTTATTCATACACAAATATTTTATTGACATGGAAATAACTCTTAATAAATAACAGAATGATTCAATATTCTTTCATATACCCGTCAGGCAATGGAGTAAATTGGTGTTATCACTCTCTCGTTTTAAACTGTCGTGTTGCATCACTTCCAAATACTCTTCTGAATAGTTGAAATACACCTGACTGCTATTTTTTGGAAATAAAGTATTTTAGTATCTTCGGATGCAACTGCTGGAATTCACCGCTAAACAAATAAGCAATCTCTACCAGGGAAAGCTGCGTGTCTACACGCTTTCTCCCTGCAACCTTTCCCCTCTTGTCGAGGGCATACTCACTGATGCTGTTTGAATGAATTTCCTGACTCTGCCTCAGCTCTCGGGTATCAGTACACAAGAAGCCGTGTATCTAATGCTAGATGATGAATGACTGCTATTTTCCAGCAAATTTTACCTGCTGGGGCCCTGAGGTAAATTTCAAGTCTTATTTCTGAATGAAACCTTTCGTTTCCCTCTTTCACTTTAACATTTAATCGCTGCCCATGAAATAGTATTGTAACTAGGAAGAACAGCATCTTTTGAAAAATCCTAAGAGCACTGAACGGGGCAGAAGGGCCTTTCCCAGTCATAGCACTTGTCTTTGGAGACAGTTATTCATAACCCAGAAAAAGTCAAAGCAGGCCTGAGGCCTCTCCAGGTTCAGGTGCCTGAAATAGCTCCCAGGGGATTTTCTGATACCTTGGTGTTGGATAGCGAGCCGGGCTCTGCGGTCTCCCGGCATTCCTTGAAATACCTCACACAGAGGTACCTAACACAGAGTCAAGTGGTTTAGAAGCTTTCCCAAGGACCACTGTATCTTTTTTTTCCTGTTTGTTAGCAAGCAAAAACCCCGGGAATACTTTTGAGTGGGTGTCCCCGTCTGAGATTTTTGCCTACATTTTGGGAGAGGAAATTCGGCTCTTTTCTCCAAGTGACAGCTCTTTAGTAACTAGGCCATAAAATTATACCAATGGTATTTTTAAATTGATCTAAAGTCTGATCATTTGTGTACTGCACATTTAAACCCACATTATTGTAAGATGCTCCAGCAATGCAATTTAGCATTAGCAATTCAGTTCATTAAAAAGAATATTTTAGTAGGTTCTTCCTGTTATAGCTATTACCCTGTCTAAAGTAAGAAGAACTTCAGTCAAATTAATAAACTAACAACTCATCACACGTATGCTGCCTTTCTCTGAAGCCTTCTCTGCTCTCACCAGTTCGGCAGCCAAGGAAAGGTGTACGTGAGCCAAATTCCCCCTTGCACAACCACACAAAACCTGCACGGGAATGCATTTAGCCCATTCAGTACTAGTAACCATGGTTTCACTTACTGAAAATTATTCTTAAAGGTATAAAGTTTTAGTCAACTATCAAGCTATTCCCCAGATAAGCGAATAGCTACACTATAAAGTTCACTTCCAGATGCGGCAAGTGCGCTCGAAGTTGAGTGGGGCTCTGCTCTGGGAGGGCAGGCTACTCTGCGCTCTCAGTTACAAACACCTCAACATGATTGTCTTGCTTTGGTACAGAACTTCCATGCAAAACCTTGCTTGCTCCCAAAAGTTCACGCTCATCGCTCTTCTCTGAAATCTAAGTGCCTTTTCGTATTCCCTTTTGAAGCATCAGTCCCTGACATAGTGCCCTAATGACACGCAATTAATAAGGTTTCACGCAACAAGGTTTGTCCACTGCTTCCCCTCATCTTTGGTTTTCAGCATGAATCCAGCGTTGGATTCAGAGAGCCAGTGGACTGATTTTCCAGATACCCAGCATATCCAATTGCCTAATAATTCGGTTACACAGAACACAGAATTGCCATGCTGCTCATCTACAGTTCACCAGGGACTGGAGAGTGGGTAAATGTGAGACGTTATGCCCAGATAGCCATGAGGTCTTAAATCTGGCCTCTCATCTCCCGTTTACAAGCTATGTGCCTTAAATCAATGTATATCTATAACTGTATCAAAATTATAATTCTAGAATTGTGGGTTATTTTAATATAACATACAGAATTTTCAACGTATCATTTATCTAGATTAGGAAGGACCCCTTTTGATATGTCTTTTATTCCCAGCTAAGCACTCGAGGACCAGATCAATACAGGCATTTCTGTTGACCACTGCAGCAGTCCTAGTCTGGATCCACACAGTCACTTTCTTTACAGTAATATAGAGGGAAAGTCTGTGCACATAGAAAGATTACATCAAGAGAAAGAGAAAGACCACAAAATGGTGTTGCTTCCTCAGGCCAATTTAGAAGACAAACTCTTAGCATGCAGCAGCCTCATCAGCTACTGCTCTGGGTACAGATGGGAAGCGTGGTTTTAACGGATCATCTGATTTTTATATGAATATTCACTCTAGCACGTAACTCATTATGGGCTTACCTCTTAAACCAAAGCAGCCAAACATGGGAAGAACTGGGTGTTTTAACAGAGGAAATAATTGTGGTAATATTGTAATAATTACATATAACTGTGCAGACTTATTCTGATAACATCTTACGGTTTTTAAAGATCTTTATTAGACAACTGGAAGCCTGTTACACTACATGCCCAAACTATTTTCTTATCACATCTCTATCCTCTCATACTCACCTGTGTGGTAGGTCAAAACATCACCTCCATCTAGAATGAAGGAGTATGTTCAGATCACTGACCTGCGTATCACGCTCTGCTCTGCAGGAGACCTGGCATTAGGCTTGAGTGTCTTTCTTGATACTGGTGAAGCTGACGGTGGGTTTAGTTCATTGAAAGAAGTACCTGCCATTGCTCAGCCTGGACGATACTCAGTAACTCTTGGTCCCTAAATGACAGTCTCATCAACCTGATTTTCCCTCCTCATCTCTTAAGTTCCCATTCAGATAATGACTTAAGCATTTATCTACCTTAAATAACATAGGTTGTTCATTATTGAGTCTAAAAGGACTATTCATATGCATGAAGCACATTGCTAGATCAAGCCTTAAGAGCAACGGCATGCACTGGAAGACAGAACTCCAGGGACTGGAGCAGACAGAGCCAGGTCAGCTCCACTGACTCTTCAAAATCATTCAAAAAAGGCAGTCTCAAAGGAAGGTTGGGACTGCTGGGGGGAAATGATCTATCACTACCTTGGGTTTAGACGTGACCAGCTGATTTAAGGAAGGAAGTCCTTTCCCACACTCTGACAGGGAAGACGAAGATAAAGGTGAAAAGTAAAAGGGTGCTGAATTTCTATTTGTCACTCACTCTAGTACAAGACTTAGGACAACTGGCAACTGATCTATTCATCATCAATGAATCACAAAGAAGAAGTACAGAAAGCAATTTCTTGACAAAGCAAATCTTGGATCTACTTTTCCTTTTCCAGAAAGAACTGTTGCCTTTTGTTCAGCCCAGTTACTGCGGGAAAAGCCAAGGCTAATATGGCTCTCCTTTCCACAAGCTCACAGCATCTCCAAAGCTGTTAGCTCACGGAAGCTTAGAGGGTACTATCCTAACTCTAACAGTGTGAGGAGAAACCACCACAAACAATTGAGTAGATATTAATGGCTTCAGCAAGAGACAAAACATTCCCACCAAATGAAAAATGATAGATTAGCCCAGTTTAATGCAGCCAAATTATCTGTGTAAAAATACATACAGGACATGCTGCTGTGCTACTAACTGCACTGAACAGCAGCTTGTGTTTACATTTTTATTCCCTGGTTACAGGCTGTCCTGCGTAGGCTGGACCCATGAAGATATGCTGCTACAGAGACTGCTTAACACATGCAACCTGGGTACGCAAGCCCAAGTGCGTGGGCCCAACATCCAGCAGAGGCAAAAATTAAACACAAGCTGTTTACCTGATTACACCAGTTCAGCAGTGGTTGAAGGGAGTTGGCTATTTTTTAAGTTTAAGAAACTGTTAGAACTGAAAGAGACAGAAATCAATTCCACTCCGTAATTGCTACAGGAAGATCCTTGTATGAGCCTCATCAGAGCTTGTTTTTACACACTTGCATCTCTTTGCACTATGTAGTTGTCACTGAGTCTGCAAATCACACCAAAATTAAGCTGCAATTTGAGCTTGGCTGAAACAACAAGTGTATTAAAACTTTGAAGTCCACATGCTATGGATATGAAATTCTGTTTTGGCTAAAGCATTAATTAAGTCTGAATCCAAACTCAAGTTTCACAACTTAAAACAGATCTTTAGAAATTGCATCTAAAACTCAACAGTTGCAGTCACAACTGAAATACACGGGCTGTGGTGGAAACAGAAACATACCCGGTTCTGTCATCTCATTTGGCACTTAGATACAACACTCACTGTGATACAAACCCGCGGCACAGACAAATCCCTATACAAGAAACACGGACAGGCCCTGGAATCTAAATAGTGGCCCGCTAACAGTTTAGAACAGCTGAGGTCTTGCACCTTTGCACCTCTTTGATGGACCCTGGTTGTTTCCAAGTCAACCCTATCCCAAAACCTGAGGACAAAAAATTAACCAATGATTCCAGCAGATCAGTCCCTGACACTAGGCTGAATTTTGTTTGAGCCTGTAGTCACAAAACAGGAATCTTTCCTTTGAACTTTATTTCTTCTTCGGAAATAGTTAAAAGCATTTTGAGAACACAGCAGCCAGAATCAAGCCTGAAAACCGCCACAGACTCACTTTAAAATACTCTCTTTTTCTCCTGAGATTTCTACTGTTGCTTTCCATAGCTTGTCAAGCAACCCCCTTTCAGATTTAGCAAAGTATCTGCAGTTCTCATTCATCACAAGTCTCGGAACTGAGGCACTCCAGCTGCTCTAGGGCTATACCCTTAAATGTGATCTTGCTGTGATGTTACGCTTGCCTGTTGTTATGACCTTGGCTGTTTTTGACAAAGAGATAAAGATGAAAAAGTTCTTGCTCTTAATGACAGTTTGTACAAAACATCCTTTACAAAGAAAACTATGTTATCCATATGTGTACATTACTGATCAGCCTATGCCAGACAGCAATACTATAATCTCTCTCCCCCGGGTAGCATAGTATGAAGAAAGACGATTTGGCATTATTATGCCAACATCTCTTTAATTACACTTTGGGCAACAACTATGTTTTCTCCCGAAACTAACAGCAAAGCAAACATTCCGAAAACCACTTTATTTTTTCAATACAACCTCTGTGTTTGTTTACTCTGAAATTTCTCCAGCTGGCACACACAATTTTGGAAGGTTCTTGCTTTTAATTCAAGGCTCTTGCTCTGAACTTTCTTTTTCCTACTGTTGTCGGCTGTTTCATGAATCCCCTTCTGATCAGAAAGATTCCTATGATCTTACCCACAATGAAAAATGTTCATGAGCGTAAAAACGGTTTTCAATAATATCGCCTGATGAGTTGTAGTATTTTGAAAGAAAGCCCACCTTGTTCCTTATGGGCCTGATTAATTCAGTGAGATGCTTGTTTAGATTTCACTGAGGTATTTTCAGCTGTTTCTTCAAAACTGACTCAGCGACACCCTTAAATACCTGCTTAACTTAAAGCAGATGAAAAGTCCTTCCCATGTGTCAAGTTAAGGATACGCTTAAGTGCTTTGCTGGATTGGGCCTAACAGCTTGCAAATACAGATGGCTATTATCAAGACCCAGAAGAGGCCAGGTAACCATCAACAGTCAATTATATTCCTACCAGAACTTCAAGCCAGTATATCATACTGTTTGAAGTTAATTGCTTCGAAATAATTGGACAGGTGAGCAGGTAAGTTCACACAGAGCATTTGCAATTTTCCTTTGTATTTAAAAAAACAACAGCGCAGATTGCATGGACAAAATGGGCATGATTTTAATAAAACAAGTTAAAAGGGAAGGGAGTAAAAGGTACGGAGGGTTTTTTTTTTTTTAAAGACTTTTCCTTTTAATTTTTAGCATCATTAAAACCTTGAAAACATTTCATTCAAGAGCTTCTTTAGTTAATACCTCATTACTTCTCTTTTTATTGTCATGGTAATCAAGCCTTAATATATTGCAGCTTTATAGCATGAAATCAAGGCTAGGCCTGCGGGCATCGACAGATGTACAACAGCATGCAGTAAAACACAGGTATAGACGCATGCAGAGCTGAATATGGCACAGGGTTTTTTTAATAATTGTTTAGCAATTCATCTGAAGTTATTTTAACCTTGACAACAGATGAACTCTAACACGTACCATGATCAGTCACCGGGAAGCTGCACTGAAGAGCAAGTTTTGGGATTGTTGTCTTACAGGCTGAGTTTTAGGAAAGCACGACACAAAGTCTGACAAAGACGATTAAATTGTTTGAATGACTACAGGCTGTAGCTGTAACTATTCAGAACATTCAACTGAGTATATTCTAGCCAAGGGAGAATGGTAACACTGGGAAACTGCATTTAGTACCAAAACTTTTCCTCCCCACAGGAAATCTGTGCTCAGTGTCAGAATTCATACCCTCTCCTGGCATAGGCAGTCTTTGCGGGGCACCAAAAAAGAAAAACATTTGGATCTGACTCCTCATTTTGAAGTGACACTTGGACCTTGTGCTGGAGCTCTGCTTATGGTTGAATTTCACCCATCAAACCAAATGAAAGTTAAATACAACTTTTAGAAAGTTATAATGGTCTGGTCTGCAGGGTGTTGAAATACCATCTCAAAAAGAACAAGTGTCCCTAGATCTTTACCAAGTAAACAATAACAGACAACCCCCAGTGTCGGGTGGGCTCCACTGCTCAACATTGTTTTCAGGAGAGATCGTTCAGGAAACAATTACAGCTCCTGGGAGATTTTCTAAATTTGAAGAGAGTGTTTTGGCTAGCAATCCCTTTCCCAGTAAAATAGTTCAAATAGCCAACATTAAAAGCAATCTGCCTGTGACTTAATAAAATCACTGACACTGAGGATCACGTAGGAAAGTTCTATGGCCCCACGGGGAGTGGGGTGGCATGCATACACAGCCAACGGCTTCGGTTTATCCAGAGCACAGCCCTGCAGGGCCAGCCATTTGGAAACACCCACCAAACAATATTTGTCATTGCAAACATGTAACCTTCACAGTAGCTACCCAGTATTGATGAAGTAATAGGAAGAAAGTAGGCACTGGTAACACATTATTCCACTAGAAGTGAAAAATGTTTTCCATGTTGTTACTGGATAATAGTAAGACATGACTCAACACATGGATCATCAACGCATCTGAAAAGCTCAGTTAACCTCAGTTAGGCAAAGGCTCCCTTCTCTCTTCTCTCTTGGAAACACTCAGAGTAACAATTGTACTGTATTCAGCTGGTATCTCTTCTATACCTTTTCATTTAAACAAAGTCTCCTAACAATAAAGAGGCCAGTCATCCAAATTTCTAGTGTCAAGCATAAAGGTGAGCAGCTCCCTCAGCTGCAGTAAAAGCTAACCTCTGCATGGCCGTTCACGCTTACAAGCGCCACATTGGACAGTGCTTGTTCAGATCAGGCCTTAGGACAAGAACGCATGTTGCCCAGCATGAAACAAATGGAATGAAAGACAACGGGCACTATAGCCCAGCGAACACACTAATTATATTAATAAAATGAAAGCTTAAATTTTGAACCTAATCCTGGGCTATCATTTATAAAAGCTAACAGGGCATATTTAATTTAGAAATTGGCTAACGCTTCTCTTTCCACCGCTGAAAACTCATAAATGAAATATACTGGATTGCTGCCCAGTGCGGAAATAAAAGTTATGAATAATGTTTCTATCTCAATCATTGTCAGTGCTTTAATATTCCTAATTACTTTAAAAAGCTAAATATTCAATACAGGAAAAACCTTCTTTTTCTTTTTATCTTCACTTGCAAGACTAGTGCAATTTAATAAGAGTCACTGGGTAGTTTTAGTCCACGAGACCATTCTGTACTTTGACATCTTTTCATCTTCATTGTTACAAAGAATGGAGTCCTTGTTACCTGTGTATGCACGTGTGTACAAATGTACACATCTGTATGTGTACGTCCATGTTATCATAGTAATTTTGTTTCTTATTTGTTTAACTTCTCTAAGCATATAAATACTCACTGGCTGTTAGGTTAAGCATAGCTATTACTAAAAATAACCAAAGGATAAAATTAGTTCCCAAGATTCTAGACAATATTTTACAATTAAAGGTGCTATTTTTCTTTTTAAAAACATTGTTATAGACAGATATTCAGTATGTTATGCTGCTCAATTTTTTCCTTGTCTACCTGTCAGATAATCCCAAAAGGTTGCTCCAAACCCCAAAGCATGGCCTTTCATTCTGTCCCTCCTCCCTGCTCTCTCCCTATTGCCTCTTCTGCTGTAACTGAGGAGACATCAGCAAAGCTGCAGACAAAACACCAGCAACTTGACCAGAGAAGAGTTTGCGCCACTGACTTCAGCCTCTGGAGGTGTTCGTCCCCAGTCACATTTAACTCGTATTCTCTTCTGATGCCTCCCTTTAAAGATCCTTTTTCCGTTATCTTTTTGCCTGGTAACGATGCCTCTTTTTTAAGATCCCAATCAATTTGAGAGCAAGGGGGGAAGTAAAAGCAAAATGAAATGGTCATTCAGTAAATGACTCCTGGCACCTTTCTCAGTGCAGTTTTATTTACTTGCCTGATGCACAAATAGACTCATTTAACAAGCTTATTTCTGTTACGCCAATAAGGTATTGGGCCTGTGTTACATAACATCTCTGGTGTTTGTACTGGAAAGAACGCTAGCTGTTTCATTCCAACATGAACTAATCACATAGACTTCAACTTATCATGACCAATTAAGAGAGTTTGACATACACAGCTCCTCCAGTCGAAAGAATTGAAAGCCTCAAGTGTGAATTAATTTCCTAGTAAAAGCTGCAGAACTCCCACCTCTACCACTTGCCCCACTTCTGCAGTAAGGATAATTTAGGGTGTGGATTTCAAGTCAGAAGGCAGAATCTGGGCTGCATGAAGAGTCAATAGCAGAACTCCCACTGGCTTCAACAGGACAAGGATTCTGTCTAGAGAGCGTGCTTTCCAAAGTTCTCCAAGTACTCCATAAAGTATTTAATGAACAATGTGTTGTAGTAAAGATTTAAAAGAGAAAACATTCATAATAGAGGTATATTATCTACATTGGTATCCCAGTAACAGGACTGGAAGCATTAAGAGCATCCTCCATTGCTTTTAACATTTCTTTGTAAAAACAAGCAAAAAAGGTGAAAGTCATTATCATAGGAAAGGGTATTATCACGTAGCGATTGTTGCAAAATAACCACTTGACAACCTTCTTTTTTCCACTGAAAGCATCCAGGTTCTAAGGCCACTGCTTTATTTAGGGCCTTTTTTCAATAGCAGCCTGTATCTTTGTCACATTTTCGTAATCTTTACTCACCACTAGAGCAATCAGTACCTCCCCATCCTGGTTCACAATGACAAGTGTCAGGAGAAACACACCTTCCATGCACACACTCCTCTGTGCAGAGCGCTGTTAAGAAGAAACAATACACAGTATTGTAAACATACTAAGTGGTTGGTAAACATGCAGTAAACTATGCCTCAGAGAGCAATATTCTGGTTAAAAATATTAAACAAAGCAAACACACAAAAAAAGAATTACTTGCAAGATTTAATTAATACTAAGTGACCAAAATAAAACATAGGTCTCTTGACAGCGACAAACTCATTTTTCACTTCAGCTCTTTGTAATGAAAAACTCTAACACCAGAAATTACTTTGGTTAGCAGTTTTGCTTCATAATAAAATTTTTACCAAACTGACACATTATTATTACATTACAGAATACCAGCTGCTTCTATTGCACTCAAGTTGCTACTGTTCATAAGATAAAATGGAGCTCGGTTTTGAAAGTATATTAAGATCCAAAATAGATTTGTAAAAAATAGCTCAAGGAGAAGAAATAATTTTACTACATGATGCAGCAGCTGTAAGTGCAGCCTTGTCTTTGCAAGGTCATCAAGTTTTCCGTAACTACAGTGTACTGTATCTTATTTGTCCACTGTTGGATTATTGAAAGTTCAATATCCTCAAGGTTCAAACTATGAAAAACTGGTTGGTTTTACTGTCTCGCTTGCTAGTTGACTAGAGATACACACGGGAGAATCTCCTTTTCTTCACCCTGAGTAGGAACACCTCATGGTTTTACGACTTTTCTCCTCCTGAGCTGCTTTGATGTCTGACTGACTTTCAGTGCACGCCTGTACGCCCATCCAATAAAAAAAAAAACTTTGACAACTACTTCAAAGGCTGAACTTACTGCTTACTACCTTATTTCCATTTTACCACTTAGGACATTACCAAAACCTCAGTGTGTTAGTGATTCAAATTGGATGGTTAAGTTGGAACATACAATTTCCATCTAGACTAACATGTACGAGTTAGTAACGAACATGACATAGTGGCAATGAGATCACTATATTAAAATATATATAGGTATATATAATATATATCCTATATAACCTATGTTTGTATATCCTGTGGTTTTGTATCAGATGGGAAGTATTGTGTTTACTCAACCAAGAACTGGCTGAAGCTGGACTACAAATAGCCCAGCCTGCATATGAAACACCCTTTCAGTTCCCAGCTACCTCATGAGCCAAACGTTTCCCACCAACTTCTTGGACGTTTGAACGATTCCCGCTGTATTTGACATTCTGTTTGGACTACCAGATTGGATCACATCTTGAATCTGCACTCAGGCTGGCATCAAAGTTGATGGAAACGTTTTGCTGTTTATTCTGTGTTTGGGTCATTGCTGACCAAACCCACTAAGCTACTCTCAAAATATTTAAATCCAACGTCAAATCACAACTGAACTTTGAATAATCCTATGGGACAAATCTTCCTGCTCTTTATCCATCAAATCACACGTGACCAGTGATTAGAATGTTGCCTCGTTATAACGACTACAAGATCTTTCTAGATTAGTAATTTCCTTTGTAGGTTCGCTGTATGTCAAACATGTAATTCATTCTTATTTCATATCTTCTGTTTAGACAGTATTGCAGGGGGTATGAAATATTGATAGCTAATTCTCTAGTCACTAATTGTCCTAATCTTTTGTGCACTTATTTTACTTGAGTTAGGGTTTCTGAAGTCAGTGAGGCATCCTTGTCTACAGCTGTAAGACGAAATTCAAGACAGGGTATTAGAAAAACAGGATTTTCCTTCATGCAATCATTGAAAAATGGCTGATTATCCATGACAGGAAGTCCACATAAGAACAGCCACAACCTTAGAATTTGTTATTAGAAGTACAGTGTACTAAAAGATATACAATATGGTAATACAGGGATACTTTGAAAATTCTGCCCCGTATAGCTTTATCTAAGAACACAATTCTCGTTGATGTAACTCTTACACATTATTTTTATAAGAGGAATGGAAGTTGAAACTGAGATTTTTCTGTTCCCTGCATGGACATTTACAACAATAAATTGTTCTTACACGCAAAACATGCAATTTTTATCCTTTTAACTAGGTCAGGTTCTAGGGTCAAGGCATAATTTGTGAGCAATAAGGTTGATGGTGGAATATTTCTTTACTCCTCCACATAACAAAACTCCTACTCATTACTGGTCTAAATTTAGTTGATTTAGCTACACAAACATATCACACTTTAACTATGTTAGCATAAATATGAAATAATAATGGCTAATTAAGCTAATAAAGGTTACTTAACCTCTTGCCTACGGACAGAAGTGCTGACTTCTGTAGCAGTGCTCCGGTCCCTTGCAAGAGTGCTACGTGAGAATTACAAGCAAGAGTCAAGATAGTATTCCTCATTCTAAAGCAATCAGTGATATCCAAACACCAAGAAAGTGCTACAGAGAACTGCATCTTTGGTTTTAGGTGTTTTGAAGTCCCACACAGCTGAAGATGACATTTAATGAGCATTTAAAGAGTCAAGTAAGGTAAAGACGCTCCTTGGAACTGTGGGTTCTCTCATCTCTGGTTGATTAACTTGCTAAACAAGCAGCTATGAGCTCACTAGCATATACTCATGTAAAGCTTTGAAATTACACAGGAGTAATCCCATATGTGGGGGTCACAGAAATCCCCCTTTTTTAAAAGGGGAAGCTTTGATATAAGCCATTTTATTCAAGGAGGGAGATAATCAGACTCCTGCACTGTCTGATTCGAATCAGGCCTATAACGGTCCATATAAAGGTCATATTGGGGTACAACTCTAAAGTTTTACCATAGCAAATAAAATTTTCAATTTCCCCTATAAAAGGAAAGTCTTGCCTTGCTCTAATCTTTAGAGTTTAAATTAATTTTTCATTCTATTAACATTCAACATAATAGGCTACAATGGTCCCCAAGGCATTCTCCATAATATACTTTGTACAGTGGTTTGCAAATGATCTTGCTGGTTAATGGAACTATAAAAATTACTTGCACATAAAGGTCAAGAAAAATAAAGATAAGCATATACTTTCTGACACTGTCCTGTTCAACACTCAGCTAAAGGCCCCCGGAGTAAAGAAAGCTTGTACTAATGCAAGGAATGTAATTCCTCCCAGTGTAACAGCCCAAGCAGTTCAACCTTCGGAATTCCAGACTTTTTATGTCTGCATTTTCCCTCGACCAATTCTCTTGAACAATCCAGCACCTCATTGATCAGTTTATTACTAGCATTCTTGGCATGAGTTTAAGACCAGTTTGTAGTTTGATTCAGTCTGGTAATAAAATGACCTACATCAAAGCCCTGCCAAAGTGCCGTCTTTGTAGCAACGCGTCTAGCATGACTTATTCGGCCATATTCAAGGTCACACAGCAACTGCTCCTTAGCATGGAATAAAGTCAACAAAAGAGTTCTCTAACAATTCGTTTGATGCTTATCACTTCCTTTATAATTACAGTGGTTTTTTTAACATATAAGGTCAATCCTCAGGGAAATAGACCTAAAGATTAAACTCTTTTCACAGCTGAAATGACTGCATAGATTTCTCTAACACTAGAACTTATTTTTTAATTGTTGTACTGAATTTGAATTTAGTTATACTAAATGGGTTGTCTGTGTCTCCTGTCTACAAAGGTATGAAACAGCCAGGATATTGTTATTGAGGGGTACACTGTTAAGTGGAGCAGACTCTTCTGCCTGGAGAATACTTTCATTGCAGAGTGTTTAATGCTGTTTGATACGCACTGCTACACCCTGCTCGTCGCTACATTATCAACCCATTGACTACTTGTACTCCATTAAACAACGTAACTAACACTAATATAAATGTGCCACAACTACCTGCTTAGCCTCTTTCCTAGAGGTGAAAGTACCTTTAGAGAAGAGTTTCATTCTAGGAGAAGAAGTATGGAGTGATTTAGCTTGGGAAAGTTTTGTTAGCTTGTCCAAACATATAATTTGTGTATTTATTTCACAAAAGGCAGAGTCAAAAAAACGTGTCTTGTGCTTGTGATGGAATGTGGAAACATTTGCAGTGGGCCTTTGAACCTGGAGGAGTTCACAGCCACTGATCCAGCAAGTTCCATCTCCCTCCCACTTCGGCTGGTGGGGCTTTATTGTGCCAAACAACCAAAATATCTTCANGTCAAAAAAACGTGTCTTGTGCTTGTGATGGAATGTGGAAACATTTGCAGTGGGCCTTTGAACCTGGAGGAGTTCACAGCCACTGATCCAGCAAGTTCCATCTCCCTCCCACTTCGGCTGGTGGGGCTTTATTGTACCAAACAACCAAAATATCTTCAAAACAAAAACCTGTATAATTTCAAAGTCTAAAGGAACCCAGCGTAGAAATTAGAAAATACACTTCATGAACTGCACTCACTCATAGCAGCGTGTGCTGCTGAAGAGACGTGCTGGGGTGTTCTGTACGAGCTAGAGTTTCCTGGGCTCTGCAGACTTTCTGTCCAGGGATTGTAGTGCAGCCAGGAGGTGACAGAAAGCATAAATAACTGTAGATACATTATAGTAATGGAAAACATTGCTCAGTGAAGATACAGATGTTACTATATGTGAGCACAGACACAATGAGAAATTCAGGCACTCTCCTAGTACTACACAGAACGAACCGCTCTATTCTGACTGCACNGCACAGACACAATGAGAAATTCAGGCACTCTCCTAGTGCTACACAGAACGAACCGCTCTATTCTGACTGCACATGTGGCAAAAGGACACTGCCCCCTGACCGCAAGTTCTTCAAAATATTTTTCTTTTCTCTGTCCTACTTTAGGCAGTCTCTGCCTAAAGTTTTTCTTCACTACACACTAATCTCACCCAAACTATGACCAATTTAATTTATTTGCTGTGAACCAAAGGCAGAGCTGCATTTTTTCTATATGTTGCTGATATTTTAACTTCAGGTCATCTAACCAGTTTGTCCCATGCTTGGCAGTTGTTGGACTACACAAAGCAGAAATGTAATGGAAAAAGCGTGGTTTTCCTTCACTATTTAATATGCGTCCTTGGAACAATCTGGGCCATTGCAGCACATTCCTCCGGTCCCTCATGCCACTTCTAGGAGAAAGAATAATTTTGTCAGGTGAAACAGCAGCTATCCATGGCCAGTGGTTTCAGATAATGCAGAGAGGTCAAAGAAGATGAAAAAAGATTAAAAAGATGTTTGCCCCTTATCCATTAGGAATCTATTCACTCAGGGCCGCTCCAGCCCTTCCACCTTAATGTACTGGCGTGAATCCAGGTTGTGCTGAGTCTACGATATTAGCTTCATTAGACAAGCCTGTAGTCAGCTTTTGGCTAGATTCTCTTAGAATGTGCTCAGAAACGGGAGGTTTGATAGTAGAAGAAAGATGACTACAGCTAATGCATGTAGGTGGGTTTTCCTCATTCTTAGATTATTGCTTATTTGTGGAACGGAAGATTCCCTATCTAAATCACCGACTTTCTGTCAGGAATCATGCTGATTAGACTGTTTCCTGCATAATTGTTTCAATGAAATAGGATAATAGTTCTTTGCATTGCTTAATGTCTACTTCTGCGGTCATCACTCAGGATACATCCATTAATTTATCACCTTGGATAGCACTTTAATGCAGGGTTTCACAACTTTAATAGATGAAGATATTAAGAGATCTCAAAGCCTGCTGTGGCTTTGAGGAATTTATTGTTTCAGTGTATGGTAACCCTTATTTTTCATCTCCCTCTTGGTATCCGATGAAAGTACTAATAAAAAATACAAACCCAAGGAGATCTATGCGAGCAAAGGAAAGATGAGGCTGCTGCAGATCATATAACAGCAATGGGTTGCAAGATCGAGTCCTTTCCTGTAGGTGCAATTCCATTACATTTTCTGGCAGATTTGGAATTAGAGGCTATGCATCTATGCAATCAGAACAGAACCAATGGTCTTTCTTTCGTCTGGGACACGGGGAGTCCCTGACCACTGCCTCAGTGAGATATTGATCTGTTCAAGATAGCAGCTAGGTTGTGTTATCCTCAGTCTTGACACCCTGCCAAAGCTTAGGGAGTAGGCTATGCCACAGATGACTTGTGAATGTCTAAAGTAAAAGAGCTGAGAAGATACATTTTGAGGATTTTGTCTTCTCCCAGGAGCAGAATCTGACATATGCCAGTGTCATAATTGACAAAGTATCAGTAAATCCCTGTATGAATCTGCTAGCAGGTGAAGACTTGTTAATAAGCACAAAACCTACGATAGTTTCAGCTCAGATTTCTATTACCAGATAAATGGCAATCTGGAGTTCTGACAACTAATGAGAAGGTGAACACAGGAGCTCCCCCATTCTTGTCATGGCCGAGTGTCCCAGGCAGATGACATGAGCCAGTGTACAGGTCCTGGAATAATTCCAGCCAGGCCTCAGAATTTCAGACTCTCAGGTCCCTCACAGGAGGAATGCTCACAGTTTACTGATTACTGGGAGATCTGGCACTGCTGGGAATCTAGCCGATGTTGCAATCTATGGCCTGCTGTAGGCCTTACTCTAGGGAGTGGTTAGGGAAGTACACTGTGCCGGGAGAAGGTCAAGGCAGAGACTGCCACTTCTTCCATGTGCCCTGAGAAAAGCAAGACTGGTGGAACGCTTTTCGGAATTGCAGTCTGGTTGGGTCTGAGCAGCAGCTGAGCTGGAGCAGCACGTCCCTGAGACAGGAACGGCACCGCATCGGTGACCATAAAATAGTGACAGTGATAGTAATAGAGAAGAAGGTTAGAGCCCTGCAAAAGGAGAGGTCGATGGGAGTCACATATTTAACAGACTCTTCATGTCATTTTGATGCCCCATTGGCTTCATCTGCTCTGGTAGAGAGAGGGAATGGGAGATAGTACTTACCATTTAATAATGTCTGCACGAGAGCTGAAAAGCAGCCTCCTTGTAGCAGCAAATGTCAGAAGAGCTGAACTGGGGTCAGTAAGCTGAACCGCTTTGTATCTTTGGCTGTGTGAACAACAGAAGAGCTTTGCAGTACTTCAAAGCACAAAAAGGGAATTGTGGGAAGGCATTGCAAGACTCTGAGCACTGAAGTGCATGTGCCCAGCAAAGTGGACAGGTTATGAGGTTGGGTAAAAGCTACGCTAATCCGTTAGTCTGTAGATAAAGTCACAGCCAAGCTCTGGCAAGAGGAAGGTGTGCAAAGGCATGAAGGAGTTAAGTTTAAGAACCTAGGCAAATTCTGCAACGAAGACAAAGCATCTGTCTAATGCCTGATTTCAACCGATTCATGACTAATGTCACATGCAAAGGGAAGATCTCAGACCAAGGTCAGAGACAGTAGTCCACAGAGGCATGTCTCTTGCTCACCCTCAGTGCTTCATAGGGATCAGGAGATACAGGCACCTGGGCTTGCTCTGTGGGGTGAAGAGAGAAATTCCACCTTCAGGTGAAATCTTGACCGCTCTGAGGTAAGTCACACTCCCAAATCACTTACCATTTCTAAGGCTCAGTCTTTCTTACCACCATCACAGAAAGTGAATCTGAGCCCACCGAGAACTCTTTGGAGATATGCTAAATATTGGTAATTGTTGATCACTTAAGGCCTGCAACTGATTTTATGCATTTTCTCCCATTGCTTCAACTAGAAATAATCATTGCATTCTACCATGTTAAGAGGAAAGATTTATGCTGAGATCAATTCTGCTGATCAATGTTCTCATACAATATTATTCTGTGGGATAATTTTCAGCATTCAACTTTTTCTGGTAAACGATTTCCCATTGCCTCACTGCAGGGTTCAAAACAATCATTATCACCAGTTCAAACTGTTAATGAGGTTAAGAGAGATCCTGAATCAGCAGAGCAGAATCTATGACCCAGGAAAGCTTTTCCCCTCCTGTGCCCTCTCTCTATTCCTTCCATTTTGGTCAATTGACCAACTCTTTCTAGCAATTTGTAGAAAATATATTTTCACTACTTAATTTTCTACTGGAACTTGATTCATCCAACCAGCAAACTTAATGACAATTTATCTGCAAACTGCGCTTTATACTGCACTTTTATGAAGAGTGCTACTGTCTTTTTCCAAGTAATGTAGAAATATTAACATCTACTCTTAAGTATTATCTTTCATTCTCCCGGTATATGATCTAGCAGACCTCACTCCGCCTCATGAAATGCAGTCAAATAGTATTTGTCAGCAGAAGGCTTCAGTCTTTTTGAGGACCAAAGAGGGAAGAAGCAATTCTCCTGTGTTAAAACCAGTGGAAGAATTCCCCAATCATTCTGTTCTTAACCTTAGGGGATTTTTTTTTGTTGCCTGAGAGAATGAAATTCTTGACAGGCTGGGGAATAGAGGAGAAGCTCGTACCTAACTAAGATCCC
This sequence comes from Steatornis caripensis, assembly GCA_013398225.1. NCBI lineage: Eukaryota > Metazoa > Chordata > Aves > Caprimulgiformes > Steatornithidae > Steatornis > Steatornis caripensis. Next base: position 611,041 of record VZSC01003553.1, on the reverse strand, counting down.
TGGTCCTTTCAACTTTCCTGCCAACATATGGAGAAGCAGCCAAACCTACCAGAAGAAGAGCAAGCATAACCTGATCTATCAAAGTACCTGTGATGACAGGTAGTATCAAACAACACTCAACAGACTGCTAAAGGAATGACTATTCTCCACTCATAGAACGGGTATCTTCATCTGCAGTCTGGGCTCTCCTAGGAGTCATGTTGGAATGGGAAGTGAGCTGCCAGTTGCAAAGTACAAAGTCAGAAATCAGCTAAAAGCGGTTAGTCAGAAATGAACAAACATTTCCATCATAAAAAGACTGTAGGAACATAAAGCTGAGGAATGTGATAACTAAATTACAGATGAACAGGTAAGTACCTGCATCACACGTGGCAGAACTGTATGAAACTCATCGGTTGTGGGATGGCATTTCTAGCCGACTGAACCTCACTACAGAAATTTCGCCAGTATATTACTACTGCCTTGCTTCACTACCTCTGCTTTCTTACTATGACTGTATCACTCAAACAGACCAAGAATTCACAGGTTCTCAACACTGGCTGAATACTCGTTTGAGTTGAACAGTGATAAAGGAAGCGTACAAGATAACGTCGAAGAAAATGAGCCATTATCAAAACCAGCATTTATAACAAGGGCAAGATTCTCAGAGGTGCTACAGCAGACAGTGAGAGAGACACAAGTAGGATTTTGGCCTAAACAGCCTAGTACAATAACAAACCCCTCCTGCCTTATTCTCTGGAAATCACCTCAAAATTACAGCACTTGCATATTTTGCTACAGGTTACCCACTCAGGGCATTAAGCGAATGTCTTCGTGTACAAATTCCATCATATTACGGTTCCCATGAAATATTTATTTTTGGATCTGATAGCATTGCCACATGTCCGTAGTTCTCTGATTACTGACTTGCCCTGAATTGTGGGTCTCATGCCAAGAAAATTCTATTTTCTGTCAGTAAATGACACAGCTCCACTGCTGATTGATTTTCATAGGCAGAGAGTATGTGCTGTGTGTAAGAGTGAGGATGGGTGCATGAAAAATGTTGTTCCTAAAAGATCAAAAGTAGATAGATCAAGACATCTGGACTGCATGATACTTCTGGCTATCTTTGCTGAGCAATGCAACACCTAATAAAACTACGCTACACCAAATCCCCTAGATAATTTTTAGTCCTATAGCACACTGAATAAATTATTGATTTTTCAAACAAAATCTTTCTTCATTCTCATTCCAAATTTCATCAAGCCAATCTAACAAAAATCCTTTTCTTTGTTTCTCACCAAAATAGGATGAATATGGACACATTTCTAAAGGCAAACTTGTCACTGAGGCCAGGCTATAAGATGGCATGGGCCCTAGAGGGCCAATGCATTGCAGATTTTATTGCACATCAAGCCACTCACTGCAAATGAAGGTCACCCTGATAAAACCAAGGATAGAAGTATAGTCTGTTTGAGGATCATGTTAATGTATAAGCTGCACTAACATTACTGGAGATGGAATATTTAAATGCAGCCACTTTTCACTTTTCTCACATTTCAAAATGAACCATAGCAATGTGTTTCAGAGCAACTTACTGAAAAGAACTGCAAAAAAGACCCCAGGAAACAAATTATTGTATAATTACGGAGGCTGATCCTCATCTTAAGCCACTAGTTTAAACTTTCTGTAACCAATTCTAGATTGCAGGAGGTCACCTGATTTAGGATCAAGTCCAATTTCTTAGTAATGTCTAGGTGAAGCTTTTGACTAATGAGACAGGGTAAAATGTACTTTCCAATTCCTGTGATTGACACTGCTGCTGGAAAATAGAAGATGGGAGCTGGCAAGAAAAACTTTTACCTACATTATCAGAAGCCATTGAAGATGCCTACCTTTTACTACAAGGTAAATGTTAAATAGCATTTGCATAAACAAAACTATGAAACAGTATTTAGTGAAAAAATTATCATTTTGGATGCCCTTAATAATGCTTTTAAAAGGAATTCTGTTTAAACTGTTGATTTTCCTAAAACATGACACCTATGAATGCAGATGTAGTGATATCAGATCCTAAGATACGTACCAGTGACTTGGTTCAGCAGAGCTCATATATGCACTACACTGCTGTAACCGAAAGCCTCGTTTTGTTGCTTGCGATACTGAATACCAGATTTAATTCCTTTACAACTATGCTTATAATGTGTTTCGCACACAGTTTCTTATTTTCAATCAGGAAAAAAAAGTCTCTTTATTTGACTCAATTTAAATACTTAAGTTGTAAGCTTTTACAAGTAAGGCTATCTTTTAGTGGTTTTGCACATGGATTTCTGGGCATTACAGTGATAAAAGTAAATCATAGTATTCAGAGAAGAAAATTCTTGATAAAAAGAAGGAAAGCTTTGGGATTAAATAGATTGAAAATATCTCTTGACTTACTGCATCAGAGAAAGTGAGCTTTGCAAAAGTGAATACCTATGTTAAAATACTGAGCTTGAGATAAATTATTCAAAAATGTTTTGTGATCAAATCTGCAATGGACTGAAGTTTCATGAAAAATTTCCCAGGGGAGCCTTAAAAAACCTTTATTAAAGTGAAAAGCATGTGCAACAATACACAAATATGAAGTGGAATGCTATAATCCTGAACTGAAAGAAAAAAAGAAAGTCTGTGTAAACAGTCAAAGAATATCTGGTTCTAGAGGAAGTATCCATGGCTGGTTAGAAGAGCTCTGTCTTTGATTAGCCTTTTTGATATCTGATTAATACTCTTACGTTGTACTAGATTATGAAGTGTTAACAGATGCTTTTCAAGCTATCAGTCGACATCATCTTCCCCTTTCACTGAGAACAATTAGGGAACTAAAAATGAACACTGATTTGCCAACTGACTCTATTGCAAAGACAAAATTGCCATCTATGTGCACTTTGGGCACCTTCAGTTCACTTCTACCATCCATTCCGCCCTATCACACTCTTTTGGGTTTTTCCCCATGAAGAATTCACGCAGTTTTGCTTCACTACCATGCACTTCACTCATGCAAATGTCTCAGGAAGGCACTTTGCTATATAAAGCTACAGAAAGAATTAGTACATCCACATGAAAGCACATCTCAATCTGCAGATCTGTTGTTACTTCAACAGCAACAGCTAACATTTATTATTGTTGAGGTGTTAATGCTACTTAGAAATGGCGTACATCCACAGCTCAGCCAAGTTGATGGGAACCGTAGCATTCAATATGGTTTCAACAGGAAAAAGTTACTTCTTTTCTAAAGTCTCGCGGTGATCTTCTGCACAATTTGGCATCTAATATTTTTACACTTTGGTCTAAATGATCTATGCTTCAGAGTTGTACGTACTTTTTATTTTAACATATGTGATTACTTTCTACAAATTTTAAAGACTTGTTTCATAACAGAGTACTATCTGTTTGCATCAAGCTAGAGTAGCTGGCCTATTTTTATAGGCTGTCACATATTCATCAGAAATGAATGCATTGCAAAAGCAATTGGAAATTCATGGAATAACACATCTTTATCCTACCACGAGACACGGAATACATGCCACACGAGACAAAGCTAATTGGGAACAAAGAAAACTACAAGCTCTTTAAATTCCCACCCAGTAAACCCACTCCCAGGTATTACCCAGCATTTGAGAAACCAACGTCAATAAACACAACTAGTTTGGTACCGTATTTCACACGGCAGGCTCTTGTGGTATTCCTAGTGTGAACGTCGTTGGTATTTTAGGGGGAACTGCTAAAAGGATGTAATAATTATAGACACACGTTTCAAAAGTTCACATAAAAGAAATGTACATTATGCATAGGAAGATAGATGCTGAAAGCAGTATACTTAAGCCTAACATGCAGCTTTTGGGCCAAATTCAATCTGCAAGTGCTTCCAGCCAGTCTCATACCTGTGATAGAGGAAATGGGGAATAGCTGAACTGTACGTAAAAGCACCCAGGTAGCCAAATGCCTCCTCCTGCCTGCACAGGTTCATATAGTTAGGGCATCCAAGGCGGTTGCTATAAATGGCTGAGAGACCAGAGGGTGGCAGGAGCAAGGCCCACAAACCCTCGGCCAGCCCGGACAACTGCCAAGACTGGCTTGTCCTTTCCAAGGTTCTGAAGTGAGTGAAAAATATTTGAAAAGAGCGATTCACATCAGCTTTCAAAGTAGTTCCCTGTCACTACTGAAACTAGGAGGTGGAAAGACAAAAAAAAAAAAAAGGTAAGGAGATTTCATGATGATCATATTTACGGGCATGTTTTATTAACTACAGTATTGCTGTATGTACTCGGTCTGGCTGGGATGGGGTTAATTTTCTTCCTAGTAGGTTGGATGGTGCTGTGTTTTGGATTTATGACCAAGCCAACGCTGATAATGCTAACATTTTAGCTATTGCTGAACAGTGTTTGCACAGCTCCGAGGCTTTCTCTGTTTCTCATGCTGCTGCCCCCCGCACTGAATAGATTGCACAGGAATTTGGGAGGGTCACAACCAGGCAGATGACCCAAACTAGCCANGATTTATGACCAAGCCAACGCTGATAATGCTAACATTTTAGCTATTGCTGAACAGTGTTTGCACAGCTCCGAGGCTTTCTCTGTTTCTCATGCTGCTGCCCCCCGCACTGAATAGATTGCACAGGAATTTGGGAGGGTCACAACCAGGCAGATGACCCAAATTAGCCAAAGAGATATTCTGTGCATTATAATGTCATGCTCAGCAATAAAATGGAAGAGGAGGGGCTCTCGGGAGATGAGCCATCTTTGGCTCAGTAACTGGCTGATATCAATCTGCTCATGCGAGGTGGTGAGTGATTGCCTTTACATCACTTGTTTTGTTTCTTTCTTCTTCCACTTCTCTTTTGCTTATTCAACATTTTTAAATCTCAGTCCACAGGTTTTCTTTCTTTTACTCTTCCTTTCCTCTTCCCCTGTCCCACTGGGGGAAGTGAGCAAGAGCAGATGCATGGGTCAGGAGCAAGCAGGTACTGGGCTTAACCCACAACCTGCTATGCTATTATTCTGTTGCATGCACTTCAGACATTCTTGTAGGGATATTGATTCATTCTTATTTACAGTTTCAATCTTATGCCTAGAAATGAGGAAGAGGGGAGACTGGTGCTTACACCTGGCACAGGTTGCAGTAGCTCTTTTTGTCAGTTAACAAGGGATCTGCCCTAGAAGGGTCCTCCACCTATGACTGATGGCTTCCCAGACATCTAGAGTTCATGTGTGACAAAGACCCTGGAACCAGTCAGGGGAAGGTCACAGCCAGAGGGAACAACAATAGAAATGAAGTGGGAAAAGACGCTATCTCAGATTCTGTATGTACATCAGAAGCTCTTTTTAAAGGCCATCTAGATTTAGGTAACTTCGTTTCCTCTCTCTACCTCTCCCTCCTTTTCTACTAGGCTTTAAAACTTCTTCAGAGCACAAGGGAAATAAATCTATTTAATGGGAGAAGGATGTAAAGGAGTGGTCAAGAAAACAATTTTAAACATGTGTTTCGTTTCACATGTCCATCTTCTTTCTGACCCTATTGATTTCAATAAGTCAACCCAGCTCACCACACATCTGGACTACTACTGAACTTCAAACTCTTTTGGAAGGAAAAATCTTCTGGAGTTCTGTGATAAATGGTAAATGTCCTGTGTGTATACGTCCTCAAAAACAGTTCATTCATATATGGGGTGGACAGGATCTTACTTTTAAAAGTCTATGCAAGCAACTGGATACCCGCAACACAGGAAGGATTGAGCCATAAAGGTATCGTGGATTAGCACCAGTGCCCATCACGCCATTCTAGATCAGTGCAAACCGGCATTAATAACACTGAAGTGTGTTAAAGCAGGAGGAGGAGGAAGGGGATTTTGAAAGGGAATCAAGACATTAAAGAAGATGTGGAAGTGAGGATGAAGTAACTGAAGATGTTCACCATTCAAACATGGAGGATCTCTGCTGATTTATAGCAGCTGGGGACTAACCTGTCTTTGCTAAAAGTGGGCAAATTAATGAACTAAACTTTGCATGGCTTTTTCTTTGAATTCAATAATGATTCAACATCTGTGATTCTTCTGTCTTTTTTCTGATCCTGCTGAAGCTTCCAGGCATCCAGGCCATTAGCACGAATACTATAAGTAGCCCTGGATCCAGTGCCTCCTTTGGTGTCTACATTCTCAGTAGTCTTTTATACTGATTCAACCGAGATTGCTGAAAGCAGATAGAAAAGCTTTTTTTACTGCTACGCTAGCAACAGTCTAAATTTTTTTCTAACTATAATGCCCGCATAATTTTTCCTCTGATATTTATTAAGCCCCTTGAGACATTATATAGCTTCAGCATACCCTCCTTTCCACCTTTATGCTATTCTCATTCCTTTGTATGAACATTTTGTTTCTCCTCCTTCTACTGCATTTCTTCCAGAAGTCCTTCCCTTATTTCATTACTACTCCCCACCAACATCTTTGCAAATCCATCAGCATCCAGAACCTGACTGCAAATATAAAATGATGGATGGGAGATGAGAATTGATTTTTTCACCTAGCCATCAAAGAGGTCTCTCCATTATCTTTAGGCTAAATAGTAACCCAGTGTCTTCATCTATGCCACAAAATGAACTGACCTACTTATAAAAGGCTGGTCTCCCTCTTCTTATCCAAGTACACCTGCTTCCCGAGATGCTCAGAATAAATAAGCAAAGCCCTCTACTGCTTGCAGAGCTGTGGTCTGCTCCACTGTGTTCTGTAAAATGGTATATTAGACATTGGTATATGGCTCCCAGGTTACACCCTGCAGCGTGGCAGCAGAAGTTGAACGCAGATAACCAGTTCTGTCGCATGCTCCTTCTGTTGCTTTTCTCCCAAGCCACCTGCTCATTCAATAGAAAGCAGGGATTCCTCCCAGTCACCACACAGTGGTAAGAATGTTGCTGCTGCTACTACGACCGCGACTGCTAGAAGCAGAATTTCTTAATTCCTGCACAAGTTTCCCCTCAGATGGGAGCACAGGACCCAAATTATTTTCCTCAGATTCTTCACTGGAAAAAGACGTGTGGAGTCATCTCAAATGCATATAAAAGGGCAAATTTCAAAGTGTCTTCTAGTGTCATTTCAACTCTATAATTAATAACCCCATATGCAGAATGGCCTTCCACACCATTTTCTCGCACTCATACATCCCACTTCACAAAAAGAATGTCCCCTGATACAAAGTATCTATGCACTGCTATATCATTTCCCTTAATTTATATTGCATTATTGATGTACAGAATGCCGTACTTGAATAATGTAACAGTAAGGCTCCTACAGAAAGCACTAGCACCAGCTTTAATGTGTGTCTATAAAGATAAGAAAAATGTATTTCCTAAGTCCAGCACTTTTCAAATAATATATTTTCAAGTTACAGGAATGCTCACCATGAAGAATTTAAAACTGAGGTGAGAAGGTGGGGGCCGGGGGGGGGAGGGGAAGAGACAAAACATTTCTTCTAAAATGTTAATGAGATATTGCCTTATGAAGTGAAAATACTCAACAAATCTGATAGAGGAACAAACATTATGAATATTCAGGAAGTTTAAGCCGCTGATTCAACATTTTCTAAGAGTGTACGACTTTTGCACTGATCACATAAGCTATTATTTTTCTTTTCATCATAAGTACACTCTGCTGTGGTGTCGGTGTAGTGTTGTAACATATGCATTGAATTGCAAGTATTGTAATTCATCCAGATGGCAGGAAGCTTTGGAATTGTTACTCCTATGCTACAGATGTTTAACAATCTAGCCATATGGCTCCAATAACGCAGCCTTTTCAAAGACTACAAAAACTACACTAGACAGGCAGCCTTGTGAATTTGAGTGCAATCCTGAGGTATGAATGTTCACATTACTACAAGATAAAAGCATACATCATACTATAAAGTTGGCATGTCTATAGGAATTACAGAATTTATGGAACATTATTTAAAATCCTGAAAAGAATCAGGTCCCAAATTTGTGTAATTTCACCAAGCCAGCTCTTAAAAGAGCATTCCTCATTTGTTTTTGAAATTCATTAAAGGTGTCCAACACAGGCTAGCTGAAAAGACAGGCAAATAACTACATCCAAATACAATAATGTCCCCGGGCCTGAGTGAACTACTGCTCTCGGTGACAAACTGAGATTCAACCAGTGAGACCAAGAATTTCTCCATGAACAGATTTGTCAAAGTCAAGGAGTCCTAATGATGGTTGTGGCATTTGTAATGTGGAAAGCTGAATGTTGAGAAACAATCTGAGATCAATAATATCTTGGCCAAGAAAGGAAAGAACCATGAAATGGTCAATCTATAACTCTACTCAATTTTGGCAGGTTTGAATGACAGCTGAATGGCGGCAAGTAAGATTGTTAAATCACTAATTCTGTCATTATTACATCCCGTCACAGTGCATAGATTTATACATTAGAGAAAGAGTGTAAGATATGCGAGTGAAAAAAAAAAACTGTCTAAAATATCTCAATCTATGAAGAAAAGGTGAATTCCCAACTTTGTGTTTCGTGGTTGTTTTTCTTCTGCCAAAAAGTCAGATATAAGTAGATGCTGCCTGCAGTCCCATCTTCCTTTTCTGTGATGCCTGGATCTCTGACCCTTTGTTACCTAGAAGAAACATCTCTTTTATATAAATCTGCAGTGCAGGAATAAGATTAAAATGGACAGACTGAACAAAGCATTGGTCTCTCGGACAAAAATATATCCATTTAGTATACAGAGGATCTTTCCACCTGACATATTCTTAAAGGGAAGTATTCAATTACCATCTGCTTAAAGGGTAAAAATCATGAAAGAGACATGTAATATCCCCTTTCTTTTTTTTTTTTTTTTTTTTTTTTTGAGCAGGGAAGCATTCAGAGATGCTTTATCTACCACAGATACTAATCTAGGCAATATAATTTTAAAACATCCTTATGAAAACCTCGAAGGGCAGTTGAACCCTGTGGTTGTTTAAAAAAAGATTTTCTGCAGTTTATGCATTCACTCTGCCGTAAGCTCACCTTAGCGTACAAAGTATAGTAAATCATAGTCGCTCTGATTTACTACCCAGACTATGCTGTTGGTTTTCAGGGACAGCTCAGTGAAAAGCTATGTCATGTGTCGGAACATTCAGAGAAGGAGAATCGTTTTGCAAAGCTACCAGAATGGTAGCAACTATTTCTAAGACATCAATGGAAAAAAAATGCAGATGTGCATTTGCAGCATTTTTCAGGTGGTATTTCTTTAATACCCTTACAACCCCAAAACATTGCAGGCCCTCCAAAGGTACGAAGAAGACGCTTTCATACCCCGAAACTGTTTAACCTAGGTACTAATGGGCTGACCAGATGCATAACTTACCAATCAACAATTTTAATTATTTGACCTTGTGCCTGAATTCCACATTTTATGGGGCAGTAGCATATGAAGATCTCAAAAGGGCAAAGAAGACACCAGAGAAAGAGTGGCAGAGCAAGAGGCTCTGGGTCAACCTGATCATTTAGAACTGAGGGTAGATTTTATTAGATCTAATCCATTTAGTAAGTCCCAACAGGAGGACAAAGACGAAAACATGTATCTGACATTCCTTTAAAAAGTAGTAAATGAGAGGGGAAAAGATCAAAACAGTAGCTGAAAGCCTTCGCTCCTGCTTTAAAATCCAAGAAACAGTCATTAATAGAGATTTTGACTTAGCCTTCTCTAGTCTAAACATGTCACTGTTAATTACAAAGCTATTTAACTTTTGTAAGAAATAAAGACTGCTATTAATGAAAGAAGAACCAATTAGCCTTTAATCTACACTCTGTTTTTTAATCAAGATTTCTTTTGATCATCAGACTCACTGCGGGATGTATTCTCCCCTCCCCACGTTGTAGTGGCTTCCATGATTGCTAATGGAATAGATTTTAAAGGGCTGGCTGAGTGGGGAGAGCCTTCTCTGCAGGGCTGGCACTTCCTTCCCTTCATTTCGGCAGGGCTTAACGGCAGCACGCTCATCTCCGAACCGTGCCGCCCTACGACAGCAAAGGCAAGTGGAATTATTGTGATGGCATCTCCTCACCTGTCCCTTGTAGCAGCCGCCATTAAAGGAGACGGCACGCAACACGTCTAGAGGAATGTGGGACAGGGGTACTAGTCTACCTTGTTATGAAACAGCACAAAATATCGGTTTAAAGCAAAGGAAGAAATGGGAAAGGAAGGTAAGAAAAGAGGCAAAAGCAGGGAGGTGCCACCAGGAATGAAAGTGGAATTCACCGCTGACTGCAAAGAATAATGAAATAAATGGGAGAATTTGCTTGTTGGCCCATGGACATATCATGGAAAAACAGACCAAGACAAAACTAGTGGGACCAGGGCTTGATGTGTTGGAAACAAAAGGGATGACATGGGCAAAGGACCCCATCAGCTAAATATTGTTGTGCCTTCAAACTGTTGGTTGCAGGGTCAGAGTTTCAATGGTGGGGTGCTTTTGGTTTTTTGCTATGTGTCCGCTTGTGGTATCAAAGCAGTAAGACCAATTACCTCAAATCAGTCACGATGGAGAACTTCTTTCTTTACATCATTTCTCTCTCTGCTGCACTTGCTGCTCAGGTCTCCCAGGAAGGAGGGTAGATAGAAAATATGCCTGAGGCACGCACTTTTACATTTATGACTGTGCGGATAATGAAATACAAGAACCTAACTGTTGCACATGTAAACAACAGAGAGAATGTAAGCATGGTCTGCACTGTGTCAAACGTGAAACTCCTGGTCTGACCAGGTACCTGCTGTCTGTTCTGCATTAACAAAACTTTTGGTGTACGGTGTATGCTGTTCTTTCTCCATAATAAAAAGACAAAATTTGCCTGGTAGCAGCAGAACTCTTGAGTATTATTACTAACAAAAAAAAGCACTGTAAAATAAATGTTAATATCCTCAAAGAATTAGAAAGTCTGCAGAGATCTCCTGTTGTTGCAACCATTATGGCAATTTTAAAAATAAAAAAATCAATAGATTGCAGAAAGAAAAATGAAAATAACTATTTTCTGTGCCAGACAGGATTTTGAGTCACAAAATTCAACTTGGTAATACAAGTATGTGGAACAACCACTGAAATAATATTGACACTTGAAAAATTTAAAGGTAAGTACATACTTAACATAGGAAGGATTTTGGCAAAGACAACAGGTTACATGAAATGGTTTTCAGGACTTCAGTAAGTGCACTTTGCACTTTAAAAGATGAAATTATTACTCTCTCTGTAAAATAAGGCTAATTCTAATGCCTTATCTCAAAGGACTGGTAGTTTTTCACAGTCCAAAGCCCATTTAAAGTAACTGGCATAAATGCAATTTAAAATATTAGGGTCCATTCATGTTTTTCAGGTGCTCACATATTACAAGTACAATATAGGTACTCAGATAAAAACACCAACAGAACTAGACAGAAATAACTTCCAAGCATGCTGTCAAGACATTTAAAGTTAGCCCGATAATTGTATCATTTTCACATTTAAATTATTCTATGGCATTCTAAACCTGTCAATAAAATTTGGATTCTGATGCTGATGAAAACCCCCTTGTGTTTTTCTTGTGTCATAATCCCATTCTAACAAGATGTAGACAAGAGATCCCCAGCTCCACTTCCCTTTTGAGCAAAGTGCAGCAAATGCATTCTGTCTCAGAATACTTCGAAAGCTGCAATACTGAAAACATGTGGCATTAATGTACAGGACATTTTTAATTAACAAAGCTCTTAGGTGTTGCTGAAAGATCCGTTTTGCTTTTTGTCCCCCTAAGATTGACCTAACACACTCCAGAGCTTTTTATTTACTTATACAGTGTAATTAGGACAAAGTTCCTCTGACATTTGTGAAGCTGTAAAAAGAGCAAAATTATTGACAGGAACCGTGTGAAACACAATGAGATTTTAATTGTTCTTACCTGGAGTAAGAACTTTCAAAGTTAAGAGGCAGAAACTTTACAGTGCTTCTTACACTATGTAATAGTTCATGCCTAAGAGTGTTCTCAGTTCCCCTAATTCTTTACCATTAGTGCATACTTGCAGAAATTACTTCCCAATGTAAGGTCTGATTCAAGAAAGCACTCAGGAACTTGATTAACTCCCTCCCCAATGATTTCAGCAAAATTTTACTTAGGTGCTTGAAATGCATGTACCTGAAATGACCTGAAATGTTCTGCATCTGCAGTTCTGACTGAAATCAGAGGGACCTAAAGGTTCTGAGCAGCTCTGAACATCAGCCCTTAATACTAATACTGCAATACACCTTTGGCTACAGCGCCTCCAAAAATTACTTTTAATTCTCACGTCTGAATCAAAGCTCTGTACATACGTATACAGTAGTCTCCACTTTCATAATATCCAGGGCAGCATTGAGATCTTCGCCGATACATAGTTCTTAGTCCTCTTCGATATGCTGTTTTATAACTTATCCTAAATTGCAAGACAGAAAGCCATTTGACAGTATTGAAAATCAATGCCTACCGTTGGAATTATGTTTGTGTTAAATTATAGTAAGGATAGCATTCAATAATTATTTTAAAATACATGAAAGCTTTTGATATTAAAAGCCATAATAAAAAAAAATCGATACTTGTTTTGAAACTTGAAATATAACTTCTATTATCAACACAGTACTCATGACAGTCAATCACTGTAGCCCTTCCTAGGACAGCTATCTTAGAACATTTCCCCCGTCCTAAAGCAAGGGCAAGGAGTTTCTTCAAGAATAAATGATTCATTTCTGCCTATCAGCAAGGTCAGCTATCATCAAATGGAATGAACAGAATCTTCTATGAAGACCACCGTGTCAGCGCGCTACACAGGAAATTACCACAATAGAAACTGCTCTCGATACACAAAACATGACGTTAACCCCAAGTGATTTCTTCCTCCTTGCTAAAGCTTCCAAGGCATTAATGCCTTGCGAAATGACATTATAGTCCCAGTTCAGTATTTAAAGTGTGTTTTCCCCAGCAGAATCTGTAGTGCACAGAAATTAAAAGGTATTAAGCATTCTGTAACTTTTCTAGACTTATTCATAGCATTAGCAACTACACCAGAAAAGGAATATTTGACACAGAGTATTTAACTAACACTTCAAAACAGCTTTGTTCATGTTAGTTTATTTGAAATTACCTAAGTTGAACAAACTCTATTGTCTCTTATGTCAGATAAATTGATTGAATTTACTCTGCTGCATTCCAAGCTATACAATAGTCCAGAAAGCTCTGTATCTCTGTTCAATTCCATACATTGTAACACAGAAGCTGAAAAGCAAAACACCACAGCCAGACCCGGATGGTGCTGAACAACATTTTTTGCTACTGAGCGCATGAAAGTTAAGGTAGTAATTAGCTCGCTAAAAGTCCCTTGAAAGACTGAAAGTATTAGTGGATGTTTATTAGGATACTTTTCTACTTGGAATCAGAATGAATATAAACAGCGATAACTTGCAGCTGGGGAAGAATTACCTGTTTAGTATCAGCATTTGTTCAGTTCTAGAAATGGACCCATCCTCATTTTATCTGATTTTCAATACAGATTTGGGTGCAGTATTTCACATATGGATCCATTTATAATTATCACTAATCTTCAAGTGCCGGATTCTTCAAGATTTAAGAGCTGCAGGGACTTCCTACCATAAACCTGGACATGCATTGATCATTTGGAAAGCGCGTATGTTTGGTCATGTTATAATTCCAATCCCATGGCAGGGTGAATGGCAAGGATCCATACTCCTGACTGGCCCATAAAAGATTGACCACCATTGATCTCACTCAAATTTGATGCAAAAATCTCTCTACTTTAATCAATGCACTAGAACGCCAAACACCCTGGCTATTGTACTAAACCACATCTTTCTGTACATCTCTGTATTAGAGTACCACGAGAACTTGGAGAAATAAAAGGTTATGTGAGGGGATGAAAAGGCAAAACAAAACTAAAATACCTGGGGACTGGCTCTTACCTGTGTCTGGTGCACTTGAACCAGTTCAGTATGTCGGTACATCTTGTATAATAGATCTGATCAAAAGGATGAGCATAAGATTCCTGTACTGTCACAGCGTAGCTAGGAGTAGACAAAGAAAGCGAAAGGCTGTTTGTTGCAACGTTAAAAGCTTCAGTTCCCTATATATGCTACTCATCTAACTCCAGTATGAAAAATACTTATAGCAATAATCTTAGAAACTTTGGATGTTATCAAAAACCAGAAAAGGGCTTCCTTCAGCCACAGATCCTCCTGAAAATTTTGGAAATACTTCTCACTTGGGCTCCATGACTCAAATAGGCATAGAGATTTCAGTCTGAGTAATAAATCATTCCCTTCTGGAAAAGAAACAAAAGTTACTAAAATTCATGGTAGTTTAGAAGGTGAACAGGGCATTTGGTTAACTTGGTAGTGCAAATTTTAAAAGAGAGGAAAGCACCATGTTTTTAAAATGTAAGCGTGTGCACTTCTTAAGAGACTCATCATCTCAGGTTCTGATCTGGAAACAAGCCCTATTTTACCAGGCCTACAACATCTTTGGAGAATGACACCGAAATCATTCCAGGCAGGGTCAAGACCCAGGAATTAGATCCTCCAAGTCATTCATTTATATTGATTGTCTTAATCATCCAGGTAATTTCCTTCTCATCAATGGGACTGCTGATGTTATTAAGCCCTGTGAGATTGCACTCGTAAGGGAACACCAAAATGTTTGCTTGGAGGGTCTGATCGGCTTGAAATCGAAGACCGGACTATTACTGCCCTGCTTGTCATGCCCCTTCTAGACAAACCAAGATTCTCCTAGATGTTGCTTTTGTGCCCTGTAACAATTTGCTGGGTTTGGCAATCGTGTTTTTACTTCTACTAATGCCAAAATGTAAAATATTTACATTGCTCATTACTAATGTAAAACAGTAACACTCACAAATCTCGATTATTATTTTATGATCTCGTTTGTTATCCAGCAATTGCCCTAACAATCTTTTCCCTTTGATTTATTAACATCTAAGTAACAAAGTCATCTTGGTCAGTACAACCAATCAATTTTGGTATTTAATTTTTGTTTCTCCTTGATTGGGTCTCTAGGTTGCTGACTTTCTTCAGACAAAATCAATATTTTATTCCTGTGCTCTGAATGCACTTCACCTCACAGCACAGACTGCAAAATCCTACTCCTGTACAGTCTCTGCTTTGCAGCTGCATTACCTACAAACACTTCGATCTCTAACTAAGGCCTCTAAAATCAAAACATATTGCCATTGAAGTATGATTCCGGTTTTGCTCGTTAAGGGGTTTATTTTGTTAAAGTGTCCAGTAATTAATATTTGTGTGGAATTAAACCACAGAACAGAACTGGAAATTTAGCAAGTTAAGCTTAAGAGTACAAGAACTTTAGCCTCTGCAAACAGACCCTGCACAAGCACGAACCCAATCAAAGCTAGTGGGTCGCTATGTACTCTTAAGAACTGTCCTGCACAGATCCACTTTTAGGACGAGGACACTGTAACAATAGAGACAACAGAATTACCAGAGCCTTTACTTCTTAGGTCTTTCATGCAGATACTCTTTGATGCTGACATGAATTCGGCAGATACAGTCACAAAGTTCAGGACATACAGAATAAGCCTGCATGTTGCAGCTGGAAGGGCTTAAAAACTAGTCCAAGTCTCTAATAGTCTTGCTGGACGACAACCAGAAAAAAAGCTAGACAGAACAAGACCACCATTTCTGCCATTTCTGTAGGTCTCTCTGTGATAAACGAAAATACATCTGTGCAGTCCTCTAGCTCAAGCTATGGAGGAGCTTTCCAAAGTACAGCTGAGCACACAGGTAACACAGGGGTATGTGGTCTACAGCTTTAGCTTTAGAATCAATTCTTTCCGATGATCCAAATCCTCAAAGGCACTCAAAAATGCTATTTCTGTCATGCAAATCCATGTTGTTTTGTGAGGCAGGGTGGTATTTAGGAAATGGTGGCTCTTATTCTGCCTTTTAAACGTAAGAATCTGAAAGGTTACTAAAAAAAAAAAAAGACATGTTATACATTACCTTTCCCAATGACTACAAACATTTGGATCATCTGGGTTTAGGGACAGAGTACTTTTGAGCAGAAGAGACAGAATAAGCCCTTTTAGAATCCATCTGAACAGCATGTACGCCACCATTGTTGTATCTAGATAAAGAAAAGAAAGTATAGCCGTTAAAGACAGTTTTGGAAAAAAACATCCTTCTAGGCCTTTTCATCCTTGCTTTTTTGCAAATCCCGAAACTGTGGAATTATTTACAAACTGAAATACTTGAAAAAGCACTAAACTAAACAGTAAAAGTTAAAAAAAAGTGCAAATGTATTCTAAAAGGAATTTATACGTTTAAACCTACTAAACCAAATGAATTTGATGATTAAGCTAACCAGGATATTGATATCCTAATGATTCTTCCAAAGAGCACTTCTGATACTGATCATTTTTACAGCTGTCTGTCTGTACTGACAAAATAAATAACTGAGGTATTGAAACAATCTGTTTTCCCATCAACCCATAGGCAAATGGGGAAATACTCAAATACCCCCTTTAATTTATTTAAGTGGGTTTTACACATGTCAATACAGCAGGCTAGATGTGAGACATATGTTTATTACATGACTGAAGGAAAATCAATTAACTTTTTAACTCTTAGATGGGGGGAACACTTAGAATGACAGAGGTCAACGTATTGGGTCCCATCATGCAGAACACTAAATGTGAAATAGAAATATTTGCATTGAAGTTGGAAATAGATTGTATAAAATTCATTAGGTGTGGTCTCTTCATGATCTTACAGTTCATCTATTAAACTTATATCTGCTCATTGCTCACTTGGGGCTTTGAAACCAAAGTCGTGATGTTTGCCTAGAGGTCCCCGATGACATCAGTCAAAAATACAAAAAAGATAGGAAATACGAAGCTGCTTTCAAATGTAGCTGCATCAGAGGTATTAACCTGTTAAACGTTAAGTCAGGAAGAAATATTTTTAAATATCCATGTCAGGCCTATACATTGCCATATAATCCACCATCCAAATCAAAAGTTCCATAAATTATTCCTGGCAACAAGATTGCCCTAAAAGTAGATTGAATCTTCATATGATCATCTAAAAACCACATGGTTCATTGCCTCATGGTCCAGAACAGCAAAAGGGATGTTAAGGGGTTTGCTCTGCATGGCACTGATATAGAGCCCAGCATAAAGAAGTCATCACAAAGCAGAAAGAACAGCAGAGGAATAGCTGGGAAAGCTGGTCTGAAATTACCTCCTGATTCAAAGCCTTCTAAGCTAGTTCAAGGACACTTATTGTCTTCACGGGATTCAAAGTCAAGAACCCAATAGGAGTAATAGCTCATCTTTTAAATTATTCCTAGAGCTCTGCTAAACCCAAAGATAGGTCTTAAGCCATGTAAGTCATATTAATGTTAATTAACATGATTTAATGTTAATGTTCCTCATGAAATGGATTTAAGTCTACGAGTCACCATTCTCTACCTGCGGGCTCTTTCAAAGTCCCACGGCAACAATGCAAAAGCTTACTCTGGAAATTAAGAGGGCTGACAAGAAAAGGACACGAGAGAGAGTTCTGTTTATTGAAAAGACATTCGCTGCACTCGTCCTAAACGCTACCTCTCCGTGGAGGAAAAGTGTCTTGAACAGCTGATCTGCAAGTGCTCATGGGTCAAAAGTCCAACAAGCCTAATGTTCAAAAACTGAGAGCTCGTCTGAGAGTAGAACTGAGCTTTCCTTCAGCGTAACATGTACCAGTAGATGTGAACTACCAAGTGTCAGGCTCAACAAAATGACAGAAAGCCCTTTAAAAAAAAAATCCTCAAAAGATGCCTTTAACATGTTACATTACCTACCATTTGAATAATACCGAATTACAGAGGACAAGTTCTGCTGAGCACTGTACTTACTAGGTTACAATTTACCCCCTTTGTTTATTCTTTACATCTTTGGTACATGGCAACACTAAAC